>VZTN01011471.1:125427-207670 GCA_013400515.1 Erpornis zantholeuca
AGCTCCGCCCCCGCCTGGCCCGGCTCAGGCCCCGAGGGGCGGTGCGTCCTGGCCCGGCGGTCCCGGCTGGAGGGGACTGTGGCAGCCCCGGGATCTGCCGGCCCCGCCTCCCCGCGACATCCCCGAAGCCTTCTCTCGGGCACAGCTTCTGCCCTGCCGCCGGCTCCGGAGCTTTCCTTAGGAGGCGTGTCCCGTTTTTTTCCATTTACTTCCCTGGGCAGCCGCAGCTGGAGCGGACTGGGCGGTGCTGGTGCCGGCAGGGTGGGACCGGGCGGCTGCCTCGGCAGCAGCTGCCGGTGCTAGATCAGTGCCCGGTTTGAGCGCGGCGATAACCCCGCCGCTCCCAGCCTTCCCCGAGCCCCGAATCCCTCCCTTTGGGCGCCCGAAAGAGGCTACCCCCTGTATTGCTGCTGCAAGATGGAGGGACAGCATCGTACCATCCTTCCGGGAGCGGGGCACAGCCGGGCATCACGAGAACGGTTAATGGACAGGGAACTGGAACAGCTGGGAGCTGACGGGGCTGCCGCGGCCGGCGGGGTCTCTCTCCCTGGATCATCCCACGAAACGTAAAGACGGTAATAATGTGAGCCCTCCTACACACTGGCACGGAGAAAAACAAGGATGAGACACAGCTTTAGGAATCAAACACATTCACAGCCCCTGAAATCTTGTCCCTAACGCAGCCCCGTGCTTTTTTACCAGCAGTGTTTACTGTCGGCAACAGACAAGGTCAGCAATGGCTGCTCAAGGAGCCTGTAGCAGCTCTGGCCAGAGCTCTGGCCAGCTTTTTACATTCCCATCTCCTATCCATTTACTATTCCTGCTCTACACGTGACTCTGGCTTTGCCTGCAGTCGGATACATGGATAGCTGTCAAAGCCATTTCAGAAATCTGAACAACGCTGTCATCTTCTGAAATAACTCAGGGGGCACTCAGAAACCCGGTGGTGTATAAAATAAGCACAGTGCTTGTCCTGCTCGGACCATATGGCTCCCTGGAAGTGTGAGCAGGGTGCCCGTGTCGGGCTGTGCCCAGATGAGGATTCCCGTGCCGGCCACGGGCGAGGGCAGGCTGGAAAGCATCGCTCGAGCAGAGATCACAAAGGGCGACGTGGGAGTGTGGGAAGGAAGCACGGAGTGGGAGTGATGGCTCGGCGGTGCTTGGGAGGAGAAGCAGATGGCAACATTTATCTGGTCAGGCAGTGATCCTGCTTCGAATGTGGGATGAAGAACCTATGTCATGGGAAGATTCAGATATCTTCTGTTTGGAGAGGACATCTTCATCCCGGGCCTGGGCTACTGAACAGTCTAAGCTGTCCCCAGTGATAAGAGCAGGGTGGAGGCCAGTTAGGACAGATCAGGGGTTCCCAGGCAGCAGCAGGCAGGAGCCCTCCACCTGCCCTGCCCTGCGGCTGTGCAAGAACCATAGTAAAGAAATGCAATGCATGCCTGCTCCCATTGGGAAATTAGGGATGAGGAGTGTGTTGTCTTAAGCATTAATGTTAATGCAATCTTAGTAATTATTCAGTCAACAGTAATTTATTACAGAGGACTAATTTGGAGTGCTCAGAAATAACTGAGGTTAGGCTGCAAATTTAGCATATCAAAAGTAAATGGTAGACATGGATTCAGTGAGTGGTAGATGACGTGCTTAGGTTTATCTGGTTTGCAGATGCATCCTTTACATATTAAAATTTCATGTCTGACATGAAAACACCACAGGGTTTTCTCTTACATTGTGAACCTGCATAAACTAGTATGTTGTAGAAATCCCTTGTGTTCTAGCCAGTTGTACTAGTTTAAAAGCAAACCAGTGAGAGACTCAAAATCAGAACTACAATTTTACAGGAAAATTAAAAGTAAATGCAGTAGTACAGAAACACTGACAGAGTCAGAGTACAACCTGACACCCTGTCGGTCAGGGTAGTGGTAGCAGTCTGATTAAATGGTGGCTGCCATCCTCCTTAAGCAATAGATGTGGTTCTGTTGAAATGATGATCCTTTAGAGGGATCTGGTGTTCCTCTGAAGGTCCAGTAGTGGTTATGTAGCTCTTGTCCTCTGGGAATCCAGTGGGTAAGGGCCAAGTGTGGGGTTCCAAACCTCAGATTATATCCAGGTAGGAATGCTTGGTTCCTCCCCCTGGACGGAGCATCTCACAATGGGATGATGTAATTTTATGAGTCATGCAGCGAGGCTTGATAGCCTATTAACAGCAAAAATATCTCTCCGGAGAGAGTTATCAGGCACATGTCATGGAAGAGATAAAGAACACTGCCCCACCTGGTTTTAACAACTTGCTTATTAACAAAAGATATCTCCCGGAGGAAGTTACCAGGAATGTGTCACGAAGAGGTAAAGAACATTGCCCCACCTGGTTTTAACGTGAGTCATGGGCAAGGCATTGATGGGCCCATTAACAGAAAATAGTCCAGGAGGGAGTTAAGGCACTGATGGGCCCATTAACAGGAGATAGTCCAGGAGGGAGTTATTTCTGTGTCATGGGGTGAGGCATTGATGGGCCAATTAACAGCAGATAGTACAGAGGGAGGAGGCAAGGAACACTGCTCCACCTGGTTTCAACAGCTGACGAAGATGGTAGTAGAATATACTTCAACCCAGGACACAGTGCCACGAGTTGCCTGATGCTCACTTGAATCCCACTTGTGGGACTTGGAGCTCTTAGGGGCATTATGGCCATCACTTTCCAGTTCCTGGGAGTGGTCAATGAACTTCTCTCCTTCTAATCAGAGGCCTGCAGACAAGCATTTGGTGTGAATGATTTTTCATCTTATTTGTGGTAGGAATCCTGTAAAAGAGATGGAGTAAGGATGCCTGTCTTTGGCACATGTGGGAGGATTTGGGATAAAGCCTCCCAAAGCCCATCTACTCAAGTAGTCAAGCAGTCAGCTTTTCCAAGGCTATCCACCACTCACAAAGGACTTTCGTAATTTTCCCTCGTGCAATGTCACTCCATCCAGGGAAGAGACATTGCTTTGCTGGTGGGGACCAGCACACACTTCCTCTGCAGCAGGAGCATTGAGGCAAACACTTCCTGCTTCCCTGCCCCCCCGCCTTTGGATCAGAGCAAGGAATTGCCCTCGAGAAGAGATGCTCAAGCCCATCACTACATTGCAAAACAACCTCTCCCAGAGCGATCATTGTCAGAGGTTTCCCAAAGTGCTGCTCTCTGGGTGGATTTGGATATTCTTGCTCAGAAACCTCCCCACCACGCCGGGACTCCTCACAGAGCTGGCTCTTGTCCCATCCGGCTCGAAGCCGCGGTATATTTCGGTTTTCATCACTAGATGGAGCAGGAGACAGCACAGTGCCTGGATGGAGCTCTACCTTGCCCCATGGCTCTGCACCCAGACAGCTCCTCTGCCCCTCATCCACTCCCCACATCCTTTATAGATCCCTGCAGCCCAGGTACACCCATTTACCACTATCTCCCCTACACATCCCATACATTCCTCTGCACATCATGCATCCAATGCCCTCCTTTAGACCTGCTGCACTCCCTTAGATGTTGGAAAAACCACTGGGACATGCTGCCTGGGGATCTGGGATTCTCCATTCCAAGGACAGATTATACACCTCTTGGGAGGGTCATGGGTGGCTGGTGCTCCCGAGAGCCCCTCCAGCCAGATTTTCCAGTGATGGTGTCCATGTTCCACTGGTGAGCCCAAGTCCTCCCAACCCATGGTCCCACAGTGCCAGCAGCTTGCATCTCCTCAAGAGTCCATCAGTTTGGGGAGGACGCACTCATCACTGGCCTCTCGGAACCCTTCAGGTTTGTGAGTGAAGAAGTGTTTCTTCAGAAAATAGTTATTAATAAAGCCAAAAGCCTGAACCAGGCTTGAGCAATATCTTTGCAGAGTGAAGTGTGACCCTGTGCACATCAACTGCCCTGAAAGCAGCACTGGCCACAGCCCAGGCCCTCCCCACTGGGCTCCCTGCAAAAGGAACTGCTTTAGGACTACTTAAAAATTCAGAATATTTAAGTGTCACAGTGGAGAAGCTGATCCTGGGCTGGAAGAGCTCTGAGAGTGTTTGCTGGGGAGAAACAGAGGCAAAACAACTTGTAGGTAAGTTTCCTTAGAATCAGGAGCAGTTTTCTGGGTTTTATTATATGTGTAGAGAAGATTTTTTTCCTCCCTGAAGTAATTAAAATAGCTTCTTTCACACATGAGAAAGGGAAGAGAGGGAACTTTTCCAAAGAGCCCCTTTCCCTCAATCCCCCTCCTATGACACAGGACATTTATCCTCAGAGAAATGGACAAACTCAGATTTTTTGAGTCCCTGGGGCAGACAGGCAGTAACAGAAGGAAAGTTAAACCACTCCAAACAAAAGCTGCAGCAGAACAGGGGTGTGGTGGTGGAAATAATGCCTGGCTAAGTAGGAAACTTTAATGATGATACATGGAAAAAGTTAAACAATTAAAACTTGAATCAGTCTGGCCCTGTTCCCACCTCATTTAGTTAATAAATGCTGCGCTTCATCATGGTGGACCTTACGCCTCTTTTTTTTCTAAAGAAGAGAGGAGACTCCCAGTGTTGGGCTGGTCAGAGTAGCTGTGTGGGCAGCAGAGCATCTGGGGGCCCCAGTGCTGCCCAAGCTCTCTGTACTCCTCAGTCTCACAGTGGGGATCACCCCAAGGGGCTGAAGCCCCCCAGCATTAATGCCCAGGGCAGAAAGGCAGGGGATGGTGGTGGCTAAACCACAGAAACACATCCAACAGGTGTGCATTCAAGGGTGAACAGAAAAATCACTAATTGGAGAGTCATAAGCATGTTAATTATTTGAATATGTGCACTAATTAGACATGGAGTTACACAGACCCACACTATGGAAACCTTTCCTGCCACATGCAGATCCTCAGAGATTTTGTCTTTTAAATGTTTTAGGCACATACAGACAACAATGTCCATGTATGAACACTTGCCAAATAAAACCTTTTAGGTTAAATATTGGAGATACTTACCTCATATCCCTTCTGACTTTCCCATTCAAATATTAACTATTAAAACTAGACCCATTGAGACTGAGCTACAGAAACAAACATCCCTCTGACACAGCTGCCTGCCCTTGCCTCCCAATCCCCTACACTCCCACCACTCAGTGGGCTTCTGTACTCCACGGGTCAGCAATAACCTCTCCTTGGGAAGGCCCAGATCACTCCAGCAGTGACAGCCATAACACCTGCAGCACTGCAGAGCTGTGGATCCCAGTCTGATGACAGCCTGGGACATCAGGAGGAAGAAGGTTCCCTTGGACTGTCATCATGGCTGGTCAAGCATCACCAAACCCACTGATTAATCAGCCTTGGGCAGGGGCAGATGCAGCAAAGCTCTGGACCATCACAGGATGATCTGGGTCACATTGGTGGAGAGGACCAAGGCATCAGTGGGGGATCACGTAACAGGCAGAGACACAGTGGTCTTTCCCATCTCCATCTGACAGGATGTAAAATCCCAGGAAGGTCTCAAGTTAAAAAAATCCCACACCCGCTCCCTCCAAAACACAGGCCAAACCTCAAACGAGCTCTCATTGAAATGTGAAAAGCAATGCACATTTGCAATTCGCATGGAGATGCAATTTGTATCTCCAATACGCTTTTTGAATTTTATCCAGTGTCCTTCTTACCTGGATGCCAGGGGAACCCCATACATATAGACCAGGCAAAGGCCAAGTGATGTGAGACAAAACCCATAATACAATTTTATTTTTTGTTTCATACAAACAGCACCCTCCCCATATTTTAGAGAGTTTAACAGCATTATCTGGTGACACAGAAGGTGACACTCGCCTGTAGCTGCTCCTGCAAGCCTCACAACAGGAATGGGGTGGCCTGAAGCCAGGAAACCATGTGCCCTGGGATGGGCCTGTGTGAGGCAGCTCCAAGCTCTGCAGGGGGATCAAGTAAATTGATTACTCCTAAGAAAGGGTATCATGAGAGACCATGTGGAAATACTGATTTGAGGGAACTTGTGATCAAATTAAAAGAACAGCTCCATGCCCAGCACTCCCAGTGCTGTACTGGTGTGGCAGCCAAGCAAGACCACCAAGGGTGTGTCCTGGCTCAGCTGGGTGTTTAAAACTAGGGCAATGAACCAATTTACAAACTTCTTAGTGTTCCCTGTATCAGGGCTGCTGACTCCTGGCATCCTGAAGGACATGGCCACCATGCACGTGGAGTCAAATGGGCACAAGAGCACCAGGGAGTGACAAACAGCACCACTGGCAGGTCCAAATGTCTGCCTGGAAAAGGGGGAAAGGCACCCTGTGCCATTCATATTGAGCTTTCCATCATGCAGCTGAGCTGTATTCAATCCTGGATTTGGGTGAAGTCTGAACTCTCAAGCTACAGGCACCAGAGGTCAAACCAGCAATGTGTATGGTTAACAGAGGAATTCAGCATAAATGTTTCTGACAAGGGCAACCTAAAGGAGCTCCATGCAGAGCTCTGCAAACCAGGGCAATAATGCTTCCCACCTAATTACTATTAGTCTCATTTACACTTGTCCCTAACATTCCCATTCAGAGCGTCCAACTGACCAAGCAAGGCCACGCAAATACAAGAAAAACATGTTCAGCACTGTGATAAAAATTTCCTTGTTTCTTGTACTTTAATAATTAAAAATTCCTGATGGCAGAAGGAGGGGAAGGTGGATGTCCTGCTGCTGGCAAGAATGCACACAGCCAGCATCCCTGTGGTACCCTGGAGCTGGAGGGAGCCCGGGGCTGCTGGGAGGCTGCAGGGCACAAGGCAGGAGCTGCTGCGTCTCTGTAAGGCACTGCATGAAGAGGTCTAGATGGAGACCAGTAACACCCTAAAATCCCTTCCGGGGTACAGAACCTGTAGGAAGAAATTAAACTAGAATCATGCTCCCAACCCTCCTCCACTCCCCAATTTTCCCTCTTATGGAGAGCCAGGAGGGAAAGGGGTGCTCTGCCCATCACCCCATTTCTTATTTTCATTTTCTGTGGAAGGAAAGCAAGCACAAGCATTTCTTTTTCTTCCACACATCCTTCCTCTCTCAAAGTGAGGAGGAAGAGAAGTGAGGCTGTTGCAAAGCAGAAGTAAACCCGGTACCAAAGACACAGCTCCCATCACCTTGCACAGCAGTACCCAGCAGCTGAGCAACTCAATGCTCTCTATTGCCTTCCTCCAAGTACTAACATGAAAAAACCCAAATTTCTCTAACAAAGCAACATTTCAAGATCCACAAAATCTTTGCCTTGTCAAATAAAGTGGATTATGGACCTGGCTGAAAGCACAGCCTTGGGAGATGGGTATAAATTCAATCCTGCTTCCCTGGGACTTGGGGCTCACCCAAGCTCCAGTTATTCCCTAAGTGCCTGGAGGGATTTTATCACCCCCTCCCTGCTGAGAAGCAGACCCAGATGGCAGAAATCTGAGGATCTAGAAATAAAGGACTGCAAAATTATAGCAAAAACTGGAGAATAGTCTCAATGGCCAAAGCAAAGGCCTCTGTGGGCAGAAGGGTAGGAGGTGGTGCTCCAGACTACTGCAGTCTCCTTTCAAGGTGTGCTTGAGTGATTAGATGACAGAACAATTGAATCAGGAGTAGAAGAAGGAAGGAAAAAAGCCTCATCACATGCTCAGTGTGGAGATCTCTTGGGGAACTTGAATCAGTCTGTATTAGCCTCAAACTGCACTGCCCTGATCCAGAGAGTTTCACTATAATTACTGCTTTAAGAGACCACCCTTCCTTGGCACATCTGCTGGGATGCAGCTGAGTGAGGCACCCACGGGTATCATCCTGACTCTCACGGATTGGTTTTTAATCACTGGGGCAGCCATAGGACAGAAGATTAGGGTCAGGACATAAGAGACAGCTTCTTTTGTTAAAGTGCCTTATTTTCTTTGAGCTTCTAAAACATCTTCAGTAGAAGGAGGGCACCAAAAAAAAAAAAAAGGAATACAGGTTTTACATGAAACAGAGTAGAGAATTAGTCAATATTTACACAGATCTTGGATAATATTATAGCACAGACTAATAACCCAACACAGCAAAAAGCAGAGTGTCAAAAAGAAGGGAAAAACCTGTTTGAATGTTTTCAACACCATTCCCTGGAGATCCCAAGTGTAAATGGTTTTATCTAGGAAAAGGAATTTTAACTTGGGCTGTGGTAATCAGGGTTGATTACAGCCCCACTGCTCACAGCTGGAGGGAGGACGTGGGTGGGCGCGTGGCCACCCAACCTCTCCAGAGCACAGCCCCGGCTTAGACAAGTTCAACTTTAGCGTTTGGATAAACAGCCACCACGTCATATCCTTCAGGGGGCTTAACCCTCTCCTTGGCGTGTGTCTCGCAGTACAGCTGCTCCTCTATGAAGAAATAACCTCTCTGCTTCAGATTGAGGCCACAGTCGTCGCACATGAAGCACTCAGGGTGGTAGAGTTTGTCCCGAGCCTTGACGATGGTGCCCCTGGGAGAGATGGGGAAAGCTCAAGTGAGGTGGAAAAACAACGAGCATGAACAGCTTTTCCTGCTGCCTTAAGTAAAACAGAGTAGGTGGAGGAAAGCAGCATGCAGGGACATGTAAGGGTGTTATCGAGGTTCTCATCCCAACATCTAAGCCCACCCAAAGCTGCCACCTCACTCCAGGTGTGGTTTCACTATGCTTCTGTGGGAGGGGATGCTCCACACCCACCAGCATCGCTCCACAGCTCGATGCAAAGTAGAGCCTTAAATATCTACACTCAGCCTGGATCTGAAAATCAGGAGCCAGCATCCTACAGGGACTGGGGCTGTGCACTCATAGGCACTATGACTTTTGGAGCAGAGACCCTCAACTCACAGCACCAGCAAGAACACAGTTACAGTCATCTGCACAGCTCACGCTGAGCCAGCAAATCTGGCTTGAGCAGGACATAAATTACAGCAAAACATAAATTACAATAGGTCATAAATTACAACAGAACAGAACAGGAAAGCATCTATACTTTCTGAAATAAACATCCATCTGTCAGAGAGTAACTCTTCAACAAACAGAAAAAATTAACCCATAGCTCTCTTCTCAACACTCAAGGTGTTTCTCCCCTCCAGCCCTTGTAAGGCAGCAATGGAGTGCTGGTGCTGTGGTGCTATTCATAGTCCCTGGGCAGCCACTATGATAAGCAGGGCCAAACCATCCCATAAATCAACCCTTGCGAGATTCCCTTAAAAGGGGCAATCCAAACTGTGTTGCTCAGGTTTAGATATGGTTAGAAAAAAACAGAAAGGGATTCAAGGTATTCTCCTATAAATTCTAACCCATGTGCCTGGCAGGACCCAACCCAGCCATGTCCCAGTGTCACTGTCCTCACTGCACAGGGGGCTTTGGTGAGGCGAGACACTTACACAATCCCGTTCCTGCAGCGGGTGCACTCGGGAAGCATCTGCAGCCCAGACATGGGACTACCAAGCTTTGGTACTGGGTGCTTGATGTTTCGGGGGTTGCTCAGTTTGTCAAGTTTTTCACCTGCCAAGAATTATAAAGACACAGATTGAAAACTCAGCCTCTCAGGTGTGTTTTTTTTCTTTTCTTCCTTTTTATTTTTTCTTTTCCCTTAAGGAGTCAAATGAGTCTCTGCCTGTCATAATAGGATCTGCAAGTTCCTTGGAAGTTCCAGGACAGCACCAGCTCAATAAACATGGACACTGTCAAAATACAAGGCAGCTGTGATCTAGATATGTGAGGTTAATTTGGCTGTAATACTACTTACTGAGTTAAGAATAATAAATAGTGAGGAGCTCAGAAAAGCTCAAAAAAAAAAAAAAAAAAAAAGAGGTTCCATCACACCAACATTTCAGGTACACTTGGTAGATCCACCATCTGTCAAGGAGATGGAGATTAGTCTTTCAGAGAATGAGGCAAACTGAACCAAACAACAATAAAATCACATGCACTTTTCTTCCTAGAGAACGCATTTAAGCTCAAATAATCTAAACCAAAATATTGTGATAGAAGATAAGGTCTTCTGAGGCACCAAGTCTTCTTTCATGAAAGTCCAACAATGGGAAAGGAAGCAATGAAGATTTTGTGAAGATTTTGTGCATATGAACAACATCATAGCAGAGTTTCCAGTGCTGCTTCCCCCATTCCCTAGAGACTACCTACCATCTGCCCTCATTCTGGACAACATCAACATGCTTGTTGCCACCCCTGGGATACTTAGAAGCTTTCAGTATTGACTGCATTGCTTTCCATGGCTGACAACTGACTGCTCTGTTTGGCATATATCGATCTATGTCTCCTCTGTGATGATATAAGTTCGTAGAAAGGAAAAGCTCATGAAGAAGGACCATTTGGCTCACAGTTTGGAAAAGCAGCAGAGGGGCTCTTGGATGAACAAGTCATTCTCCAGAGTTCTAATTTGCCACACTCCCTGAGCTTCCAAGGTGTTTCCGTCCACTGTAAAAAGTACTTCAAGCCCTGATGCCCAGAAGGACTCAGTAGAGCACAAGCACTTTCTGACTGAACTATCTGCACATACTCTCTGCCAGTTTTGGCAACTTCAGAGCAAAATCCAGTGCAAGTGCCTCCCACAGCTCCAGGAACATCTCTGCCTTTCCTAAAGGGAACTTTTAGTACCTGGAGCCAATGCATCATCACTGCTGGTTGCTCACTGACCACGGCCAGGGTCACACAATAGATAAGTTTTAAAGGGCATTGCTTGAAAAAACTGCCTTCCATGGAGAGACCCCTGCTCCCCCATCCAGTGTGTCTTAGGAGTGCTTATTGTCCTGGGCCCAGACAGGAAGGAGGGTGCACAGCTGACTCATCTTCTGGGGTGCAAAAGCACCTTCACACCACAGCCCCTGTCTCCAGCCAGGGCTCTGACACAGAGGCCAATGTTGCCAGCAGTTCCAGCCAAGTGGGTAAAACCAAAAGGACCAACTTCCCACCAGACCCCACTTCCCCAAACATAGTACAGTGTTTGGCAATGCCAAGAGCTCTGATACATGCAAGAGTGCCTGTCCAAGAGCAGGACTATGCCAGGAGTTCCCCAAGTGCTCAGCTGGCTCCAGCCAAGCCCCTTGTTGAATCCTTCTGCTGCCTTGCTGCAAATAAACTGAAGCAACTGCTCAAGTTGTTGGCTTCCCCCAGCGTGAGACACAGCATGCTTGGACTAGATGCGCTCATCTGCCAGCATTTAACAGTTAAGCTGTCACTGCCTCTCATGCAGAGTGCTTGAATAAGCTGCTTAAAAAAGAAAGGGGGGGGGGGAAGGGATTTTACAGCAAAACGAACCCTGCAGAAAAGGCTGCTTCCCATCTTCCTGAACTGTGGATCATTTCCTTCTATTTACCAGCCCAGCCTCATTTATGATTTATGGTCTTCAGCAGGGCAGCAAAATGCTTTAACTCCACAACCCCAATCATGCCATTCCCATTATGGCTGGAGTGTTTGTCCTTCCTGGGTCATGGGTGCCTATGAAGGTGAGCACTGCCATTCCTCCAGTCTCCACCTCAGCACAAAGCATTGCTCCCTAAGGGTGTGGGATAGGGCTAAAATGCTTTCAGTAGAAACACATTCCATATAAAACAGGTTGTTGTCCAAAACACTCAGCTCCTCAGGAGAGGAGAGCAGAGCTTGACTTTAAAAGGACAATGCAGAGCAGGCTCAGGTCAAAATGTGTAATTTTAGGCTTAAGGAAAAAGGAGCAGGAGTGGCAGCTGTAAAACAAACCCAGCAGGAACACTTGGGATTGAAAACGTGTTGGAACATCACAGAGCTTCATGCCAAGCAGAGACGCTTTTCACTTAATTTCTCATCCCTTGTGAAATAAACGGCTTTAGAATGACCTAGGCATGAGTGAGGCTGTGCCTGCAGGCAGTCACACATCCCCTCCACATCAGTGAGAGGGAGGATGGTAGAGTCCAGGAGGTGACAGTGACTGCTCCAGTCTGTTCCATGCTGGCTGGTACCCAACAGCAGCCTCTCAGGCTCCAGTCAAACAGGCAGTGTTGCACTGGTGATGAGCTAGTGCCAAGAGAATGCAGATGAGCACACATCCAGGATTGGCTGGACAGTTCTCAGGATGTGGGGACTTGTCCTGGCACCTCTTTGTTCCCCATTTCCCCAGTACACAGCCTTTTCTTTCTCCCCTCCTCCTAGCACTGGATTCCCACAAGTCCAGGGCTGTGGGATGCATGGGGAGGCAGGAGCAAACCAGCAAAGCTTGAATTTTGTTCTCTTTCCCTGGCACAGAGAAGGGAGGAAGGCAGCAGCATTACTCATTGGGATTAACACAGTCACTTCCTGTTTTCTTCTTCCTAACAAGGAGACTGGGGGAGTAGCAGATTTGTCCTTACTCTTGGTAAAGAACTTGAAGGTCCAACTGGGGCCTGTATTTGACATTAGTTTTTCTGCCAATCCAGGGGCTGTAATACTAATATTAAATATAATAATAAACCCAGTGCTTCTGAGGTTGATCCTATCTCATGTCGTGCAACTGTGGCTCAGTCCCACTGAAAAAACCAGTACTAGTGGAATTCCATGATGATCACAAGTTACCTGCAATTGTGCTTCTTGTGAAGCAAGAACCAACATCCTTCTAGTCAAAGAACAGACTTCTCCAACACTTTAGATACACAGAAACTGAAGTGCAACAGCTCAGCTTCCCTACCTCTCATGGCTTCATAATGAGATTTACAGCAGTCGGTATTTTCCCATAAAATATATGTTCCTGGATTCACATGATTGGAGTATGGGGCCCTTGGAAGGAAGCAGAAAGAGGAGTCTTGCCCTTATGATTGCAAAGCAAAGGCTAAAAATATGAACATAAAAGCCCCAATGGACTTAAAGTAGAAAGGCAAATAAAAAGAAGGTGAAATGTATAGATTGGGGATCTTATTATTTAATGTGTTAACAACATGGGCAGAAAGCTGTGACAGACTTGAGAAGTGAGACAAGAGCTCCTGATCTCTATCCCTGCCTTGCTGAGGACCATCCCACGTCCTTATGCAAATGCCATTTACTTAACCAGACCAGGTTCTCCAACAGTGATCTTACACAACTGCTTAAGGTCATCACATTTCATAAACCATCTCAGAAAAACAGCTGTCACACTGGTTGCAAATCCAGCTTTCACATGGTGCTCAAGTCAGCCACAAAATTTGGTAAGCCAGAGAATGCGAAACCCTGATTTGAAACTTGCCATCCCAGTGGTCTCCTCACAGGAGGGTGCTTGGGTGCCAATGTCCTTACCATTCTCACCAGCCTCCAGCATGCCCTGTAGGTATCGGAAGGATCCAGACTGCTTTGGCTCTGAAATGGGCTTTTCATAATCCTGAAGCATCTTGTAGACATCCGACTCCACATCAATGCCATTTCTGTTCCGTGGCAGAGACTTCAGGGGATCAACGCTGGTTTAAAGCAAAGAAAGAAAGGCTCGAGTCAAATGGAAACAGCTACTGTAAGCTCATTGGGCAGGTATTGAAATCTCTACATTCCCACAGATTCAATTAAGCACCTCTGTTCCCATGTGTTTCCCTGCCTGGAGGTATGTCTGGCCCAAGAACAGCTGCTGAACCAAGGAAGTTAAACTCGTTCCCTGTTGGGCTCCAATTGAGCAACAGAGCGAGGGCTAGCCCAGTAACCAGATGCCTTCAGGAAAGAGGGCAGCTGCTTGTAAACGCTTTAAATTGCTTTGCCACCCATGGAATTTATCGAAAAACTGGGGAAAACATGCATTTTATTAACTGCACAGGGCCAGGGCACGCTTATCCCTTGTAAGGGCATCTGGAGAGTGTGTGCCAGGCAGGACAGCAAAACCCTTCCTCACCCACAAGTGCCTCTTGTGAAGCTGGTGTTACATGTTAGATACATCACAAGCACAGTCCACAGCTTAACTGAGAAAACCACCCCACCAGGGAGGGGGACACTGGGGCTGCCCTGTAACCCCCAGCTCCAGCCTTCAGACTGGAGCTGCTCCTGGTCTGTATGTGGAGCATTTGGGATGCACAGACAACAAATAACAATTTGAACCACTATTCCAGTCCAATACATCAAAACACGAAAAGCATGGAATCAAAAATATTTCAGGTACATGTTTAAATGTCCTGCTGAGAAGAGCTGAATCCAAGTGCTGTTGTGCTTCAGAGGCCCCAACACACAGGGGCACAGCTCCAGGGGAAGGGGCTCCTCCTCCTCTTTATAGAGAAGGTCATCAAGGTCATTATAAAACCAATAAAAATAGCAAGAGCCCTGAAATCCATCAGCTTCACATACTTTAGCCATCATCTGGATAATTTTCTCCACCAGTATTATATTCATGTCTGCTTAAACAAATAAACAGAAGAAATAACATGCACTTTTAAAGAAAGAATGAAAAAAAAAAACCCTCCAGACAAAAGTCACTTTCAAAGAATGGCCAGAGCTCCTTATTTTGGTAGTGACTCCCCAGCAGCTCTAGTCCCTGCAGAAGGTGAGGGCCAGCCTGGGTGGTGGGACTGAGCCATGCTGGGGCAGAGCCCTGCACTGATGCCCACGACTCCAGCCAGTCCAAACCCTGCATGTGCGCTCCAAGTGCTTGTCTACCCTGCTACAGCTCACTCCTAAATCAATTCACACATTTTCAATGGGAAAGGGCAGGTTTCGGCCAGCCCAGCCTCATCAAACACCAATTCAAAGAAAATGCTCTCCTGCCCCAATTCTACTCAAAGACCCAGGTGAATGTCCTGGCTTTTGGCTCACTTGCACATAACACCAGATTTTGTTCTCTGCATCTTTTGTGCAGTTCTCCTCTTTCCAACTTCATCAACTTCCCTGGAGCAGCACAGGGAATAAGCTGGCTTGCAGCATTACTGAAATATGGATTCATGCAGACACAGAATTCCCGAGCTGAAAAGAAACTCTCTTTGCATGTGATACAGACATTACTTTCTTGCAGGGTATCTTCCCAGTTTGGAGGAACATAAATCAAGATCCTCATAAGCCATGTGAAAGCATCCCAGCTCACAATCTGGCTTGTCTCAAAGTCTGAGTTATCCACCCAAACCGTTCTTGGCTACATAAAAGCCTTTTATTTCCTAGGAGCATTATTTATTCCTCAGCCTCCTGGTCAGCTGCACTGAGCAGATATTACACTTATGAACATCCCAGTTACTGGAGTTCATCTTTTTAGCCAATAATTCCAGCTTCCAGGGCAAGTGTTGACTCCTGGGTCTGTGGCAAGGTGATCCTCACTCCTAGGAGGGCAGCATCCTCCATCCTGCCTTGGATACACACTCTGAAAAAACTGTATTCTGTCTACTACAGACAGTAGTTTGTGACACTCACAGAGCTATGGAATTGTTTAGGTTAAGAAAAGCCTGCTAAAATCATCACACCAAACCACTCCCCCAAGCACTGCCAAGGCCATGTCCGCAAGAGAAACCTCTACATCTCTGTTAAGTCCCTTCAAGTATGGTGACTCCACCACTGTCCCAGGCCACCTATGCCAGGGCTTGACAACTTTTTTGCTGAAGCAAGTTTTGCTAATATCCAATTTAAACCTCTCCTCCTCTTGTCTTGCCTAGCATTAATCCCAGTACCCAGGGGCCACTAATCTACCTACTCACATCAGCAACAGAAGGGTCTTAACAGAGATCTGGAGAAGAGCACCTTCACCAAGATGCATACCTGAGCATTACTTTGGCATCACAAACTTCAATTAAATGTTGTGGTTGCTACCTAGGTAGATGTGGCTGTTTTGCTCAGAAATTGGTGTTTCCTCTGTGCATTCCCTGAACCAGAGTTTGCAGGAACAGCAGCAGACACAGAGTGCAAGCCCTGCCCTAGTCCTACCTGTAGGCAGGAGTGATGTGGAGTCCACTCAGCTGGCCTGGAAGCGCCGACTCAGAGCTGTTGTTTGCATAGAGCTGGGTTGGTTGGTGATGCTGCATGTTCAGCATCTGCTTGTTGTCCATGGGGCTGCCCCCACATCCATGGGGCATAGACCTCCTGCTCTGGGCAGAGCCACTGTCCTGGAAGAGAAAGCAGAAAATCTAAGATTTATAGTGTGCGATGTACGTGGAGGGGCTGTGTTGAGACATGCAATTTGTAGTAAAAACAGGGATGTGCAGCACGGAAAGTAAAATTCAGGCTTGACCTGCAGTTAAATTGTGCTGAATTGACACAGCTCCCCTTGGTCCCCAACCAAATGGACTTGCCATTTCTCCATGGGGAGCCACTGCCAAATATACTGCGTTTATTCTCCTGTAAAAGCATATCTGCTGTTTCTTTAAAAGAAAGGCTCTTTAAGTGAGTCTACTTATTCTACATTCCGTCACTCTGAGGACACTTGCTGTGCTCCTGACTTCAGGGCCATCACTTCAATTTCCATCAGCAAAACAGGATAAACCACACTAGGCAGCTCCATGTGCAGGTTGGGCAATGCCTGAGGCCAAGAGACCAGTCCTGTGATTTTCACTTGCAGCTACCCTTGTCCACACAGATCCATGTTCATTTAGGGAGGTTTTCTCCCCAGATAAGATCAGTCATTTACAGTGTGAGAAACACATCAGTCAAGGGTTTAGCTTAGTATTCATATTTCCATTTGCTTTTCAAGTCCCAAGGTAAACTGTAGAAATCTTTTTGTCATATGACCTCAAATGAGGAACTCAGATGCCATTAAACCACGATTTTTCCACATTATTTTCCCATTTTACCAATGTCAAACATTACCTACGTGTTATTCCACACACGTGGAATTCCACATATATGGGTGTGCTAGTAGTCAGTCCCACCCACACCCATAAATCAAGCAGTACCTACTGCTAATGTCACATGAGCCAGGCTTTACCTGCCAAAGCTCAGTATGGGGAGAGGAGCTAATTCCAGCAATTGGATAAAGCAGCAGGAAGCTAAACACAGCCCATGGACACATGCTGGCTGCTATTTCCAGCCATGTGAGTCACAAACATGCCTGGACTGATGAAAGACATAAAGATGCTGTGTAAAAGGCTTCAATCTGTTTAATCTGGTTTAATTTGTTCTAGGGCAGCTCCCCAACCGAGCTGCCTTCCACCAGCTTCTCAGTAGATTGAAGCTGATGAAAAACCAAGCAAGGAAATAAACCACCATCCAATGAACAAATAATGAAGTGCATGTTGTGGGGCTCTGAGACAAAGCTTACTTTTGACTAAAATAATCCCATAAATACTAATTGGAAACAAATGTCTACCACTGGTGGACAGGAGAACACACTGGCACTCCCAAACCTTGTAAAAACGAACAGCTAAGAGAAGTAAAAAACAGATCCCGCTACAAAAAGATCTTGGAAGTCCAATTCTTCAGTCCTTCCTAAGGCAAAACGCCCACTGATAAAACCAAGCTTAGTTAAGAACTGCAAGATGGTGCCTTTGAGGTTTTTTCCTACCATCAGCTGAAAACCTGCAGCCTTTAGCAAGCTCCCAGCAACATCCCCTGGCTCAGAAGCTGCCCGGAGCCCTCTTGGCACAGTTCCCTCCACACCATGCATGCACACACACATGGGGAAAACTGGTTCCAACATAATAACTTCAAACTGTCTATTAAAAAAGGAATTTTGCTGCCAGGAATAATATAATTTTAACTGTTCCCCAATTTATATGCTTAAAACAAATATATATACAAGCAGGTTTCTAGTTTCCAGATTTACATAATTATTTCAAGGGAAATAAAGAAAACACTCAACCATGACACAGAGAGGAAAAGGATCATAAACATTTTCTTGGGAAAAAAGCAATGGCCCATATGGCTGGCAGCATTGAGGGAGATGCTTTTAGAAAGCCATTACCTTTAATTATCTGTGCCTCATGGCTCCGTCCAGGGTGGCTGGAAGAGAGGCTTGGGTCCTTTCCTCTGACTTCATGCACTCCTGCACACTGGTGCCATCGAGACCTTTGCTGGGGAGCACAGGACTGGCAGCTGTTTCCAGAATGGAAACCTTCTCCAGCAAAGGACCTCCAGACCATCATTTCCATGGACTTGCTTAAATCCAAGGTAGTTTGTAAAGCGTTGCCCTTTTGTCCCTGTTAAGCTCAGCTATTTGTACATCAAGACCAAATGTTGCTATAAAGGTAAAACTTACTGTTTGGGCACTCTTGAAAAGGCATGGAAGGTCAGTGATGTAAGGGAGAAACAGAGCCCTTCCTGCACTGCTTGGCATCCCCAATTGCCACCAGCTGCCTGTCCCCATGGGAGGAGAATGTTTATGGTGGTGGCAGCTCACCTTTCCTCTGCTCATCCATGTTATAAAGCCACAGGCGACCCAGCAACATCCACAGGGATGAAGATGCTCATCCTGTAGCACAAAAAGCTGTTCCCAGGTCAGAGCTCAGTCTCCTCTTCCTCAAAGAGGAAGGCAAGGCTTCACTTTGTGCAAAACACTCACGCATTCACCCTCAGAAATCCAGAACCAGATGGACTTCTTTCCAGTTGTCAAATTCAAGATCAGTTCAAATTTCTCCCCTTGGGACCTAATTTGCTTTTCTTTGCTGGATTTTTTCCTGCTTTTTATGGCTTTTTTTAAACTAAGTGAGTTCACAAACCCTTCTTAACAGCTGGCCTGTGGACTCTCACCAAGGAGAACTCCTTTAGCCTACAAACCAGAAAGTCCCATATGTTTTCTCACACCTGGCTTTTTTTTTAATGCATTTTGCAAAATGTCCTATTTGTCCTTCCACCCTTTTTTAACTCAAGTCCTTAGCTCTAGAGATCACAGAGATCTAAAGAACATCAGACTTCATATTCTGATCCAAAGCATTTAAAGTTCATTGACTTTGGGGTTATAAATTAGACTTCTAAAAGACCAGGAGTACAAACAAAATAATTAATGTCTTTTTTCCAAACTACCGGACAGAGATTAAAACTGAATATTGCTAATTTGAGAGGCCAACATTGGCTCCTAGAACCTCCAAGCAAGCCCCTCTACCCATGGCATGATTTGGAAGGGCTTGAGCAATGATACTTTCAGTGCATCTAAGAAACCGTCCTTGGGACTGAACTCACCAGCTGCAGAGCTCAAAATATCTCCTAGATTACACCTCCAAGCCCCAAATCCATCCTCCATCTACCCATTTGTGCAATGGTGGTGGGAGATTTTCCCAGACAGGACCAGCAGCAGCTCTGTCCCTGCGATGTGGGAGCCCATTCGCACAGGAATTGCTTGCACCTTATTTATTTTCCTCATCCTGGGGGTGCTGGTCCTGTTCTCACGCAACACAGGAAACTCAAACAGAACTGAAGGCCATTAACGCTTGGCTCAGCCAAAAGCAGTTTTCTGTCCGATGTTCTTCAGATTCATCTTCTTCTCAAAACCAGACCATGATGGGCCGGTGTCAGCTGAATGCCTGCTGCCAAAATGCTGAATTACAGACACAAGCACTGCTATTTATGCACCAGGAGATAAAGAATCCCTCAGCCATAGAGTCACCTGGATGAGGTGCCTCTTGTGACCATGTTTGGTTACCTGTGTCCATCATCCAGCAACAGCAGGACAAGCCTGGCTGCTCCAGCTCCTCTGGCTTCTTTCTCCCGTGCTCCAAGCTTGGGTAATTGAGTCCCAATTGATTCTGGCCTCTTCAGGTAGAGGGCTTTCTGTGGATGAAGTTTTACCGCTTCCATTACTGCAAGTCCTCTATTGTGCCAATGTGCCAAGCAATTAACCCTGAAGACACATCCCAGTACATCCTGACACCCTCAAGCCAAGACTGGGCCTCTGCAAGAAGACAACTGCAATGCTACAGTCCCTCCTCTCCTTCCCCCATGTTCTCAACAGTAAAGATACTCTTTCATCTTTGATAAACCAGTTTAAAAGCCCCAGAAATCGAAATATTATTATTACCCCACAGAAGGGGTGTATGGGACAGACAGCATGGATTTAATTTCCATGCAAGTAAGTGATTTACACTGTGGCCAATGGCCACAGGAACAGGATTGATTCTCCAACAAAAGCCTCAGGAGAAGTCCCATGGGAAATTCTTATGACAAAGGCTGCTCCCAAAGCTTGGAGAAAAGGACAAATTTTAAAAGCTATGCTTATTTTAACACATATTTCCCTATAAGCAGTTCAGATGTTCTATGGATATGCTGCTTTTACAGACTAAGCAGCCTTCAATCTAACTTTCAAAAGCTCCAGTAACTATGATCCCATTACTTAGCTCAGCTCAGAAGATTAAGAGATAAGGAAAAGAGGTTGGATCTAGTTTACTGAGGCTGGATAAACTGAGTATGTGAGTTATTTAACAAGACATATTTCAAATATTCTGCCAAGCTCCCCTTTCAACATAAACCACAGTCTGAAGGAAAACCTTATCCATTACATCCTTCCCACTACACTCCTCTCACAGTTGTCAACTAAATACCAAATTAGTTTTTTAGATCTTTTTAAGTAAGAGATCAGACTGTTACAATCGGATGGTCTTTTTGTAAAACGGTTGCATACAACGTTTACTTGAAACATGACTCAAGCTGGAGCCTGGCGGAGCCCCAGCCCACCCATATCCCCAGGACAGGCTGTACTGCACAAGGGCATGTAGTGACAGGACAAAGGAGAATGGCTTCACACTGACAGAGGATAAGTTTATGTAGGAGAGCATAGAGGAGACAGGACGAAGACGAGAGATCTCTGCAATCTGGGGCAGCTCTTGTAGCATGCGGTTTATTTGCATAGGTCGTGGGTACAAGCGCTTTGCTTCAGCTGCCAGCCACAGCTTGAAGCGTGCCCCAGAGAGTGCTAAAATCCGGTTACAAGACATTATATCCTTTCCTATATTGAATATGGTAATTTTACAGCATCCAACCAGTAAAAGACACAAATCTTACAGAATTTACATACACCCTATCAAAACTACTACATTTCCATACCGTGTTACATTTGAACTTCTAAAAGCTACTTTCTGAACTCTTTTTGTCTTCCCTGCCAAACTGGCAGAGTCTTGAACCTTGGACTCTTCTGCTTGCAGAAGCATCTCCTTATCTGCTGAGGACATTGTTCAATCAACAGGGATTCTCCTTCAGCTGGCTAGCCCATTGTTTTTTGGTTGTAGAGTAACTAATGGCTCTAGCATCGTACATCTCAAGGCTAGCTTTCATTTCTACTTCACTTACAGGTTTCATATTTTCAGAATCTTTTGCCAAGCAATCATCTTTATAAGGTTTCCCTGTTTCATCTTCCCCAACAGGTTTAGATGGGATATTATGAAGAAATTAATTTCTGTGAGGGCAGTGAGGCCCTGGCACAGGTTGCCCAGAGAAGCTTTGGCTGCCCCATCCCTGGAAGCGTTCAACACCAGGCTGGATGGGGCTTGGAGCAACCTGGGCTAGTGGAATGTGTCCCTGCCCATGGCAGGGGGCTGGAATTAGATTAGCTTTAAGGTCTCTTGCAACCCAAATCATTCTGGGATTCTGTATAGTACAAGGTATTGCACAAGGCCACTTAACCCAGGGACAAATCTCTCACATTCAAAGAGCAGTAACGTTTCTTCACCTTGGAGCAACCATGCGGATGGCCACCAGCAAGGCTCCAATGGATGTTTTCTCCCACAGCTCCAGGGAGAAGCTCCACCCTCATGCAAATTATGATTATATACATGTTATATATATATATATAAATATATATATATGCAATAAGCTCCACTCTCATGCTCAGGAGAGACTCGAGCTGCAATGCCAGGACTTTATCCCTTAAGCTACCTGGCTCCCCAGCAATCTCTTAAAAATCCACACCAATGGAAAAAAGTTACCTTAGATGTCAAGATTAAAATGTGTTTCCATTTATCTTGCCTGCTGCAGTGCAGAGGGCACATTTCTAACATCAAGTGTGCGAGGGGTATTTACCCAGCAGACAGAGGAGAGCTTTGTATGAATGTCTTGGTAGAAGAGCCTTGAAATTTCCTCCTTTCCCCAGCAGCAAGCTCCTGCCAGGTGACTCCCTCACTAGAGCTAGGCTCAACAAGTCTAAATGTTAGAGAGGACTTTCCTTCTACTTCCCAGTGTTCAGGGTCACCTTCCAAGCTCAGGAACAGGAGGGCATTGCTCAGTGCAGGTGTCAGACTGATGCCCCCACCATGCACAGGCTGCTGTTGGATTAACTTTCCCACTGACAGAAGATAATATCCACTACAGATGGAAAAATACCTGAAATTATCACAGCAAGATGCCTGCCCCCTTTCTTCCAGGGAAGATGCTGCTGTTCCCATTTCAGTCTGTGCTTCCACTGAATCGCTTTTCTCACCATCTGGTGTTTGGCTTATAGGACAAACCTGGTGAGCTTAACACTAAGAGACTATATCCTAATTTCATGCTTTCCAGCTTACTGTCTCTCTCCTCTCTCATTTGGGGAATTGTTGCATATTCAGGTGTTACCATATCACAGTTTCTGATTTTCTTTCCATAATCGGTATCGGCAGCTAATTGAAACTAAAAGCTTCACTGACAACAAGCTAAGCTTCAGGCATTGTACAAAACCATTACATGAGTAAAACTAAAAGGTGCCTACTTCACCAGCATGGCTTATCCAAACACCTCCTTCTGTAAAATCCAGTGTAAGCTATACCAGGAAACACAGCGAAAGCAGCAGAATAATATATTTTTTCATTTTGGAATGCCCTAACCTTACCCTAACCTTTTTCTCCCTCATTAATAAAAAATGATAAATTCAGGTAGATTCAAAAACATGTTTCAGCCTTTCCCAGCCCTCTGTGGCATGAGATGCTTTAGGGGATGGAAGCAGCTGCTTCAGCCTGATCATCCTGACAGACCACAGTGAGCATCCCTCCAGCATCCAGCATGCCTCCTTGCACCACTGGGGATGGCTCTCTCCACATGCTCTCCCCCCACCAGGTCACTCAAGTGACCTCCAAGAGCAATTAATTCATCTTGAGACACAATGAAAAATGAGAGGAGATAAGCTGTTTTTCCTGATGGATAAGAACAGAAACACTGAGCTACACCTGTGCTTCAAACACTCAGCACTTATGAGTACACAAGCAGCAGTTTCCTTACCTGTGTTAACAGAATCATCACTGAAACGGATGTTATCAAGTAAAATAACGCAGTATACGTCTGTGTTAGCACTTAGTCAAACAGCATTTTGTTTTGTCCTAAACCGACCCCCACTGTTATCATTTCAGTATAATTCCTATGTACCTTCAACGAGAACAAATTATTCAGTATTACCTGGACAGAAGAAAACACCATTTTGAAGTTTCCATTCCCATTTTTTCCCTCCTTTATCTTAATATTGTTTCTGCCTCTTTCATAGACCAGGACTATCAAAACTCACTTAAAGATTCTAATTTATCTAAGACATACACAGAGAATTTCACATAAAAGGTTACAGCTTCAAGATGTGTCAGTGGTACTCAGAAAACTCCTTTGCTTTCAAATGATGCAATACTATATCACAGGAAAAAGTAAACACAAGTAGCACAGCCACATGTGTGTAACCTCTTCACCCAGTAAATTAGATCAGTGGGTTTTTTGTGGTGTAAAACCCCAATATCTGGGTGCGAAATGCTGCCTGAGCATTTGGAGCTCACGGCTGAGGCACCCATAGTGGCTGTCAGGATTCAGCATGTTTCTGCTATTAAATCAGCCCTCAAACAACGAGCTGTAAGTTCCCAGGGAAGGGAACCCGGGTTTGTGCCAGGGCATTAGCTCATGCTTTGTTTTCCCCAAAGCACAAGGCAGACATTTTCCCTCCTTCTGTCGGGAGAGTGCCGGTTGGTGCCCAGCCAGTTGTGACCGAGGGTCCCAGCAAGAACTTTCCCAGAAGCAGGCATGGCTCATCCTGCCCTGAGAGCAGAGGAGGAAACAAGGTCAGTCACCTTGAGAAAGGAAATTCCACCTCTCCAGCAAGGAGGCTTTAACCCCCAGCTCACAGAACACAGGACAGCCTATGCCAGGCTTTTGAAAAGAAGTACGTAGAAGTTTCCTGCATGGCAGCAACTCATGAAGAACTTAAAACAAATACTCCATTTAATTAAAGTTAACTTAAATTAGACAAAATCCATTACTCAAGTTAATTAAATGAGGAAACATTCACCCTTAATAATAAAAAAAAAAATCTAGCAAAAAGTAAATATGAGCATATTTAAGACATTTTTAAAGGTGTTAAAATCAGTGCTAAGGGACATGTTAGCAGCAAACTACCATCCATGCTCTAGTGTAGGACACCACTGCTGTCCCTGGGTGCCCAGAGCTGAGGCACCAGAAGCTCAGACTCCCCTGAAGCCCACATGTGATTTTATTTATGTAATTAGGAGCAAGCATGATCAGCAGTGATACTATTTGTGAGGTCAGGACCAGTACGAAAAACTCCCAGGAATGATACTGCAGAGCCCACACTGGGTGGATGCCTTGTGCAAGGGGAGGTGGGAGGTCCTCAGTCCTGCAACCACACACACCTGAACCCCTCTGACAAGAACAAACGAAGGTGTGTTCACATTTCCACTGGCCTGGCTCACACCTAGCACTGGGTTTCCTGCACTGCCTGGACTAGGCTGCTCAAACAGCTACAGTAGATGCAAGTTTTCCCAGTTCCTCCTTTTCACCCCTTTCTGGCTGGCAGTTTCACATGGCAAGCCAGGCACCTTGCACCTGATTTTAGTCAGGGCAAATTAACAGTGAATCTCTGTGGACTAAGAGCTAGGTGTCAAGAACATTTGAAGAGAAGAGCAGAAACAGCCTTCTCATTGTTCCTGTCCAACTCCCCTGATGCTGTGGAGAGACCAGCTCTTCTCCACTGCCCAGAGCTCACCCCCCAGTCAGGTGGTCAGGCTGGGAAAGCACAAGAGAGAACCAAGAGCGCTGACCCACCTCCCTCATCCATCCCCTGAGAATGACAAGGGGACTGCTCTGATAGCTGAGTAGCACCAGGATGCCGTTCCCAGCGGACTACTGTGGGAAGTGCCTCTCCCTGTCTGCACTGCCAGCGGAAGCCCAGCCTTTCACCCCACATACCTATTTCAGACAAGTATCCAGGTTTGGGAGGACTCGCATCCTATTCCAGCTCTGGCTACACACTGCCAGTTTAATTTCTGCTGCAATTATTCTCCCACCAACACACTTGATCTACTGTCAATTAGCACTGACAGGGTCCCCACAGCCCACAGTCCACATTTCCAGCCCCCCTGGGCCGGAGGGCTGCCAATTCTGGCAGTCTGGGAATGAACAAGAAAACAAACATCCTCTCTTTTTATTAGCACTGCATGGTGGTACTTTGACTAGCAAGCTCATGCTACAGGAAGCCAAAAACAGTGGGATCTCCAGAAACTGATGGATGGGTGCTTCCACTCCCCCCATCTGCTGGGGATGTGTGGCTGGGGCCCATTCCCACAAGGACACCAACACCATGCCAAGTGAGACTGGGGATCCCAACACGTCAGCAGTGATGTCATCTCTGCATGATAGAAATCTTTTCTGCTGCCTGCAAAGCTCCAAGCTGCCCCCAGCATCCATGTGGGTCCCACCTCCATCCATCTCCGTGTCTAACAGACAGGCAGCCCATCTTTAAGATGATAGTCTGAATGTCACTGCATTTGTGGCCTCCTCTGTAGATCCTGGCTGTTAAGGACAGACTTGTCCAGTAAAACCAACTGATAACCAAAGTCTGATTTTTGAAAAGAAAAAAATTATTTCCCAAAGGTGACTCACTCATCCTGTTCAGTGTTGTTCCTGCTAATTGTGAAAAAGCAGCTCTCCAGTTCCAGCTTCTTCAGTTTGAGGGCAGCTATTCCCCACAGTCACGGCATTAATCAAACTTTTACTAAGGAGGATTGATTACATTCTTGGACTCTGAGTAGGAGTTTTCCACAAAGCTCAACTGAGAAACCACAACGGATTTAGAAAGAGGGGAGAGGAAAACTCACTGGCCACTCCATACCTTCCAAGTTCTCTTGCACAGAAGATAACTACAAATTTCACTGCCTTCAAAAGATTACACCTAAATAAACTAAATTGTAGTAATAGAAATACAGATTTTCCTACAAATCACTCAGACTGAGGCATTCTGCTTATGCTCATGTTTCAGGACCTCCAGCAAGAGCTACTGTAGTCACGAGTCAAGATTTTCTACAGATCTTTGCCCAGTATGATGAAAAAGCATACAGAGTAAAACCTGGAAGAAGGAAGGATATGTGCTCCACATTATTGCAAAGGCCACTGGGATAAAACTCTCAAAATCTTTTTCAGGGACAACCCCCAACCTCTTTTTGTGATTTGAGGGCAGAATTCCAGCAGAAATTTTTCCCTGTGTTTCAAAGCAGATTGCTTTTTTCCAGATGTAAAGGAAGTGCACCTAAAGGTTGCACATATTGAACCAAGTTATTACTTTACAATGAGATTTTTCCTTCTCACAATCTAGTAAGTGCCTTTGCTAGAGGGGCTGAATCAGGACATCCCTGGGTTACCTGGCATTGCTCCACAGGGACTCTGGCTCTGCTCCCAGGAGACTAGATGCCTGCAGCAAGGCTCTCTTGAGTGCTGATAGTCACCCTCAGCCTCACACAGGTCAGAGGACATCAGTGATAGCACTTGGGTTAGCACAGCTGCTGACATGTCCCAGGCTGTCAACACGAACCATACTGGTGCACAGGCCATGTGGGGAGAAGAGTCAACCAGCACATCTCGGGTGCAAGCACAGCAACCTAGAGGTGTGCATGGAACCACCTTCACCTCCTCTCTGGGAAACCGAAAAAACCACTAAGGAAGACAACATATGGATACAGGAACCAAAAAAAATAAAGACCAAGAGCAAGAATCTGCTGCCTGTACTTGTGTACCCTCGTTCACACATCTATCTCAGTGCCCTACCACAAACACATCTGCTTTACACATCTACTCCCCAGATTTACGTATTTTCAGTGTAGGTCTAGATTCAGAATAGTCCATCCTTACCCCCTTCATTATATTCTATAAAACTGTCTAATTTTTAAAAAGATCTGTATGTAACATATATTAATAGTCAGATTCAAATCCAATCTGCATTAAACCTCAGAAATGTTGTATTTGGCAGTGGAACTGCTGCACATTTGTTCCTCATTTAATATTATTCATAGGGTCTAGGCACATTAAAGTATAGTAAGAAAAAATATCTGTCAGAAAAGATGGCTGTAACTGATAAATGAAGCAAACATGGCCAGAACACAAAGCCCAAGCTCACACATCACCTTGTGCTGTAAGTCAGAGCAGGAAAGACAAACAGCCCCACGTGTCATGGGTGTGCAGTACCAGGGTGGCTCTGCCAGTGCTGCTGTTGTGCCATGCCTCTGCCTGGCAGAAATGCCAAATATCTGCAAATTCCACATTGCTAGAATAGCCAACAGATTTAATAGCCTCACAATCTGGTCCATTTCTCAAGGGGTTTGGAGGATCTCACCTCCATCCTAATCACTTGGTGGCCTCTCTGCTGCCAGTGCTTTCTTCTCATTCCTCTCTGAAGGAAACACCATTCCTTGCAGCATCAGCCTCTCTCTTCCATCCCTGCAGCTCTTGTATTCCTTCTGGACGGAGCTAAAGGAGGGCTGAGGGGACACCCTGGGACCCTCATCGGGACACTCTAAAATTCTCTCTGTAAAGGAGCAGTTGAGCTAAACCAGCAGATCCTGCACACAGGCATTTTCTAAGGGCTGGAGAAAAAGCATGGAATAGCATGTGACATAAACCACCTTTGTGAAGAAGGAGACCATCTGAGCAATATTTGAATACTCAGCGTCAACCAAAGAGCACTCAAATGCTTCTGAGGCAGGTACAGGGGATTGTGTCAATCTGAACTGATGTACTTTGGTGTTCTGAAGGCTGCAGGCAGCCCCAGGGCCTCTGCAACTGCCCCGGGCAGGGGGCCAACCTACAGCAGTGAGAAGCCTCAGCAGGCTCCAGCCCAGCCATCCCTGACCTTGGGTGCCCTGGGAAAGCTGGCAGCATGCGCATCAGCTCAGCACACATTCAAGGGACAGCCAGACAGCAGAAGCTGCCCTTTGCCTCTCTATCCCCCTGGTCTCCTCCTTGTTCCCCAGATATCTCTATAACAGCTGGTCTATGGACCAGCACACGCAAAAATTGACAATCCAGTACCTCATAAGCAGAGAGAGAGAAGAGAAGAGAAACCCCATTCCTCTTCAAGGACAATGAGAGTCACCTTTGACCTTGCTAACAAGCCATTAGTCAAGAGATGGGTAGGAAAGATGGGGAGACATGCTCATCTCCATCCACTGCCTGGCTGCTGCAGGAGATGGGGTAGTAAGACAGGGCAGGATACAGGCAGAAAGCTCCAGGCAACAGAGCTAAGGACAGATGGAAGAGAAAAGCTGCAAAACAGAGAGGAGTGAGAGAGAAAAAAAAAAAACCACAAAGGCAAAAGATATGAACATTACCAAAAAAAAAAAAAGAAAAATCCACCATCATGGGAGGTGGATCACTGTCACAGGATTGGGAGGGTGCAGCAGACTTTGGAAGCAGCCAAGGTAGAGGTGCATCAGCTGAGGCAGATGCAGACAGAACCTGAGTGTGCTGTATCAGCTGAGGCAGATGCAGACAGAACCTGGGTGTGCTGCACCCTGGGCAGTCAGAGGACTCCCAACAGCTTCATCCAAAATACAGCTGACTTTGAGCTTGGTCGCGGCCTCAGGGGGGTCAGTGCTGGATGCTCCCCCTCCATGTGCTGCCCAGCCTTGTGTCCCTAGCAAGCTGATCCAGCAAAGCCTGGCTTGGGTGCAAGGCAAAGACAGAGACAGGATTATGCCAGATCTGGTCAGGATCTGACTCACTGTGGGAACCAGGGCTGTACCAGCCCAAGGCAAGCACAGATAGACCCACACAGAACTTTAAAGCCACGCATGGAAACTCCTTCACTCCTGGAAGGACCGCAGGCAGAGTACAGGGCTTTCCAGACTCCAGACATGGATGTCCTCTCCTCAAAAGCAAGTTGGGAGAACAGCAGCTGTGCAGAGCTGCAGCTGCCATACCTGTGGGTCTGGCTCGATGTTGATCCGGTATGCTTGAGCCTTGCCATCTTCCAGGACAGGGGGTGGCCAGGTCTTCCCTTCGGCTCTGCAGTGGGAAATTAAGTAAACTCTACTTAAATTGCTTTTAAAAAAGCCCGAACCAAAGCACTCCCCCCCCAAGCAAAACCCACAAAAATCCCAAAGAATGGAACAGGCTCCTTAAACAAAACAAAAAAGCAATTAAACAAATGAAAAAAAAACCAAAACAAACTAGCCACAAAATTTAAAAAAAAGCGCCAAACATATATATAGCATATATTAATTCCCTGGCAGACCTATATCATATATGCATTTGTCCAAAATTATCCTCAGTAACAGCACCATGGTAAATAGAGAAGATGACAGTTTCACGCTATTAAAACCATGAACCTCAAAATCATCCTTGAACTACTGGCTCTGTCTCAGTTTGGGGTTCAAGAGACAAATTTATTTTGGTTCAAGAAATCGGAAGATAGGCTCTTGGTGGCTCCTGTTTTGCACATTCCTGGCTTTGTCCCCTTATTCTGCCCCTGAATCCAGAAAGTATTCCGATTACATGTGTGTATAGATTTATGTATACATATATACATGCAATCCCTGGCAGGCCTTTGTACTAGACCACATCAGGAATTCTATAAACAAGGAGAAGGCTTACACCACCCTGTATGAATCATCTTGACCCTTTCAATAGTTGCCAGATAGAAAAAGCCCTAAAAATACAGTTTCCATTCCCAAATGCATCTTCAGTCCTGCCAAGGCAGAGTAGAATACTGTCACTGTCCAAAGATTTTCCATGTGCCTGATCATTTTTTTCCCCACAAAGGCATCTGGGGGCATGGCTGGGATGTGATCTCCAGCATAGATCTCCAACACTCAGGGTACGAGGGAGCTGCAGGGGTCCAGGCAAGGTCCAGCAGGTTCATACACAGGCTTTCCACAATGCAAGAAGGTTAAGTTGGAGGATGGAAACTTCATCAAGTTCAAGATAAAGCTTTCAATATGCAAACTATTCTGTTTATCATTGCAGGCTGTATATAAACCACTTCACAAAAATAGGTGTTGTTCCATGGGCACAGATGCATCCAAGCATCCTTTGTGGACTCCCACCCCTGCCACATACCATATTCACTTTCGGTTTAATTACTTGCAGAGTCTACATTTGAAAAATAAGGAGCATGATTTTAACCCAGGAATTCTCAAAGTGATTTTCACCTTTAGTATTTTGCAACTACACAAGTCAGCATACAAAGCTGCCTTTCCAAATCTAAGATCTGGCCCAAAACCTACCAAATGCAGGGACTCCCACTGACTTGAACACATTTTGGATCCAACTCCTGAGGATTTCAGCTTTTTTTTTTCCACTACTGTCATCACAGCCTTTTCAACAGGGAGTGATTCCTCTCTTTCATAGCTAGATATCTTGTTCTGATAATTTTTCTTTACTGTAATTATTTGATTTTAGACTGGGACAAATCACTATAAATTAGTCTTTTCAACTGGGACAAAGGAAACAGTCCCTCCCAGGAACACCAGCATTACCAGCAACCCCGGCTTCCTTTTCACCACAATCCAGTGCTGTGTATATTGCTTCCACATTGAAAATCAGATCTGGAGGCCCAGAACAATGGAAATGCCTAATTACATTGGCAGGGATCACCATTATTATTTCCATGCTTTCCTGAGCCAGTCCAATGAGAACTCGCAGTGCCCCGAGAAGGGTCCATGATAACTTTCCCCCTACTCAGCTCTGGAGCCCAAAAGCCAAACACAGCTGAAAGCATCCCCAAAGACTTCAACCTGCCAGTAAATAAGAACAGAGCTTCAGAAAGTGATTCTGATTGCAGAAGATAAGAGCAATAGCAGTAAGTTCACTCTGTGTGAAGGTATGGCATTCGGTCACCAGTATTGTCAGCACTTCCCAGTTCTTACCCGACAGAGATCACACTGTCTGTACCAGAAAACAGATAAACTTGTGCATTCCAAAAGTCATTATCAGTATATTTACACTTAATGACAGATATGGACATACTTCAGTTTGCATGGAGAAGCCCATTCACGGTTAATGATTTAATGATTAAACTCAAGGCTTCACCATCAGTTCTGCAGAGTGACCAGAAGTTCTTGGTATAATCGAGACCAACTCTGACAGCTTCCAGTGACAGCCTGAACAAAGCCAGGCTCGTGTTAGCCCCAGTTTCCACTTGAACTACACTGAAACAAGCTGAAACAGCACAATTTGGGCTCCACTTGGCACTTTAAAAGGCAAAGCAAAGGTGAATGGGAGAAATACCAGCCTCACGAAAAAGAAAGTCAAGTTGTAAGTTTTATGAGCATTTATCGCTTACACAGGGAGACTCCCGCTTTTCCCTGGGAACAGCAAAATACCATGTAATCTGAAATAATCCAAAATAATTAAGAGATGACTCTGCCTGAGGCAACAATGCTACAGGCAGCTACTGCAGGAGGGGCTGATGCTTGGAGCTCACGTCCCAGCCCTGGCTCTGAGCAACACCTCCTGCCCACAGCACCAGCAGGACCAGCAGCACAAGGGTCCCCTGCACCTCCCAGAACAAGCCCCAGAGCACTGGGGACCTGGGGGTCATCAGAGTCACCCCGAGACCCCCTGGCAGCAAGTTCACCCTACCAACAGTCAGAGCTTTGTGTTTAGGCAACAGCAAAAACCCAACACACTTTTCATATGTCATAGGCAACAGATCAGGCATCACTCAAATGTTCCGAGTTGTTTAATTTACTGCTCGAGGACAGGAAAAGTGTTCTCAGATGTGCTATAGGGGATTAAAGGCACTTATGTGAAAATCATTACCCTGCACTTACACCACTCTGCTCTTTTAACGGCAGCTAGAACAATCCCAAGAAAAATAACTTTACCTAGGTTAGTGCAAGGCCTTCCACAGGGGGCTTCCTAGGAAATGGACCCATTTACAGGACATCACTAGAAAAAACAAAGTTGCAGACACCTTTTATCACACCATTTGCTTTCTGAAAGTCTCAGAGTCATTCTCAAAAAATTACTTGCATATGCTCACATATTTTACCAGAATGTTTTTTCACCTGGTAGTGATCTGCAAGTCTCACTCTCAACATTTGTAGAGCTACTTTTAAGTTGCAATAATTCCTGTGTCTTATCAAATTTCTAATTTCTCCATCCCCTTAAAAACTAACATTTATCACTTGAGAAGTGCCAGCCTGGATCCAGGTCACTGCCATCTGCGTCCCTGCAGTCGCAAACCACCAGAACAATCGTGTTGTGGGCTATATTCACACCCTTTCTTTGGGGGGTGACTCCAGGGTCCTGCCCATCTCCTGACTGCTCTTCATCTTCCACCGTGGCACATCACTATGCTCACAACTGATTGTTATCACTGATACAGCCATTAGCCTTCTAGAAGCAGCTACAGCTGATGCTTCAAACTTCCCAAGATTGTGAACCTCACCACAATAACCGTAAGGTGTTGGATCCACCCTCTGCAAGGCAGGTGAGCAGCACGAGAGATCAGCTCTGCTGAGCACCCCGAAGGACCCAGCTCATCCAGACTATGTGAAGAAGCTGCAGGATTTCTCTTCCTTCATTCCTCTCAGCTGAAACCATTGTGTATTGCTCTGGAAAGCTGCCGGTTTTCTTCTCTATTAGTCTTCAAGGAGCTCCAGAGGGGAAGCAGTGATTCACTTTTTCAGTTGTACTTTTACTGGAAACTTGAGAACATACATTGTCATCCTTCCCATCTTCCAGCAGCTATGCTGCTCCCAGCTAACAGACCCCAATAAAATCCCCAGGAGCTGGGGGAGATGGAAGGAACATCAACTACGTGAGGTTCCAGGGACTTTTAGGGCTACATGTCCAGCAAATTCATTACTGGGCTTTCTCACACAGAAACTTTCAGAGAAAGTCCTCTCTGTACAGAGAGCAGAAATAGATAGAGTATCTTCATAGTCAATTCTCCAAGCAGACTCAGCAGTGGCGTACACACCAAACCAAAGGGTAAGAAACTGCTTCCAGAATTTATTTTAGACAGAAGGACTCAAAGCCGAACCTTTGAGGATTTATTCCTTGACACCACAGTCTGGAAATAAATTCAACTCAACCACCCTGGGGTTCCTAGCTGCACCTGGGGCCAGGCAAATGCTTCCAGTCCTCCAGCATCCACCTGGCCCTGTCTGTAACAGCCCCAGTGCTATCACCAAAAGAAAGGGCTGGAATTGGGACTGGACTGGAAATCAAAAAATTGTGAAGGTTGAAAAAACCCTCTTAGACCACCAAGCTCCACTGTTACCCCAGCACTGCCAAGCCCACCACTAAACCATGTCCCCAAGTGCTACATCCACATGTCTTACAAGTTCACTGGGCAGCCTGTTCCAGGGATTGTCAACCCTTTCAGTGAAGAAATTTTCCCCAACGGCTAATAGAAACCTCCCCTGGCACAACACACTAACACACTTCTTGCCTCTTAAGCAATTTGTTGTGTAACTTGGAAGCAACTTCACAAGTGAAAAGAACAAGTTTTACCAGGTGTGAATAATAGTTCATAGGGCTGCTCAACATCCCAGATCTTCTCCAACCACCTGCCACATAACTGGCCTGATCCTTTCTGCACTAAGGCAGGCAAAGTACATCCTGTGCTACCTTGGCTTGAGATTCAGCAGCTGGAAGATGATGATGGAACAGCTGCCTAATTTATCATCAGTGCAGCCTGAACCATCCTGCTAAATCCTAATCAGTGCCATTACTACGTTCCCCACAGCCTCACTAAGCCCATGTGAATCCCTGGCCTCCCATTTTGAAGCCATTAACCACAGCCTGAACATCCAGCCCTTGTTTCAGGGATGCCCAAGTAATTCCTCACACCTTACATCAGTGCCCACATAGGCATCAGTTACACAAACTAACTCCTTTCGTAAACCGATGAGGATTTTCAACCACTTTGTTTCAGAACAGTAAGGCCACTGTGCTGCCTTGCCTTTCACAGCCTCATTGCCCAAAGACAGCCTTGCACATGATGGGGCAAAGCAGGACCCAAAAAAGCAATGGACAAAACACCTGTTAACTTCAGGGAAGTCAGGGGTCCGGCCAAGAAAGGTGTTAGAAAATGGAGGGTATGAAGAAGGAGGAAAACCCTCTGAAGAGATTTGACCTTGATTAAGGATGAAGAGATTTAAAAAAATGAAGTATCTGCTAGTCCAGTCTGACAGCAAGGGCAGCTTCACAGATACCAACACTGACTGTTGGCTCCAGGGGCACAGGAGAACCATGGAGCCCAACATGCTTGAAAAGCTGTGACATCCCCTTGCCAGCAGTTTTCCCAGTGTGGGAAAACTGCTGGCAATGTGAACATTTCTCCAGGAAACGTGCAGCAGAAGCCTTCACCCTCCCACCTGGCAGACAACAAAAGGTTCATAAAAAGCTGTGGGGCTCGCCCTGGCCCTCTGGCACAGATGGGCAGGTCTGGACAGTGCTGCCAAGGGTTTCCTGGCAGTCTGTGTCAGCAGAAACAGTGATGCCACGAGGTCTCCCATCCCACACCCAAGGTCCTTTGGGTGCTCAACCCCCTGTTTTCAAGCAGTGATTTAATCAAAACACAGCTCCAACCCAATTTTATGGCTATCTTTGATGCATGATACTTGGTCTTAGTCAGGCCACTCAGTAACTCCCCTTTCTTGTTTTCACCACATTCTGACCTTTCTACTGAACTTCCTAGTCTAAGGGCATTTACTGAGCAGAATCTGAAAACAAAACCCATCTTGTTCTCTATCTCAGCAACATATAATGTCAAGGGTTGATGGAGGAAGGGCACAGAATGGAGCAGTCCAGAGGGCACCAGGGGATGGAAGCACTGCACTATGCAGCTCCCTGCCCTCCCCTTCACACTCATGGAGGGGGCCCAGATGGAGTAACCCTGCTTTGAGAAAAGAGAGTTAACACCAAATTTCATGTGTCTGCACTAAATACATAGAACAAACAGGCTTGTTACTTCAAATGTGTTTCAGAGAAACACATTTAAAAATAAATCTCCTTGTGTTGACTGGCAAACTGTATTTTGTTGAAGGCAGTGTACAGAAAAGATATTGCTTGAAGAGCATCCTCTCCCCAGAGGAAAAGATACAAATCCACACCCCCAGGCAGGGCTTTCTTGGAGCTCAGCCTCAGAGCAGGGCCCAGGGTGTTGATCCATAGCTGTGACTAACAGCAGTGGCTGGACATGCACACAAACCAACAAAATCCCTCATCATTACTGCAGGACATGGCTCCCTGAGCAGCACCAGGTCACCTCACATTCCAGGAGGCAGATCCTGGAGCAGGGATCCACTCACACCTATGAGAGAATGCCAGATGTGCTTCCAGCAATGACTAACAACTGTGCAACAGGATCCAAGAGGTCACTTGGGAGACAGGAGAGAGATCCAAGAACCAAGTCACTGTGCACTCACTTTGGGCCAAACTAAAAATAGACCTAGTTGCACATCATTTGACCTGCTGTCCTCACTGCAGAAAAAACAAACTACTCAGTTTTTCCTGTCAAGAGAAATGCCACTCTCATGGACATCTCTGGGCACAGCCAAGGTGAGTTCCGCCCTTGGAGAAGTCACCAAACTGATCCAACAGTGTGATCTCCAAGAGGAGTCACACCATGCTGAACAGCTCCTTGCCATCTGTTCCTACCTTCCAGAGCCCTGAGAATTTATTTTTGCCTATGAGATTATAAAAGTCTTTAAAATCTGAATTTTTGAAGACTTTAAGGCCTGACAACACTATTGCAATCCTCTTGCTTAGCAAATGACCCTGCACGGCTGTGGGCCACCACCAGCCACATATCTGTCAGAGAATTCACCTCCTCCAAGGTCTCAGTGTTAAAAATATCCACACCTTGGTAGATACAGTTGGGTAAAAACAACTTGAAGCCACGGACCCTCCACACAGCATCTTCCAGATCATCCTGAGGTCATGAATGAACGTTTTCTGTGTCTCAGGGAAACCAAGCAGACAGATCATACCTAACCCCAGCAAGGTACATACCAACACTCTTGTGAGACCTTTGGGACCACAATCCCTGCCCTGTGCAGGAATCATCACTTAGGAGAGGAGGTGCACTTTCACAGAGATATCCAAGGGTCCAATCTGAACCAAAAAAAAACCCCACCAGTTTATACCAGTGACTAAAATGAAGTGGAAAGGTGGGAATTCAGTCCATCAATTCACACAGCAGAAACCCTCATCCATGAGAATAAAACAGCTCCATGCTGCAAGTGAGAGCTGTTTTCAGCAAAACTTGGTTCTAACTCCCAGTGAAGCTGTTCTGCTGCCACACCACCACAGCAGCTGGTGGCTCATCAAAACCTCCTGTCACTACACAAGGATTTCCACCTCTTTCAAGGAGAGCTCCAGCAGCCTGCAGACAGTCAGGAAGGAAACTCTGGTCCTGGCCTGGGCCCACGTCTTGGTTTGAAAGACAAGTGTCTGTTAAGAAAGGCAGGAGCCTCCCTTAGAATGGAAGATGCAACCCCCTTCCGTCTGAATTATTATAATTTTGAAATTAAGGGGCTTTCAGGCAAAGATATGAGGAATAGGAATAGCAGTTCTTTACTAATATATGTATTATAACAAGGCAAAGCAGCAGCAGTAGCTAATGCAGCGATAACAAACAGGACAGAGCCCAGTGCAGCCTCTCTGGGCTCTCAGGCCCTTTCCCCTGCGCTGCAGTGCCGCTCACGGCCAGCAGGGGCGCTGGCGGCTCCCGCTGAGCGGGGCGGGTGCGATGTTCCCCCGCGGCTGCAGGGGGCGCTGGGAGCGAGCTCGGCACCAGGCGGTGATGGCGGCCGAGAGCTGCTGCACAAAGCCCTGGGGCAGCCGGGCCCGGGGCCCCGGCAGGACCCTCGGGGACAGCAGGCTGGAACAGCGGGGACGGACCCAAATCCCGGGCTGTAGATGAGATGTATCAAACTCCGGAGCTGCAGCGGGAGCCCGGGGTGTCTCGGCAGGCAGGAGGTGCAGTGCTGCAGTGTAGCGAAGGCTCACAGCAGTGGCAGAGGAATGGCGGGGGCAGGGCAGCCTCGGCCCAGCTCCCAGTGGGGCAGGGAAAGGCAGGCTTGGGATCCAGGGGTCCCAGTAGCAGGAAGGCAGAAGGAAGTCAGGAGTCTGCAACAGCAATGAATTCCCTCCACCACGAGAGCGGATTCTGTCTTCTCCCAATGCTGGCAGAACAAGTGAGCCAGGGGCTGTACCCAGCTCCTTTTTGCCACTTCAAATCTCGCAGCACCTCTGCCCCAATGAGAAAACCCCAGGTAAAAGAGGGTAGCCAGCTGGACTCCTCCCCCTTTGGCCAGGTCTTTTGTCTCTCTTAAGCACCCAGCAATTTGTACATTAGCAACAAAGTATGGAGAAAATTCCTTTAAGAGAAAAAGAAAAACAAAAGGGGAACTCCTAAAACCCCAACAAGCTCAGGTTCTCTTGGGGATAGAAAATCATCTAGTCTCCCTAAAACTGCTCCAGATGGAAAGCAAAACAAACACCCTCCTTGGCTATGGGAAATTCCACCTGTGTTAAGGGGTTTTGCTTGCTTTCCTTATTTTCTTTCTTTTGTAATACTGAAGCCACATCATCTGTACACCATGGGGCTGAGCTCAGAGGACTTTGCTTTATCCAGGCAGCTCAGAGATGCCTCTCTGAGGAACCATGAGCAATCACAGAGGGTTTGCTCCATTTATGGCAGCGTTCCTTCCTCGCTGCCCAGGCATCCAGTCAGAACTACATGGTTTTCCAAGGAAAGTATAAACAGTAAATGATAGCTCTTTATAGCAGGAAATTACTCTTTAATCTGAAGTGGAAAACTATATCCACTTCTTTAAACTTATTACAGGTAATATTAGCCATTTGTGAACCTTATAAGGAGTGCTTATTTTGCCTGGGTAATTTGTGATTTTGCTACAGAATTAATTCCAATAGAAATTAAAAAAAACAAGAAAACCAAACCAACCAAACAAAAAACCCCACAAACAAACGAAAAGCCACAACACACACATAAAATAAAAACCACACCCCAAAAAAAAAAAAACCACAAAAAAAAACCAAAAAAAAAAAACCAAAAAAAAACCAAAAAAAAAAACCACAAAAAAGCCAAAAAACCCCAATACCAAACTCATGCTTTCATTTTGCTTTGAAATACCCTACAAAGTGAATTTGACAGGACCTTCAAATGTCTATTAATTGAACAGATGCTTAAAATGATGGGTGGATGTTAATGAAGTGGAAGGATTTGTCCAAAGGAGATTTTGATTCCCATGCTACTCTTGCTTGAGTTGACACAACCTCAGATTCAACTCACGCCATAGCCTGGACAAGCCACTGTTCCTATCAGTGATCCATTAAAAATTATTTTGTTTTACTGTTTTTGAAAACACAGGACAATTACCCAGACCATGGGGATGCTCCAAGAAGCCAGCCTGAGAGCACATCTGCTCCAGGGCCAGCCAAAAGCCTTCTGAGCAAAACTGACACAGGAGCATATCAGAGAGAACCAACCTGTTCACAGAGAGCAGCAGCTGGTCCACACACGCTTTGATCTTGTTTTGTGCTTCTAGATGTGTCATGTTGTCCGTGTTCTCTCCATTAATTGCCAGAATAATGTCTCCTGGGTATAGGTTTGCCATGGCTGCTTTACTGCCAGGGTTAATCTGGGAAAAATAAAAGGGTTATTTAAAAGAATGCTAGGTTTTTTTTAAAAACAGAAGTCCAATTTCTTGCAATAAGATGCAGGTAAAGGGAATAGTTTTTTCCGGAGAAATTGTGTTTTGTCTACACTAATGGTATCTACCTGAGGTTGGATATCAAAGCTCTCAGGTAAACCCCAGTTCTCCAAGGGCCATCCCCTACAACAACACTCTTTGAAATAAGAGATTTCAGTCAACTCCAGCTACTGTATGACCAGGTCCCCTCCTCACATTTGCCTCTTGCTTGAAATAAATGTAATACGCTCTTTCCAGAGAGATGCTTCACGCTCCTTTGGTTTGCAGAACTTTCATGATGCTGCCAAGAATCAACCCCTAATGAGCATATGAAACCTTCCTCTTTGATTAACCACTGACGGAGAAGTGCCATCCCCCTGACTGCTGCCTGGGGAGAGGTCACATTTGACATCACTTTTTCTGGACTGTCATCCAAATGACTTGTCTCTTTCTAGCCCTGCATGGTCACCAACCCCAACCCTGGAGGGATTTAACAGATGTGGCACTTGGGAACATGGTTTAGTGGTAGCCTTGGAAGTAGTGGGGTAACTGCTGGACTCAAGGATCTTTAAGAGCTTTTCCATCCTAAATGATTCCATTGTTCTACTCTATAATTATCATACAGCTATTTAGGCCCCACAATTCTTTCCTTCTGGTTTTGTAGGAGGGCCAGAACCTTATAAAACTTCTCACTTCTTTCCTGAGGAACTAATTACAGGTCCAGGTACTGTTTGTGGTCAGTCACAAGACCAATCCTGGAGCCCATAAAAGAGGTTTTTGAGAAATCACCATTTCATCATCCTAAATGTGGTTTTAATTTTTACAATAATATAAAGGCAATGCAAAGCATAGTCAGAACAGGTAAATATGTCTGGTTAAACTCTTAATAGCTACGTGTTTGCCCTCTAATTTCCTCTACAGTTTATTCAGAGCATCTGCTAACTAAAACATTTTATCAACTGAGAAGTTACAGCGAGCCTGACTTTTGGTTATTCGTGCACTGCACTGAAGCAAGCCAGTGCTTTGATTCTGTTTACTCTTGATTTACACAGATATAATTCCCTGTCTTAGGTGGTGGGTCTCTGCCCCACCCGCCTTGAGAAATCCAGACAACAGGAACATTGCTCTACCTTACCACCTCCCCTTGCACATGGCTTATGGTGCATGACAGAAGCCAGACAGACCAGGTATAGTTTTTCAGACAGTAAGACCGAGTGGGGCAGTTCCCCAGTGCCCAGAAGCTGCCCCAACCATCACAGGCCATCATTAAATAGATGTTTTCTTAGAAAGGAGGCATGCACACATCCCAGCTTTCATCTCGATTTCACAGAATCCTACAATGGCTTGGAAAAGACCTTAAAGATAATCTTGTTCCAACACAGAGGCACCTTCCACTAGACCAGGTTGCTCCAAGCCCCATCCAACCTGGCCTTGAATACTTCCAGGGACAATTTGTTCTATTTTTGTAGGGAATTCGAAGAGGATTTAGTCTTACCACAACAGCCTCTGTGGATTGTACTAGAGCTACCCCTGGTGAGAAGCAGAGAGGCCCCAGTGTAACATGGGCCTGATGCACTGCTCCCTGCATGACCACAGCCACTGGCACCACCAAAACATGAACTTGAAAGTGTTTGAGAAACTCCAAACCACTTCTGACAGTTAAGTAGAACTGGCAGCCCAAGTTACAGCTTTTGTTGCATTGTCAGAGTAAATCAGTATTGCCATTTGCTCTTCAATAGTTTCAGCTGGGCTGTTTGGCTGTAACAAACCTGCCCAGGCCAAGCCCTCGTGGCCTGCCCAATGACTCAGCTCAGAGCAAACAACGGGAGATGTCTTTCAGCTCCACACACATTAGCTCTGACACAGGACATTTCAACCCAGGACAGGATTATTTTTCCCCTGGCATTGTTAGGGTTTTTTGGACCCCTGTATCCATTCACAGGTCATTAGGGTCCTTCTACAGCCACAGAAGCTGCCAGACTCATCAGAAAGTGAACCTGAAGCTCAACCAGCAACTCCAGGGAAGCACCTCCATGCTCTTGCCTGCTGTTATCTGCTTCCCTCAGTGTTCACCCCACAGCCCTGGCTGCCAGCAGGCTTTTAGACTAACAGACCTTCAGCTTGACACGGGACAGCTGTATTTCGTTTCTGTCTATTCAGTGCTGTCTAGATGTCTGATGGATTTTCCCCCCTGCACTGATCTTAACCAGGTTGTAGCTTCCTTGAAGAATAAGCTCTTCACAAATGGGACTCTTAGCTGTTTCCTATTTTTAGCTTCTGCTTTATTTCAAACTATTTTGGCAGTATTTTCATATTAGCATTTTATGCTAGCTGTGGAGATGACTGAGGGCTTGAAATCGAGCTGCAATCCAACAATCCATTTGAGATACAGCATCGGTGTCTCAACAGCTCAGAAATCATTACTGTAATGTCAGTCAGGCCCAAAGTTTGTTTTTTACTGAATAATATTTAAATTACTGTAGACTAAGTCCTCCTATCCCACAGCTGTGCAAAGCCATTGACACCAAACACTCCACAGAAAGCCTGACAAGTCTGGCTACGGGTCAGTGCTGTGCCTGAATCCTTGTGCAGGGGTTCTACCTTCTTTGGACATGGTTTAGTGGTGATCTCGGCAGTGCTGGGTTAACAGTTGGACTAAATAGTCTTAAAAATCTTTTCCCACCCAAGCATACTGTGATTGTATGACATTAGAACCTGGCAACGCACAGAGGTTTTCAGATGGAGCTTGTATCAGAGGCCCTCACTTGTCCCTCTCTCCAGTGAGCCCTCGGACCTGCCCTGAGCCAGATCCACACTGTGTGTGATGTCAAGGAAGCACACACGAATCTGACAGTAATCAGATATGTAATGAAGTTAAAAATACTGCAAAGAAAACCTGCACCTAGCCATTGCAGCCCCATGTTCTTGAAAGGGGCCTCCAAAGGAGTTCGGGATTGAGAACAGGAGAGGATTAAGAAAAAGTGGTATGATTTTATTTGGTTTTGAAGCTCTCCATCTGTGCCAAGAACAAACCATTTCAAAAATCTATGCTGAATGAACACAGACCAAGCCCAGACTGATGGATATGTAACTCAGGGTGGTGTGAGCGATCTACCCATCACAGGCAGCAGTGAATACCCTAAAGCCAAGTCCCAGCTCATGCACCAGGGCCTAATGTGGGCTGTGTCCCATGGTGCCCACTGCACCCTGCATGTGCCATGCCTCATCTTGCCCAGGCTTGGTGCCTGCCAGGATTTGGGCTGCTTGTGGAGCACTGCCACAGTGCTCTCAAGTGAAGAGCTCGGGCAGGGCAATTACACATCAGCAAGGAGTCAGTCTAGTCCCTCACACCATGCTAACCCCCAGGGCAGCAGGGCCCCACGCTAGCGTTGGGTGTTTCAGATGGAGAATTCTGTGGGTGGATGGGATGGTCTTAGCCATCACACCATCAGCAGCTCAGGGAGGTCTTGCTCCCTGTGAGGCCGTGTAGCTCCCAAAGACCTCTGCCGTGCCATGGGGTGACAGCAACCTCAGTACACCTTTAGAGCAGTTAAGTGTACAGCACCAAGAGCCAAAATGACAGCAAACACTGCAGGCTTAAAGAAAAATAAATATTTTTATTACAATTCCCCTAAAGGTTTTTCTTTTTCAACCAGACAAGAATCCCACCTCCTCTGGATGGTCCCAAAGACATAACTTCATGAAGTACTGAAGCAGCACTGAGGTGAACCCCCAGCCATCAGTTAACTCACATTCCTAGTTCATGCTGTCCTGCATGCAAAGGTATTTTCCCAACAACATAAATCCAAAGCCAACTAATGGAGACTTGGGGTGAAGTTGCCCAACACAGACAAGCCAATCCCACAGAAAGGGGAGAGGACCCTCTTTCTGCATCTTCCTGCTCCAGAGGTGCCATACAGCCTCTTCCTTTGTGCCATCCTTGGTGCTCAGCAGGTTCTGAGGCACAGCCTGGGATGCAATCCAGAAGACCTGATGGTTTCATATTGGAAGAGACCTTAAAGATCTCCAAACCCCTGCCATGGGGACAGCTTCCACTAGACCAGGTTGCTCCAAGCCCCATCCTACCTGGTCTTGAACAGCTGCAGGGATGGAGCAGCCGCAGCTTCTCTGGGGGACCTGTGCCAATGCCTCACCACCCAAAATAATTTCTTCCTCATATCCAATCTAAATCTTTCTTGCTTCAACTTAAGGCCATTCCCCCAAGTTTTCGGTGAGTAAATCAAAGCAACTCAAAGGAACGGGTCCAGTGCAGTGGACCTGTCATCAGGGACCAGGGCAGGGCTGGAAGGAGCTAGTGGCAAGCTCTTAATGAAATGGTTAAGCAGGATCCCACAGTGCTACCCACCACCTAAGCACTGCTATATTTTCAGCAGCAAGGAACCAAGTGTGAAATATGTGCAGAACCAGTTCATTTACTGGGTAGGTCACTGGCACTTGTGTTTTCACAGCTCCTTTTATGCCCATAGAAGCACTGGTGTGTTCTCTGCCCAAGGCAGCTGTGCATGCACAGCACAGCCACCACTCTGGGAATGCTGCGTGCATGCCTGCCAGCTTTACTGCTCTCACAAAATTAAATAAAGAGAGAACAATGTTCTGTGTTTAACCCCTCCACAAAAACAAGCAGCTTCTTCCTCACTTCTCTCTCTCAAAAAGTGAAGATGCTTGAGAACACTTATAAACAGAAAATACTAAAAGAAACAAACCACTCGCCCAGTAATGATACTCTAGAGCAGAGCACAAGGGGGTGTTTGCAGAGCACGTGCCCCAGGTCAGCAGCTCCAGGCTCTTGAGATCCCAGAGAGGAGCCCCTACCCACACAGCATGCCTGTGGAGGGTGCTTCCTGCAGGGATTTGTTCCCCTAGGAAACCAGAATGTACTTTTCCCCCCTTTCCTAATACGCATATTATTCTTCCTAATCCCCTCAGGATATGTCTCATTTGTGACATCTTTCTATGTCCTCCACGTAGCACTGTGCTTCAAAAAATACTAGAGGTCCAATATGGGTGCCTGTCTCAACCCCGCTATTGTTTCAGTAAGAAAAGGATAATTTAAAAGAAAGAGCTCCCAGTGAACAGCCCTTCTTTTACTGTCCTCTCCCTCTTCAGTCACCACAGAAGGTTCGGTGACAGCACTGCAAGCATCACCTCCACACTGTGACTTTTGACAAATCATCCACCAGGGAACTCTATCTCAATAATTCCAACCAATTTTTAAAAATAAGTTTTTCCAATCATATTCCCCACTGCTTTTTCCAGTGGATTACCACCCACCTCTCCACTTTCCTCTGGGGCAATTCCCCTCCAGCAGCCCTCTCCCCAGCCAAGTGGATACTCTGATGCTATGAAACAGATCAGGATAATTCCAAAGCCAGCAGCAGCTCTCTTATCTGGCCACTGGAGCCTCGCTAGGATTTAGTAACTGGCATCTGACAATGGCAGGCCATTAAAATAAAGTAGATTGGGGCAACTGCGTTGTGCTTAACCTAAGATGGTTGGTGTTGGAGCTGTGCAATCTAATTTAGTAAGCAAGATTGTTTGTACCAAGAGGAGGTTGCTCTTGAAACACAGTGCTTTATCTTCTGCCCTGGAGCTTGACCACAGAAAGCTGCCAGGGCTGGGAGAACATTCAGAGCAGGGTGAAGTCCCCATGCCTGCTGCCTGCATTCCCTGCCCTCACAGGGATGGGAACCCTGTCCACCACAGGGAAAGCTTTACTTGGAAACACCTTTCCTCAAGCCAACTTTAGAATTGGGCAAATGCCACAAGCGGAAACAATCAATACTTTAGTGAAAGTTTAATTTGTAATATTAACTTAATCCCTATTTATTTCTACTCTATTCCCCAGAAACCTGCCTCTAAGGATACCTGTGTCAGGTGACTGAAGGATGAGGGACACAGCTCCTCTCTGCCTGCACAGGCCTCAGAAGAGCCATGGGAAAGATTAAGTTAGTCTTTATTCTCCCAGAATTTTTTATCCAAATCAACAAAAGGTGCCTACTCTGGCCATTCCCACCTACATAATGAAGGCAACTTTATCTCTGCCACATCTTTACTTTTTATTCAAAGTGCTACTCTAATGCATCCCATCAGTGAACAAAACCAGGATTTAATGGGTTAAAAGGTGCAATCCCAAACAAGCCTACACAGACCAAACTACTCTTCTCTCAAATCAGTGGTAGTTTGTTGTAGGCAAGGCTGGGAGAGTTTTCTGTTCTGCAACTGTGATCAAAAGGGCCTGATTAAAGTCTTCGAGAGACTTTCAAGATAGTGTGACAAAATTCTCAGCTTTAAAACAAAGCCAGTCTGTTCCAGGCTATGGGGTAGGGGATGATCTTACATAGCTACATCTTTTAGAACAGGAAGAACCAAGAGTCAAATAACTAACTAATGAAGATTAATTCCCCTAATCCTTTAAATATTCTTTCCAGTGATTCTCTTCAGCTTTTCAAAGCATCCTACCTTGACTTCCTTGCCAATTCATTTGCACTTTTCTAGTTGCTTATATAAAGTCTTATATATCAAGGCATTATTTAGATAAGTTCACAGCACAGTAAATGAAGAACACTGTTTATGCAATCTGAATTCATTTAACCACTGAAGAAACCAGTAAGCTCAAAAGAATAGAAGGGAAAGAACCAGAGTACAAGTGTTATAAAAGGCAAATTACTCAAAAATCCTTTTGAATCCAAGTACTAATGGATCCAAATCCAAATTTAGAAACAGGTCCATATTGTAGATCCTAAGCCAGCTTCAAATTATGAATTCTCTGTACAAAGAAGACGCTGAGAATCAATGAAATTGGACATGCTTTTTTGAGCAACCAGCCACTAACCCATACGCAGACCTCAAAACATGGATTGAGAAAGACAAGGAAGGAATCCACAAGGATCATATGGTGTATTTTGTCAACAACTCTCTTGCTCAGCCCAAGGGCACACAACTCTATCAGCACTCCACACGCTGCCTCCCATAGTCAGGGCCACCAGGAGCCTCTTACGCCTTCCTCCAAAGACAAGTTACAGATTCCGTGCTGCTTTATTGCACAGAACAGCCCAATTCAGCAAATATGGCTGCTACTACACTTAAATCTGCTTTATATTTACTCTGCCATAAATACATGGAGCAAGGCCAGGGAGGGACAGCCTGCCCTGGGGACACAAGTGAGCCCTTGATGTGGGTGTGCTCAGAGCACTGCCACAGTCCCTCAGGTACAGCACTACTATATATACACCCCTGCAAAAACCAGATTGAGCACTGTTTATGACCAGAATTGCTTCATCTCCTTCAGAGGTGTAGGGCCCAGCTCTCCAGTGAAGTCTTCCCCTTGAGACACCCCTCAGCAAGCAGAAGGGTTTCTTGAGCCCTTCTCAGGAGCAAGCCTTAAGTGCTGCACAGAAGACATGGAGAAATTGCTTGGAGTTTGCCTTACAAACCATTTGCCTCTTGGCCAGGAAGGCAGGCTCACACTTTCCTTCCCATCAAAAGAAAAGCGTACATAGAGTGATCCCCAAAGAGAAGTTAGTTGGTAAGCAAACCTGAAGTTTCATTCTTGCAGCACACTCAGGTGTTAATCACAGACTGCAAGGATTTGTGCCTTTACTACAGAGCTGCTTTCTTCCACTTTAATGGTAAATGTCAAGTATTTTGCAGGGTTTGGTCTTCTGAACCAGAAGCTTTACACATGCTAAAGGCTTCTGAAGTGTTTTGTTGCTTATGGTAAACAACAGCATTCAGAGCAGTGTCAGCATCCTGCAAACCTCCCAGCTGACCATGTCATCTGTTGTTATTGACCAGTCTTGGAGTCAACTGTTCAAGACTGCTTCTCTTTTAGCTGTACACTGTCCATATCTGATAATTAAGAATAACGACTTTAAATAATCTTCTTTAATCTGGTATATTTTTCTCTCTGAAACTTTTGGCTGTAAAATGTCATTGCCACAAAGTCTGCTACCAATCCACGCAACATGTAGAACTACTTAAGGCTTAGTGGGTGTGAATACAAGTTGCTCTGGTTGACAAGAAGGATTGAGTGTGGCAGAGGCTGTGAGGCATCTTTACAGTGTTTGGAAAACTCATGGGCTGAAATCCTCTTGAAGAGCACTTTTTTTTTTTTTTTTTTTTTAAATAGAGCTGTGTTCTCTGTGGGGAGAAAGTCGAGTTTGTTTTGGGTCTCTCCTGGCTGTAAAAGTTCCTCAAATGCCACACTATGGCTTGACATCTCTGCTGTTGCTCAAGTAACATAGTGTTTGCTTGAAGTTTTTGTGTAAAACACAACCTTATCTACGAGGGCCTGGGGCAAGTGGGGTGTTAGGGGCTGTGTACAAACCCACTGTATGATCGAGCTCGGTGAGATATGGGGTTTGCTCTGGCACACATCCGGTGCTGACAACAAATCAAGCAGAGTATTTTTCTGTGAACTTGTTTGTTTTAACATTTTTTAATCAACATTGCTAGATCTTGAGAGACATACTGTTTTCTTTCACAGTTTAGCACCTGTGGTCACAGACAACTTTAATTTTTTTTTTTTTACTAAGTGTTTGGGTATATGAGAACCATCAGTCAAGGCATTTTGAAAGCTCAGAAATCAGAGAACAAATTCAGTTAGAAATATTATATAGTTCCTTCTAGGATTTCCTAGAACTCTTGTGGACTTGTGACATGTATTTTGTCCCCAGGCTACCAAAATGAAATTAAATTGCACTTGTTTGCATTAATGCCACACAATTCATAATGGCATATTTGTATTAAAATTAAAGGACCTTTCCAATTTCAGAAGCACCAGGATTATAAACATCTGTTATGCTATATAGCAAAAAAAGTTTAGGAAAACAAGAATAATCACACATATTTCCCCCGTATGCTTCTTACATGAACAGGGCTGTTCTAGTAAGCCTGTTATCTCACTTTATTTTCTTTAACCCACTTTATCAAGTGGAATATAAGTGCACATTTCTACAAAATAATTTTGAATACCTGTCTCAACAGGCAAATCTTTCACTCTTCAAGGAAAACTGACATCACCACCATTTAAAACAAAAAAAGGGGAGAAACCCACAAATCCCTAATCCCAAATACCCAGGGACACGGAACCCATACTGCTTTGTCCAGCCTGGCAGAGGCCTGGTATGTTTTCAAGGGTGTGCTGAGTTTATTTTGTTAACTTGCCCCAAGGTCAGATCTTGCCTAAATGGATCTACATGAATCATTCTTTCCGCCTGCTTTCCCACTCGGGATTATCAGTGTGCCTTATTACGGTAATTAGTATTAGGTTTTCATTCCAGCATGTTCCGCCATTACTGTCTCCTGAATCAGCACAAGCATTTATTCTTCTCTTTCAGTTATTAAGCAAAGCCTCAGTGATAGAAACACTTCAGCAGCAAATATATTTGTGATATACTTCTGTTAGTTCTTATCTGTAGCTCAGATTAACTGTTTTGTACCAGCACAGCTTTATGCATAACCACCCAGACCTCTTGCCCCTGACTTTACAGGAATGATGAGACCAACAAAAACTGACTAGCAAAAGTATTTCCTTCCACTTGAAAAAATCATCCCACTTGAAATACTACAACAAACATTACTATTCAACCAACTGAAGGACGGCTTTTGTCACTCAGCTCTACACAGGTAGGAAACCCACCAAAATCAGGTGGGTTGAAAAAAACCCAACAGAAATCAGGTGGCATCATAGTTTTGGGATTCAGCAACACAGAGTAGCCTCTTCAGTCCATTTGGGAGCTTTGAACAGAGAGCGCATCACTTCCATCTAATAAAACTATCAAATACAAAAGAATTACGTGAAACCAATAAAAACTTAACGGAAATCAAAGCAAAAAGCCCTGTTTCTTTTGCTGCTGTCTCTGAACCTTACCTTCTCCACCAGCATACATGGAGTTCCTGGGTAACCAAACCTGATACTCCCAGCCCTAGCTCTGGGGAGCTCCTTGTACTCAGCCATCCCCACCCCCACAAGAATAAACCTAACAGGCCTCCCCATATATACCACTGAGTGCGTTCTCTTTGCATTCACAGAGGATCACACTATAGACTTGGATCTGCCCTGACAGAGTCAACAAAATCACTTTTACTGAAATTCCTTCCTCAGCAGAATTCTTTCTCGTATCCTAACCTTTAACAGGACACATCTCTGCTCAAATGTGAAAGCTGCTTAAGTTTAAAAGTCAACCTTAACTCAAACAATACCTGGATAATGGATTGCAGACCAATTATTTCTCACCCTTCTTATGTTACAGCTCCAAGCCAATGCTGAAAACTGCATTTTTGCTGCTTGACTAGAGACCAGTGGGTAAACTAATGTCAAAGCCAGCAGATAAATGTATTAAAATTTAAAAATGTATTAAAATCTCATTTAAAATATATTGGAATTGGTCCATTTGTCAATTATCTGTTTAGCCAAGTAATTTATCTATGATTTCAAAAGCAGCAAGTGCATGGATTAACACTGCCAGAGCAACATGGGATGATGATGACATCAGCTGCTCCAGGAACTGGACAAGCAAGTTCAAGTGATTAAACGCACTCAGCTCCTCTAGTTACGCTAATGACTGGTTATCTTTTAATCCCAGGCAAGGGGTAGATCAACTGTGATCCTGCACAGAACCACAGCACTCAGTGATGTGGTTACAAGCACAAGACTGAGAACAGCTGAGAGAGTTATTCCATTCCTGTTCCTGAGGCATGGCTGCTGGTCAAAAGAAATGTTATCACTGGAGTAAGAGCCACAGGGAACCCCCCTTCCCATAGAGGGCAAACACAGCGCCCAGAATTAGCCTGCTCAACCAAGGAAAAGCAGCTGTCTGCTACCAGAAATTTACTTATGTCCTAAAACCACTTTCTATCAAGTCATTAAAGGCCAACTCAAAGAAGATCTTTTGGATCTTTCCCTACCCCTATAAATATCCTTACGAGGAATAACCATTAATGTTGTGATATCTTACACCTAGTGTTAGCTCACTTTAACAGTGGGTATAAAATAAACTGCATTTCCCCCAAGAGCACAACCTGGGGCTACAAATCCCTCCCCAGCACTGCACTCAACACACCACTATCACCCTCCAGGGCTGCATGCCCCCAAACCGGCCCAGCAAACTCCAGCCCTGCTCATCTGGGTCCTCCTGAATACAAGAAGAAACGGGATAAAAGTGTAGCTAGAGCAAACCTAACTTTTCATGTGGCTGCATGAGAGAGATGTCCTAAGCACACCCTTCTGGATTTGCATTTATCTTTAATACTGAGGAACCCAACACTCCACCTGGAGGCCTGGCCTCTCCAGGGCACAGCTCAGCATCAGCTGCTCAGCAGAGCAATCAGATCTTTACCCCTTGTCATTTAAGGCTGATTAAATCACAGAGGGAAGTGACCTGTTTTAAAGAAAAAAAGGCCATTGCTTAATGTCATGAGCCTATTTGAGACAACTGCCAGGAATGGACTGAACACTATCCACCCCTGCACAGATACAGCCACCTCACAGGAGCTAAAGTAAAACCTGGTGAACGAAGCAAGTCCCATCTCAAAGCAGAATGGGGTCATGTTCCATGCTACCAAATCCATATATTGTCATTTATCTCTTGACAATACTGTCACAAGACACTTTTGTGGACCACCTTCAGCTTTGCCCCCTGCCCCATGCTGGACACGTCTTTGTCCTGCACCGAGCCTCTTCCTCAGCACGGCCTGGAAGCTTCTTTCACTATTTCCAGCTGCTCCATTATTTCCAGCCTCCGGCACCCAGAGCTGAATGTGGGTGGCTTTGGATGTCTCAAATCCCAAACAGCAACCTGATTTCCCAACATAACCAGTCCAGGTAGGATGGTTGCCCGAACACCTTGTGACACATTGATCCTCAGCCCCATTTGGGCCCAGAAGTGAGGTGCAGCAACCCCACATCCCTCAGGCAGCCCAGCACACCCAGAGCATGTCGGCATCTTGGGCCCACATCCAGCTGTGGGATTCCAAGAGTGTGGTCCTGTCTCCCAGCAGAATTTCTGCTTTTCCAAAGCTGTTTGCAATTTAATGGTATTTTAGTATAAAACAAATAAAATTTTAAGTATAGAAAAAAAGGCCCTTTGAAGGAAGCAGAAGTCAGCCAAAACCCTCCACAATTAGCAAGAGTCTCCCTCCTGCTGTGAGCCAGCCCAGGCCAAGGGGATGGAGGCTTCTCATTCCTCGAGACAGGAAGCACCCAGCCCCCTTGCCCATGTTTCAAGCCAGAAAGAACAGATTTCCTGGACAGTTACAGAATAAAAGGGAATATGGCACCAGAAAAGATGTGATCAGTCTTCTGCACAGTAGCAGGCTTGCACAGACCCACCACCAAGCAAAGCCCAGACTCCCCAGGGAGCCCTCCCAGCAGCCCCTTCCTGCATCTCTATAGCCAGGAGCTGTAGCAGAAGGTAGTTCTTCCCCAGCTTTAACATTTTCACATACTATTTGCAAAACAAGCGATGTCTTTTCTTGTGTTTAGAGACTAGAGCCAGGCAGAGCAAGCTACACTTATATTTACATCCTAGCAAGTTGTTTATCACTGTCTGGGAGCAGCCGTTAGAGTACAGCACATCAGAGCATCACTCCACTCTTCAGTGGTGCAGATTTTAAAAAGGTTCCAATTTAAAAGGTTGCCAAATGGAATAACACCCTACATCTGATACTTGTGTTGCAACTCCTTGTGATCCACAGCAAGACTGGCCTAATGAGAATAGCCCTCCTCACACTTCCCAGGTTTGCTGAATCAAACAAGAAATTTGGCAAGCCACCTGCCTAGGCAGAAGCAGACTTAGTTTTTTCTTCCTCAATATTAAACCAGTTATTTTTTTCAAAGTAACAGGAAAACAAGCTCCCTCCACTAAGTTCACACGTTCATTTCCAGAACAGGAGCATTTCTACAATTGGTGGGAGGTGATTTGTGATACATCCCATGTTACCAGGGAAGAAATAGAACTCCCCATGCCCAGGAGGTTCTGGCTGAGCCCCCCAGGCCGAGTGCCCCCTCTCACAGCACAGCCCCCCAGCTGCCTGTGGACACCTGCCCCCCCCACCCCTCTGCACGGCCAGCCCCACCAGCTGCTGCTCTCTGCACCACCCTAACCTTCCCTCTCCTCCATCCACCTCCTCCTGGTCCTCCTCCAAAACAGCCCTCACTGCAGCACTCGGAAAGGGACAGTCCAAAGTAAAAACACAAGACATGTTTAAACTCAAAGACATTTAAAACATGCTCTCTTCCGTAATTATTTCTTTGAAACTCAGCGTACGTGCTTTCTCTATTCTGTCACAGCTTTGGCACATGAATGAAAAGACAGCAAACAGCTTGTGTACGTTACAACAGTATTTTTAAGTTATAGCTCCTTTCAAATGCACTCAGTGTTTGTTCCAGAACTTCAGCAGCAGCTGCCCAGGGGACAGCAATCGTACACAGCCCGACCTGCGGGGAAGGCAAAGCAGCTTGGGGCATTCAGCCCTTTCCTGAGGCAGCTCGACGGCGATGGAAACACTAGTGCCCACGGGAATGTGCCCAGCTCACACACAGCACCTCATCCATCACATCACTTCACTGCACTCCTTCCTGCACGGGGGATGGTTTGTTTTCACATATATCTACACACAAAGCCTATTTCAAGCTATCTGCGGCGTCTTAGCAAAGAATTTTCCAGAATACATATTTGTTAGGTCAAACACAAGAGTGAATACACTTACACAGTAATTATTACCAGCCCACAGAGACCCCAGAACACTGCAGCCTGCATGGAGAAACTTCTTGCTGACTTAACTCATGCCTTCTTTAAAAACCCCAACAGTCAGTGAACTCAGTCCAGGGCATGAATCCAAACCCTGTGAACACGAAAAGCTTTTAAAGCAGATCCTTATGAATTAACATCTAAAAAAATAAAGCATGGAGAACGCTGTAACACTGGGAAAAGCGGCTGAAACAGTACGAAACTCCGAGGGGAGCACTTATCTGAGTGTATTGGGTGTGTTAAGAATAATTTGGAGTTCAAAAGAGTCCAAGTGCTGCTACCCGCTGGCCCCGGGTACAACCCGCCCGACTCCCAGTACCACCCACCCCGCCGCCTATCACCTGCGGCCGGCCCCCTCTCCGCTCCGCTACCCCTCAGAGCTCACCCTGGAGATGGTCAGCGGGGCGCTGAAATCTTTTCCGCCCACCAAACGAAAACCCCACGGCGAAGGGCCACGCAGAACCACCGAATGGGACATAGCGGCGGCGGGGCACTTCCTGCCCGCGGGCGCCGGCAGCTCCAGCTCCCACTCGCGATCACCAGCCGCAACTCCGAAGCCCCGGGCCGGACCGATCCCGCCTCCCCGGCACGCCCCGCCCGCAGGGCGTGTCGGGGAGGAGATATAGACCCGTCCCGGCCGTCGCTGGGGGAGCTTTAGCACGGATTTCACCCTGAGCCGTTTTATAAGTGGGGTTCGGAGCGACCACTCGCAGTGGTAAAGCTACAGTACTTTACTAGTAAGGCATACGTTTGGTGTGCTCCAAGTCCCCCTCACTGCAGTTTCATCCTCTACAATGGAAGGAAAATTATGCAATAGATAAGTAAACATTTGGTAGTGACTGTTTTATTCACTACAGTAAGTCGATTGAAGGAGAAAAAAGTTCAAGAAAATAACCAGATTTGGTTTAAAGCAGTTTGTGAATCCTTCATGGTCATCACTTAGGCAAAAGATAAACTTCTAAGAAAATAATCACAGAATCACAGAATGGTTTGCTTTGGAACAGATACGAAATGTCATCTCATTTCAGCCCCCTGCCATGGGCAGGGACACCTTTCACTAGACCAGGTTGATCTAGTTGATCTAGCCCTATCAAACCTGGCCTTGAACACTTCCAGGGATGGGGCATCCACATCTTCTCTTGGCAACCTGTGCCAGGGTATCACTACCCTCACAGGAAGGAATTTCTTCCCAATATCCAATCTACCTCCACCCTCTGTCAGTTTGAAGTCGTTCCCCCTTGTTCTGTCTCTCCAGGCCCATGCTCCAAGTCCCTCTCCAGCTCTCTTGGAGCCCCTTTAGGTACTGGAAGAGGCACTGAGTTGTCCCCAGAGCCTTCTCTTCTCCAGGCTGAACACTCCCATGTCTCTTAGTCGGTCCCCACAGCAGAGGTGCTTCTGCCCTGAGAGCATCTTCATGGCCATTGCACCCCAACATCACTGTGTCCTTGCAGGGGTCTCTGGAGCAGCATCTGGCACTGCAGAGGATCTGTTTCTTGGTGGTATGGCTGAATCGGTGACTGTTGGAGCACCATGGAGATGCTCATGCTGGCAGTGGTGTTTAATGGGATGGTTTGCGGTGGGGCAGGAGGTCAGAAAAACTGCTCAGCATGTCACCCAGAAGCTGAGAAAAAATTCTTAAAATGTCTGTAAAATTTCTTTTTCTTCCTGAAAAGGGTCCACTTGAAAAAAAGGACCAGAATATCCCAGTTGAAAAAAAGGACCTAACAAAGGACTCATTGTTTAAAAAGTCCAGTTTCATTGAGCACCTTCTCACTGCCTGGTTTCTGCAAGTTTGATTTATGTGCCATTTGCTGCAAAGTCTCTTTGCTTGTTCAACGGGAAGGTTTGTGTGACTGGCTCATTGCTGTGCCCATTTACTGGGCTTTGGTCTGGGATGAGTGGGAGCTGTGACTTTTAAATAGGCTCCTGAGCTGTCCTGCAGCTTTGGGATTTAGCAGCGTGAATACAGTCTGCATGCTGTGTCACGAACCTGAAACACAATAAACTTGGTTTATTTTGCTAGAAAGGTGCCTGCAGAGGAGAGGTCCTGCTGCAGCCAATACCAGCACAGCTTTCCCTTACTCTTTGTTCCTCACAAGTCCCTGCCTCCACCAAGAGAGGCTACACAGGCTGACTTTTGTCTGGGTGATTAATCATACCTCCTCATTCCTGCATGATATCACCCAGCTTGCCGAAGCCTGGGAGTAGGTTGGTCTGAGGTTTCCTTGCTTGTGTTAGAAAATCCATCCAGCCAAACAGCAAAATTCCTCTCACAGAGAGCTGGAGGACTGGCTGATGTCCCACCTCTCCTGCTCTCCCTGTTCAGTGATGAAGAGTATTCCCTGAAGGACAGAGTTAAAGATGTGTGTCAGCAGTGTGTCAGCATCAGCATCTTCTTCCCCTTAGGAGGGAAAAAGAAAACTTCTTTCTGTGAAAGGCACTAAGTTTACCGGAAAGTAGCAAGAATAAACCAGACATATGGAAAAAAAGAAGAGAAAAAAACTAAACCCGCAGTTCTGAAGAGTCAAATATTTCCCATGCCATTCATTGGAGCTCCATTCCCCGGGTGGGTTCCAAACTGCACCCTGCTGTGAGGAGCAGCTCTGCTGTGCAGCAAAGCCTCAGGGGTTCAATGTAATTCGCTTGCAGTGTTCTGGTTTGAAAAGACAAACCTGTGGGAGACACCAAGTCAGAAATAACAATTTATTAAGAATATTGGAATAAAGGCAGGGAAAGGAAAGAAAAACAAAACAAAAAATAAACACACTGGTTTAAACTGACAAGAGTCAGATACAACCTGACACCCTGTTAGTCAGGGTAGCAGTAGCAGTCCAAAGGGATGGTGACTGCAGTCCTCCTGAAATTATGGATGTAGTTCAGTTGAGGTAGTGATCCAGTAAAAGGGTCTGGTATTCCTCAGAAGGTCCAATGGTAGGTATGTAGCTCCTATCCTCTGGGAATCCAGTGGAGAAGAAAGCTAAACTGTAGTCTTCAAAACCTCAGTGTATATCCAAGATGGGATGCTTGGCTCCTCCCCCTGGGCGGAGCATCTCACAATGAGATGGTGAGTCATGAGATAAGGCCTGATGGGTCCAGTAACAGGAGATAGTCCAGGAGTGAGTTATCTCTGAGTCATGGGCAAGGAACTGATGGGCCCATTAACAGAAGATAACACAGAGGGAGGAGGCAGGGAGCACTGCCCCACCTGGTTTTAACAGGAACCTGAAGATGGTGATAGAATACACCCCCCTGGACACATCTTACATTGTAACCCAGGACACAGAGGCAATATATGATCCAAACACAGAAATCCCATCCATCAGAGTATTCATTTCAAAAGCAGACAGGAAACTGCTGGCTCTGAGGCGCTTTCTCTTCAAGGCTTTTTGAATGCTCAGCCCCGATCACCCCTCATGGATCTGACAGCTCATCTAAAACTCCACCCAAGTAAAACAAAATTAGCCAAATTGTTATAAATTTGTGGGTGTGCTTATTCCAAATGAGACTATATTCCAGAATGCACTATGCTGTGTAAAGTGGAGGCAGTTTTACCCTGAATAAAACTATCTGCATTTGAGTTGCTCCTGATGGAAAGTGTTCGCATGCAGAGTAGCCCTCAGGATTCAGAACTGTATCAGGAACTAATTTTGCATCCCTTTGTCATAGATGGTTTTCCCTAGGATTCAGGGAATGAGAAAGAGGTCCACAGTTTACAGGTGCCCCATGTTCTCTCAGCTGCTCACACACCTTTTCACACGTGCTTTCTCTGAGCAAAGCAAACATAACTCCAGTCTACAAAGGACCCAGTCAGCTCTTGCTTCAACCACCTAAAGGACCCAGTCAGCTCTTGCTTCAACCACCCAAAGTGGGCTCATACATTTCTGGTTTCGTCTTTGATAGAATCATAGAATCACAGAATGGCTTAGGTTGGGTGGGACCTTAAAGATCAACTTATTCCAAGCCCCATTGGCAGGGACACATTCCTCTAGAACGGGTTGGTCAGGGAGAATTTTTCAATTCTACTTTAAGTAATTTCCAAAAACTAATTGGGATTCTACTTCTGGCTGAGAAATTAACAGGATCAACAGCAGCTGAACCTTGGTGGAGGAGCAAGCCTCGATATCCAGCTGAAATACAGTATTGCCAAGGTGCTCATTCTTCATCCAAGTGCTGAAACCCTACAGCAAGCTCTAAGACCACACATTATTCAAAGCGAGGTCAAACATGTTCATGAATTCAATCTCATCACTCCATTCACTTTATCTTTCCCCTCCCTGATATTTCCCTTGATTTTTGTATCCAGTATTTTTCCACTCCCAAGCCTTATCACCTCTTTGTTTCTTTTTTTGAGTTTTCCATTCAGACTCTACTTTGCCACTGGTGACACTCTTGGTTTCCTTCCTTTGTTATTACAGACCAACTGGGTAAACTATGGGTCTTTGTGTCCCATTTTGAATGAACATTCACGTTTTCCATCTGCCGCCCTTCCAATATCTAGCAGAGGTCTGTGTTTATCTGAGAGTCCCAATAATGACCCTTCAATGCTTTTTTTTGAACATCTGTCCATATGAGAGTGGTTTAAAGCATCATTATGGCTTGATGGTTCTTCTCCAAGTCAGAAGATCTTCTTGCTTGTATAAATTGTCATCGGGGCTCTGTCTGTTTCTGCTTAGAGCCATTTCAGTGGCTGAAGTTAGTAACGAGTTATCCATCCCTGGATGTGTTCAAGGCCAGGTGGGACAGGGCTTGGAGCAACCTGGTCTAGTGGAAGGTATCCGTGCTCATGGCAGGGGATTGGAATGAGTCTTAAGATCCCTTCCAACCCAAACCATTCTGTGTTTCTATGATTTGAAAGTAGTTTTAAGCTCCAAACTAGCTGTCAGCCTGTGGGTTGGCCTTAACAACAGCCACACTCCTGTTAAAATTGTGTGTCAGAGGCTCATGGTTTGTGTTTGAAAATAATTTGTTGTGAATGGTCATTTGTATGTTTTAATGTTGGTTACTCCTCTTCATATTTTGATTGGAAATGGTCCCTGAAAGTGATGCTGATCACATTAATTCAAAATCCTTGTGGGAGAAAAAAAAAATCCAAGCAATGTTTCATGACATCTGTGCAATTTGCCCTCCCAGTAGTCTGTGTTTCTCAGAGTACAACCTCTTTTCCTTTCTTACATTAATCAGTAATCCTTGAATTTTTTCATTTTAATTTCCATTTCCATTGACTGAAAGAGTCCTTTCTGGTGCCTTCCTATCCCAAGAGGATTCACATACAACAGATTCTCAATGGTTCCAGTTTTTTCTTAATAGTTCTAAAAAAATCTAAAACTTCAACATCCTGTGAACAGTTAAATTTGAAAGTTATTATTTGGATTAAGCACAGGCAAATCTCAACCCTATGGCAGCTTTAGCTGAAGGTTTTCAAAGCATTACTTAATTTATATCCTTTGCAGGATCTCTCAGATCTGAGTTATTATTTTGGCTTTTGAAAATTCCTTGGCAGACACCCAAGTGTTGGGAACTGTCATTCTGAATTCTGCTTAATTCATTTGTTTGTCTAAATCATTTCTAAGACCAAGAAGTTTGTCTCATGGATCTAAGCATCCCACAGAGAAAAATCCAGCTGTGATAGAAACCATTAGGATAATTAAAGAAATCTCATTCCTCTAGTAGAATTTCTTCTCTGTAATCACCTTCAGGTAGAGAGGCCAGCTGTCTCCCAAGGCTTTGGAGCTTTAAGGCATTACTACAGAGAAAAACTGAGAGAAAATAGGTTTAGATTAGATATCAGGAAAATACTTTTCCCTGTGAGGGTGGGGAGGCCCTGGCACAGGTTGCCCAGAGAGGTTGTGGCTGTCCTGTCCCTGGAAGTGTTCAAGACCAAGCTGGATGTGGCTTGAAGCAACCTGGTCTAGTGGAAGGTGTCCCTGCCAATGGCAGAGTGTTGAGTCAAGGTGATCTTTAAGGTCTCTTCCAAGCCAAAACATTCTGTGAGTCTATGAAAACTAAGAAGCTTCACTGTCCACAATTTATCTTTGATTTGCAACGCTGTGCAGCAGGCGCAGATTCACAAAAGGGACAAAGGCAAATCCTTTGCCTTTGTAAGATGTGTTCAGAGGGTAAAACACAGCAGGGCCTGACACAAAATGCAGTTTATTCTTCTATTCTGGAAAATATTAATGAGAAAATATTTACGTTATTCTTAGTCTTGCTCATCAGGCTACCAGTCATCTAACAGAACTTCATACGCAGGGGTTTTGCAACCTGCTAAGCAGCAAGGATCAGTCCCTACCTTCTAAACACTGCAGACTAAACACAAGATAACAGCCTGTGGATAGATTTCCCAAGGAAGCAATGACACTGTGGCCAGCTCACATTGGAGCTCAACAGCAGAGTGTCCTTGATAACAGCAGCTCCACAGAAGGCTGTGGACAAGGACAAGGCTCATATCAGGGCTCACAGAAAGGTCACAAAACATTCAAAATGTTACAAACAAACCACTTTTTTTAAAATATATATATTCCCTTCTTACCAATTTTGCTGAAAAATGAATTGTTTTCATGTTCACCCTATTCTTAGTCTCACTTTCCATCTCAGAAGTCAGAGGAAACAAACGAGCAAGTGTCTGTTAGGTCATGTCTGATCTTACCTTTATCCCCAGACTGAGACTAATGCCATGACGAGCCAGGCAGCACAGAGCAGGCAGGTGGGGACTGTCCTGCTGCCCTGCCACGCTCGCTGCTGCTGCACAAGAGCAGATCCTCTGGTCTTTTTCACCTCAGCTGCGTAGCTGCAAGCCCTGAATATACGGGTCAGATGGAAGAAGCTGGTCTGTTTACTTGGAAGCAGCATGACCTCCTCCCAGCGTGTTCAGCTGCTGCTGACCAGGGCAGGATTAACCCCAGCTCTCACCCTGCACGAGCTGTAACGTTTTCACAGCCATGCCACTGTGACCAATGAGAGGCAGTTGAGAAAATAAAAAAAACCCCAAATTTTGGCATAATATTGTAAGAAGAGGATGAGATTACAAGTGATCTGCTTTTTCTGCGATGCTAATTGTTCCCATTATGGGATTAAACTGATTGATTTTCCATCAGAAACAGTGCCTGGAAGAACAAAGTCAAAACCTCTGGTCTCATGTGAGTCACTTCACTGAGTAGCTAAACACTGAGATTTTGTTGGTTTTTCTCTTATGAAATCATGACAGATGGCAGCTGTTAGTGTATTCTGCAAGCAAATTTGGCACATTTTTATTTCACACAGTAGAATCCAAGTGATTTTACCTATCCAGCAGAGGAGCTCCCCAGACTTTCTTGGGGATTTCAGCATTTATCACCCTCAGTTTTGACTCTGTTTACAGTGATGCTTCCTTTTTTGGGTGCTGTATGGCTCCAGAATGCAGACAACTGGAGGGAATTAAGCTGAATGTTCCCAATTTATGCAGGTCAAGGAAAGTTTGCCTTTTATCGTTCAGAGATAATTACAGCAAACTAACTCTTTTTGAAAGGCTGAGTTCCACAGATGCCAGCATTAAGATTCAGTGATCACAAAAGTTCCTGTAGTTTGGTTTCACAGAAGTTTTCCCATTCATTTCAGCCTTAAACAGAGGGACAAACAGTACACTAAGAAATAGGGGATAAGTTGTGTCATATCTTATCCCAGTATGTTCTTCCAGGATTCATTTAGCCCAATTCATCAGCTGCTTTCTTGCCCCATCTAAATCATTCCTGCTGTGCTGGGGGTGTTCCATGTGCTACCTGGGGAGAATCCAGAGGGATCAGTCCTCATCTAGTGTAAGAGGCTGTACTCTGCAAAGTGTAAACTGCATGGTAAGGGCAAAGCAATGCCAGTAGAATAGCTTAGTGTGTGAGAACAGGATGAGCTCAGCTCCTGGAGCAGATGCTTTCTCCCGCACTCAGGCTGTTCTTCATCACATCCAGGACTTTTGCAGAAGTGTCTATAGAGGCCCAAAGCATCTCCTCACACCACAGGTTCTACTCACTAATGCACAATTATGTCACTGCTTAGGGACTGAAGGGAACATCCCCTAGAAGGACATGGAAAATGCAGTGCTTAATTGGGGGTGTTTATCCCAGAGGAGAGAGGTATGTTTAACAGTTTGAACTCTCTCAATTTCCTGAGTTCATCAGTTCATTAGAGGAGGATTTCCAGTAATCTTTTGAAAACTATTGTGCTTGAATTTTGAGGTGAAATGCTATGAGGTGATCACACTGGTAAGAAGATTAAGCATTCATCATCCACGAGCAAGAAATGAAAAAACTCAGTAACACAAAATGAAGCAGCTCCTTCCTGATGTCATAGGCTTTAGCTTACTCCTTATTTTTTTGGTTACTGTAAAGAAAGAAATAGACTAAGCCTTCATGTCACTACTAGGGCTTGCAGGCCAGAATTAAGATGCTTTGGTGTCCCAATCCTGCCATTTCTGGGAGAGAATCTCCTGGGCACCAAGAGAGACCAAAAGCAGGCAAATAAGATGCAAATGGAATTTTAAAGATTACTATAACAAGTCAAGATTGGACTTCTGAATTACTATGTCTTGTCTTAGTTCTCTCTTAATATTCCCAAAGTTTGCATTCGTGCACCCAGATTGCACAAATTCCAAACCCTGAACACAGGCAGTAACTTTACTTAATAGGCAAAAAAAAAAAAAAAAAAAAAAAAAAAAAAAAAAAAAAAAAAAAAAAAAAAAAAAAAAACAAAATTCTTTTTTTGCNTCAAAGTAATTGCCAGTATTTGTGTTCTAGCACATAAGCAGGAATTCATAAATGCCTGCATGAATGTAACATATCAACCTCCTTGAACAGCCATATCCTGTTTCTTTTGTTTCCTTTTCTGCCTTTGCAGCGACTGTTGCTGCAACACTATCCATCACTGCTCCTTTCATCTGTCAAGCCCTCCAGCTGCCCAACCACAGCTCCATACCTGCTCCCCCAGGTCTGAGCTGTCTGGATTTCCCTTATGTTTGTCATTTCAGGTGTAGGTGCTCATCTTTTGCAGTTGGAGCTGTCTGGGCAATGAAGGGATCCCCTCTGGTTCCTCAGCACCCCTCCCGTACCTGCTTGGCTGATTGCATGAATAGGTTTCAGTCAAGCGAGATTAGATTTGACAGGTTTTGTCAGGAGACATTCATGCTGGGGGCTGAAATGATGGTTAAATGGACACAGTCTAGGCTGAGACTGAGAGTGTGGTGGCTACAGTCAGAGGACAACACGCATCAGCATCCCTCTTCAGAGAAGCTCAAGCACATCTTTCCTCTATTATTATTAGGTTCTTAATACATTAATTTTGTGGCTGATCAGCTGCAGGCTCCTGCCACTGAAGATGCTCCTCTTCTCTCTCTCTAGAACATTGCCCCTCATTTCCTTGAAGAAACTGATGCTGCACAAATGGTAATTTAATTTTCTTTTTCCCCTCATTCCAAGCATCCAGTTACTGGGTGGAAAAGCTGAGCCTGAAATAAACTTTTAAAGTACTTTGAAGGATTTGTCATTACTCAGAGAAATTGGTCTGACATTCACTTGAATACAAGGAAGTGGAAGGAACAAAATGGGTTACACAGAAACTGCCTTGGCTGGGCCAAAGCTCTGCCTTCGGCTCCATCTGGGCAACTCATTTAGGCTGAGAGAGCTGTGTTGCATGGTTTGGAGTAGAATTTGCCCTTGGAACTTAAATAACCTGAATGATATTTAAGAACCTGTAAGACTGTTTGGTGATACTGCACAAAACCTTATCTAGCAGCATTGAAAACTTTGATCCAAGATTCAGTGATGCTGATAGAAAAAATCCCGCCAGTGGTGGTGGGAATCTTGATTCAATGAGCAGCTTGGCCATTATTCAAAGTGTCCAGTGGGCATTAGGATAATCAGGGATTCCACCTAAAAAAAGGGTCAGGTCACACTGTTTCTTTTTTAACACATGAGGCCCCTTATGTTCTTCAGCCTTTTTCCGCTTTTCTTAGGAAAGGGTATGACCTGACTATGGAATAAAATGCCTTATGTCCGACAAAATAATAAAAATCACTTAAAATCCAAGGAGCATGAAAAGAAAATGTTACTCTTTGTCTTCTTCAAGCACAGCATTACACTATGGTAATGAATATGTCTGTACTTGAATTTATTATTAAGAAAATAGCTCCCATCTACTTCTCTTAAGGCAAGGCACTTAAGAGTCTTCTACGAACAGCTCCAAATTTGTCCTCACACAGAGAATAAATGATGTTTAACAAATAAATGAGACTATGGCATCAAATGGTTAAATAACCAGTTTTAAGACAGTCATGCTAGACATTGTACCCGATCTCCTAGTTCACTCTCATGTGGTTTAAGCAAAAGATGGATGTGTCTGAAAAACCCACAAGGGACTAAGGGTCCTCTTCTGTCCCATCAATTGTCCTAAAGTCAGTCTGGATACACCATCAGTTAGCAGAAAGAGCTAATGATGTTCCACCAAAGATATTTCATCTGTTAAAAATACCACAGAAAATAACACTTGGTTGTCAAAAAATAGGATATTTTATGAATGTTTAGGCATGCAAGCTGAGGTGTCACAAGATCAAACAGAACTTAGAGATTCTGCTGCTCATAAAAGGGGCAGGAAGGGTGACTTGTTCAGCTTTTTTAATTTGTCCATGACTCTTTGAAGATTTAATATGGTTTGGTTTTTTTGTTTTTTTTTAGTTGGCTTTAAATCTTTACGGTGCTCTCAAGCTCATTATTTATTCTCAGCAACCCCAATGTCAATCTGTGGATGGTTCTGCTGAGCTTAGCCAGAGGGTACCCTGCTATGCAGCCCTGTGCCATTGCCCCAGCTTTCCTGTTCCCAGGAAAACCTCACCTGGCCCAAGATGCATTGTTTTCTTTAGTTCACCCCAAAACCATTCACTGCTTTGATGCCTTAAATGGCTACCTAGAAATAGACACTAGATAGGAATAAAGGAAAAAGACGGTATTTATTTGAAAAGCCTTCAGATGTACACTTTTGGGCTCCAGAGGGTCCTGCCTCAGTGGATCTCAAAAGGGATGACAGGTCATGAGTTCTTCACACTTTTAAATCAGCATAAATTCACCAACCAGAACACAGCCAAGGATGTGATTTCCCCAAGCTTGCCCCCCTCTCCCCAAGATGAAGGTTTCCAGTTCCTGGTCTGGGTGTCCTTGGAGAGCAAGTTAGAGAGGTTTTGTTATGTCTATCATAACATAAGAGAACAGCACTTAACAAGCTACAGGAAAATTCAGAGTTACACTAGCAGTACAGGATTTAAAAAATATAAAAGTTAAAACCTAAGGCATCAGCTTCCTTCAATATCTTCATTTCAGTACTACTTTTAAAACCATCAGTGTCACTGCCTAGGGAAAGAGAATACAAATACTTGCCACAAGTGGACATTTACTTTTCTGTTTTCATGGGTGTGGAGTCAGTTGTGCCTGTTCAGGAGAAACATGAATAGTTTAAACATGTGTTCAAGGAAGATTTTTGGTTTATGGGTCCCCAGGTATTTTTCCAGGTTGTTCTTTTGTAGAATTTCTCAAATAGGTGTACTATTGTTCTTCCGAAGGAGACTGAAAAAATAATTGAGGACTGAAAGAATATTCTTCAGAGCACACTTTGCAGAGGAAGTGAAGTTGCTGAGTTAGTGCCAAAGGTGGCCCAGCATGGCTTCAGCCCCTCATCCGCCTGGCTCCTCAGGAAGCCACAGGCCGGCCATGCTGCTGCCACACAAATCATCCCAAGACGGGGTCAGTTTAGATTAGATGTTAGGAAGAGGTTCTTCCCTGTGAGGGTACTGAGGCTCTGGCACAGGTTGCCCAAAGAAGCTGTGGATGCCCCGTCCCTGAAAGTGTTCCAGGCCGGGTTGGATGGGGCATGGCGTAAGCTGGTCTAGTAGAAGTTGTCCCTGCACTTGGCAGGAGGATGGGCTAGAGAAATTTTAAAGGTGCCTTCCAACCCAAAACATTCCATGATTCTATGAGGAAGAGATGTATAGTGCTCTTGAAATGCTACAGAAAGCTCTAGAATCTTGGTGTTTCATAAACTGAAGCTGGGATGAAGCAAGCACATAGCTGAGTTAACAGCAGAGAGGTTTCTCTGCATCCTGCAGTCACTGAGCATCAACTGCTAATGACTCACTTGGAAATGATTTGTTCGCAGCTTGTCCCCAGCCAGCAGGCAACCTCCATCCCACCACTCCCACTGAACCCCTGGCTGCACACACCATCTCCATTCTGTCGGGCAGGGATGAAATCCAGCTGACAACAATAGATACCACAGGGAAAAATCCCCAAGAGTTTCTGGTCCTGTGAGGGATTTGACAATGGAAATAGGAGAAGTCCCTTTGCTGGACTTGGCAAAAAAATTTGGATTGTGCCATCAGGAAAATATTCTTCACTGAATGAGTGATGCAGCTTATTAGGTCTCTTCTGTACTTTTGTGACTATGAAGACAGAATTAATGAGTAAGAGGGCCTCACAGCTGGTGTCCAACTTAACAGTTATAAGATGCTGAGAGAAGCACACTTTTTCTTTCCTTTTGGACAACCAAACAGCATGGTATTTTTAGCTCCATAGAGAGTTTTCTTCTCTGTAATGATGTAAGGTTCCTGTTAGCTCATCAGATTTGGTCGCCCACTGTAAAAAGCTAAAAAAAGACAAAATTGAACACCCCATCATGTCTGAGTTTCAGCTCAAGGCAGGATGTCAGGAAGAGACTTGGCTGCTGAATCAATCACAACCCAAGCAGAGGAGAAGGCAGGACACAGAACCCAAACAAACCACAAAGCCTGATTCTGGTTTGAACTGAACTCTTCCTAATGTATCTCTATTTATGGAATTATTTAATGTTAGACACAATATTAAGCTAGTTTATGCCTACTTCATTTGAGAAGAAGTATGTGATGACCTAAATCCACAAATTATACCAAGGTGGCAAATTTATTGTTTGTGTTTTTAGAAGCCTTTTTCCTATAATCCTCCTCATGGGCGGCCGATTGCCGGGGCTGGCTCCCTGGCTGATGTCAGCCTGCATAGTTGTGTCCAGTGTATTCATCTCTGCTGATTTGTGCCAGCTAACAATTTGCCCCATTAGTTTTCATGTTCTAGTGTTGGACGGGGCTTTGAGCAACCTGGTTTAGTGGAAGATGTCCCTGCTTATGGCATGGGCTTGGAATGAGATAAGCTTTAAGGTTCCTTCCTGCCCGAACTATTCCATGACTCTGTGATTCTTTGTAGCTAGAAATCTAGAAATCTCCCCTTCTCTCAGCTCCCACTCCCAGCGTTGTGTAACTCCACTCTAAAATGTTATCTGGAAGGTTTTTTCTGTCTCCTGTTTTTTCATCTCATAGGCAACCAAATCACATTCACCTAAAGCTTTTTATGGAAGAAATTAAAGTAATTTCCTTTGAACATTCATTTGAGGCATGTTAGTTTATAAAGAAATTTAGCTCTCTTCCATCATCCTTCCCAGGCACTTCCTTTGCATTCCTGGCTGGCGTGTCAGTAGGAAATGTAGATGCCTCACCTTTGACTGCCTGGACCCATCTTCATGGGAGAACAAAAGTGTGAAGTTGTGTGCCTAGAATAGTCAGCCCAACGGTTTTCTAAATCTTCCCAGCATGGAAAGCTTACAGCTTCTCATCATGGATGCTAAGCATTCTTTTAAAAAAAATGGTTTCCTATTGATGTATAAAACATAGAGGGTCGATTCCTGATGTGCTGTGAGCCAGCATCACCCTGGGGATTTAAGAAATGGCTGTGGCCTCTTGTGCATGGGGACATTTCCAGGGTGCTTTGTATAAAACCTGGGTTTTCCTTGTAGAACACATGGTCCCTCCTCTGCTGACCCACTCACTAAGAGCAACAGGACACTTTAGGTGGATGTTCACAGACAGACATGAGTTCCACGTAATATGTCCTGCAAAGATGCCCCCAAATAATTTTGGGGTCTAGAAAAGACCTTCCTCGCCCATTAGAAGTGTGTGAGAATGAAGTTTCTGAATAAGGCTGGAGTCTAAATGGGATTTTCTTCTGCTGAATGCTCTGAGGGGCCCCTAAAGACTTTATATTGGCTCCAATCCAACCCACATAAGCACTCCCTTCAGTGTGGCTTTTGGAGCAGGCCAGGAGCAGTAATGGATTGCTTGCTGCATTTCCCAGGCATTTGCTTTATAGTCACTGAAAACAAAGTGTATTTGGTTTCTAATGAATCGGGGATGTTTCTCAGCATAATGAAGTTTCTGCCCCTGTTTTGCTTTTTGTAGCCCAGCATTACATGACATATAAAACCACCCTATTTGTTTTGCATTGTCTGGAAGAAAATTCCCTCGTAAGACTACCACTGAGCAGATACTATCACAGAGGCCAGCCCCGCTCCCACATTCCTGTCTCCCTGCACCCCCAGCCCTGGCTTATCTTGCTGCAGGGCACAGCAAGGGTGATGCTGGGTGCCTTCAGAGTGTCCACCCTGTGCAGGCACAGCACACACTCCCTGGCATGGTGTAATGGTGTATCCCATACAGGCACCAAAGCCCCGGTTCTGTCAGGAATGTGTCACTCTTCAGTCATAACTTCCATGGGCCTTTTTCAGCCAGATATGCCCCATGCTCCATCCCACAGTACAGCTGGATATGTAAATGCCTGTAACATTTCTGGGTGAGTGCAAATGATGTGCTTTGTTGAGAATAGTGCTTTATCTCATCCAGAAGCAAAACAAAACTATGTCATAAACCGTGATCATAATAAATAATAAACCATATGGTGAATAAAATCATATGGTGGATATGAGTGGGATATTCTGGTTTGGGGTTTTTAGTGTAAGGAGACTTTTTTATGTCAATAGTTCCTGTTTTTATGGCTGAGAGAGTCAGGAGAAGTATTGTATTGTTCAGCTTGGAGAAGAAGAGGGTCTAGGGAAACTTGTTGCAGCCATACATTGCTTAAAGGGCTTTCATTAAAAAGAGGGATAGTTTTACAGAGGCAAATAGTGATAGGACAAGAGGAAATGGTTTAAAATAAAAGAGTAGAGTTTTAGATTCAACATTAGGAAGAAATTCTTCCCTGTGAGAGTGGCGAGGCATTGGCACAGGTTGGGCAGAGAAGTTGTGACTTCCCCATTGCTGGAACTGTTCAAGGCCAGTTGGGTGGTGCTTAGAGCAACCTTCCCGTGGCAGGGAATTAGAAGTACATAATCTTTAATATCCCTTCCATCCCAAAACATTCTATGATTCAATTATTTTCCATCTGTGGGGCTAATGGAGTGTTTTGTCACTGGGGCAGCTCTGTGGACCCTGGTGTGTCCCTTTGAACCAGCAGCAATCCTGTCTTCTTGCCCTCCTGGGAGTAACTCAAGCCAGGACAGATGACAGACCTGGCCCCAGGCAGGAACTGGTATGTCCCCCTTCCTTGTGAGTCCAGGACCAACAGATGGAGACTGGAAAACTTACTGTAAGATGGAGAGAAGGAAGAATTGTTTTCCAGCTTGCAAAGATGTGTAGAAATGAAGTGACCTGACAGGGGGCTTTGGGGACAAAAGTGTGGTCCATGTCTTTGAAATTGCAATCCTGTGAATTCATACAAACCCATCCTTCCTGCTCCCTGCATCCAGCAGTAGTGGTGCCTTGGGGAGCTAGCACCACTTTGGGAGGAGCAGCAGGAGCCATCTTGGAGAGAATGTGCCTGAAGAAGTTGGCAGCTCCTCTCGGTCCTCCCTGATCTTCCAGTTGGGCATTTCCAAAGCACACAGAGAATCAAGCATGCTGCAATGGATGTTTTCCACATAAAGCCTGCTTGCCAGAACAGCCTATGCAGGGTCTCCATTTCCTTCAGTGTCTGGAAGTCACGTTAAAAGCACCTGCTTCTCTTCACAGACAATAACTAACACACAGTCCTATAAATAACTAACACACAGTCCTATATTTCTGCTGCATAGGATTACTCCCTAAAGGTGTTGTTAAAGTTGTGCCAACATTTTACTCACAAATCTATGGTTCCCATCAAAATTAGTGGAAATTTGGCTTTTAACTTGCTGGGGCTGTGCTGAGGCCCTAAATGGAGTTCACTTCAGGATAACCCTGAGGAAACCTTTTTTTTGTTAAATGTGGAAAGAATCATATATTCCACTTTCTTTCATTGCCAAGGAAAAATATAAGGGTTTTTTATTTTCTAGCTTTAGGCTTTTTGCTTTTTTGCTCACAAATGTATGTATGCTGGTCTACACTGTTGGTATAGTGCTACTATTAATAACAACCTGACCAGAAAAAAGAATCTGATCCTGTTAAGAAACGTGTTACACAACTCTCAGTGTATTGTGGTTGAACCCAACTGATCTTGATTAATTTGTGTTTGACTACTAAATCTACGGTTGTAATTAAATTCAGAGCAACAGCAGTTTTACAGAATCTGAGTTTCTAATATATTCATATAAAGGTTTCATTTAAATAAATAGATCTTCAGCTCGGACATTTATTTTTTTTTACTTTTGAAATAGACTCAAAGGATCATAAAGATTTGTTCTTTATTTATTCCTTGAACATAACCAGCAAAATCTTTGCCTTTTTTGTGTGTGACTATAGCCAAAAGGGACGTTATAAATCTCAGACTGCAGCATTTTGGGTATCAGAGGCTGTTTTTACAGCAGAAGACAAGTTCAGGTTGCTACTGGAGTTGTTTATTAGAAATCCTGTTAGTTAAATGCTGAAGATACGCTTTGTATTTACATCACTTGGTTGTACTGGGCTGTGCTCACCCTGGCTAAACACAGTTTCTTTTCTGCTGCTGCCCTCTCCTTCCCTTCCAGCTGTTTGGATTGCCATGCCCCAGCATGAAATGCATGGAGGCGTTGTAGCCAGAACCCCCAAATTCCTGTCACGACCTTCACGGTGGTGGCAGCTGTGAGTAGTCCTGGCTTGGAAGAACAACACCGAGAGGCTGGAGCCAGCAGTGCTGACCTCAGCTGCTGAATCCTGGGGAGCAGTGCAGGGAGCAGCTCCTTTACTACCCTTCCCTGTGACTGTAAAGTGCCCATGGAATTAGTCAGTTACATGGCTCCTGTGAGCAGCTCACTCAGCCTCTTTGCTTGCTTTAGTCTGGAGAGTACCTCAGTTAATAAAGCTTTGCCAGTTTGTCTCAGCTCACTTCAGGCCCTACACAGTGACTCACTGCTAATTATTTCTTTGAGAAAATCAGAGGTGGCTCTTAAATGTGGGTTTATACTGGCACAGACAACACACAATTCTGGATTCCATTTCACCCAGGAACCCAGACATCACAGAGAGGACAGGCCCAAACAGAGACCACGGTCAAGGAGTGTGTCCGTCTGCATGGGAAACAAGCAGGTTCCTAAAAGGAGCTGAGTGGTTACATCAATGGTGACAGAACGGGCTGTGGAAGACAGAGGTGCAGGGGGCCCCAGCTGCTTGCTGTGAAAGAGCAATGTCCTCACTTGTCACCACTTCACTCCAGTGTTAGCATCCTTGTCAAAGGGAGTTTGCTGGCTCAGCTGCAAATATCCCCTTGTACAAACAGCTCCAAGCAGTCAGACTTCTGTGTTGTGCCAAGTGCAGGGTGGTTGTGCAGGGGCCAAGGCAGGTCACAGCCCTTTTCCCTGCCTCCTCCTCCCTCTCCCTGTGGGACATGCGGCTTCCTCCTGACAGAGTCAAAGAATTATTTGAGTTAGAGGAGACCTTAAAGATCATCTCAACCCAACCCCTCCTGCCATGGACAGGGACACCTTCCAATAGACACCAGGTTGCTCCAAGCCCTGGCTTAGAACACTTCCAGGGATGGGACAGCCACAGATTCTCTGGGCAGCCTATGCCAGGGGTTCACCACCCTCACAGGGAAGAATTTCTTCCTAATATCCAATCTAAAACCAACCTCCATCAGTTTGAAGCCATTCCTCTTTTTCTGTCACTCCAGGCCTTTGTCCAAAGCCCCTCTCCAGCTCTCTTGGAGCTCCTTTAGGCACTGAAAGGGGCTCTAAGTTCTCCCTGGAGCCTTCTTTTCTTCAGGCTGAACAACCCCAGCTCTCTCACCCTGTCCCAAGAACAGAGGGATTCCAGCCCTCAGCGCATCTTTGTGACCTCCTGTGGACCTCCTCTAACAGGTCCATGTCTTCTTGTTGGAAGGACCAACACATACGTTCTCATCTTCATCCTTTGCAGGAAGAGAGTGAGGGTTTCCCAGCCTCAGCTTTGCACCCTAGTTATTCCTAGCAGCTCTCCTTGGGCCCCAGCTCTCTGCTTTGTTTTCCAAACTGCTCTTTAATAAAGTCAAGAGGACTTAGAGAGTCAGAAATGCACTTGACTCCAACTCCAGACAACATCTTCAAAACTCAGGAGCACTGGGGCCTTATTTCTCTGGGGTGGACAGCAGATGTGAGCAGGGACTTCAAGCTCTCCTGATAATTTAGTGTAATAATGGTGTTAGCAAGAGCCAAATTGCTAACTTGGTTATGAATAGAAATAATCACCCTGCCGGACCATTGCCATGAAAACTCTAAGAGCAATGAAAACAGACTGGTCTGGAATGAGACCCACTCATTGTACCAGAATCATCTTATGCATATTCATTGCCAAGTATGTTGGCTTTTGGGTTATTTGACAAAATATGGCCTCAGCTGCTCTCTGCTGTTTGGCACTGTGTCAGGAGAACATGGAAAACAGGGAATCCTGTTCCACAGACTTTTAGAAAGAAGGTTAAAAAAAAAAAAAAAAAAGGAAAAGNTGTAATAGTAGTATTGATGCAAGCAAGCAATTGGATGGATTTTGTGTGATTTTTATTTCCTGGCTACAAATGGGATTTTTTTGCAGGGGAGAAAGTTCATAAAGCCTTTTTGCTATTTATCCCTTTGACTTCTGCGTTACCCCAGCTGTGGATGGGATTACAGATGTACATCTTTGCACACAGAGTTGTGACGTTAAAAGGAAAAGTGACTCATTCAGTATGGAAACCCCCAGGAAAAAAATCCCTTCAGAGCAAGAGAGGTGTTAGACCAGCAGCAGAATTTTGGCCAGTTGCTGGACTGACCTATGGGTTAGTGCTGTGCATCCATGGCTGCCTTGGGGTGGGCTTTCTGGACTAATTCCTTAGGGGCACAGGTGCTTGCTTCTGTTGAGAATGGGTGGGGGGCAAACACATCCCAGGTGCACAAGTCCTGCTGGGACACACAGCACGGTGCTGGAACAGAAGCAGAATTGGATGTGAGAGGACTGAAGGAACCCTTGTTCTGTGCCTACTGTGGGAGAGACCCCAGTTGGTGAGGATGTGTCACGCAAGCTGGTCCTTTTTAGGGTGGAAACACAAAGTAAATGGTCTTTGACAGTCTTTCATTTACAATTCCACTTTTTGGAACACTGGGCATGATCTCTCAGTTTCTATGGTTCCTAACTAGTGTTTGAAATCAGGCTTTCCCTCTCTGTGCTTTTGGTTTTTAAAAAAAACCCCTATTTTTAGGGAGCAAAAGTGGTATTTACAGCTCTCTCTGTGTAAATTAGTTTTACTATAACCACTCTGATGACAGCTTCATCCTCTTGGTCACAGTCCTGTGCTGGGGATATGTCATGTAATAACACATCCCCAGCTTAGTGGAGGAGGGAGCAGCTTGAACTACAGAGCTATCCCAAGATATTCACCACTTTTAATGCTGTAGATGAATGGACTGGAAATAGAACTGCAACAGCAGAGCTGACCACCACCATTTACATATGGTTTACAACCTTTAATCCATTGATTACAGTGCTCTTTCCTGATGTCAGGTAGTTCTCAGCAGCTTGAGCAGCCTGGAGTGACTTTGGGTTTGGTATCAGGATGAGAAGCCTCATGGGCTCTGCCTGTCTGCCCAGCATGGTGTTGGGCAGTTACCACCATATCCTGGATCTCTGTAAAGCTGATCCTTTAATTTGTTTCTCTGTTTGATCCAACACTTACAGTATTCCTGCCTGCCCACACGTTTGGATCCCCTCATCAGTCACAGACAGAGCTCTCTGTCCTGGGCAGATGGGAAATTGCATGTTAATATGGAAAATATCGACAATGTTGTTGAATTTTGTTGCTGGGGGAACAGGAGTTGTACATTGTGAAGGATGCCCAGAATTCTGTCTTTAAACAATGACACGGAAAAAGAATGAGACACAGAAGGCCAAGAATTGCTCTGTGGGTTAGTTTTCTGTTTCTTTTGACCTTTAACTATTAATTGTCCCTCTTATGACTTCTCATAGTATAATCTTATATCGTACAGAATTTCTCATGCTCTTGCATTAATAAATGGGATGATGTATTCCCCTCTTCTCTCCCTGTGACTCTCTGTGACTTTCATCAAGGGATGAAAGATACTATTTGCATTCAGCCCACATAAATATCTTGTGTTAATGTACTAATGCACAAGTGTCTGCAGTCTGCACCCAGATGTCAGCCCTGATGGCTTTTCATCTTTGAGTCTGATCACTGGGTTGCTTTTATTTAGGAATGAATAGGACTCCAAGAGGAGGTGAATAATTCTGTGGTTAAAGAGCCCATCTGGAGCTATAAAAAAGCCAGGCTATGAATGAGTAGGAAGGTCAAACTGCTCCACATCTGTCCTGCAGACAGCTGAGCTCCCTGGTGCTGGTGGAGGTACTTTAAATAACCAGGGCTGATTCCCATTGATGCTGACAGAATGGATCTCAGTGTCATACCCAGCTCCAGACCCAACATTCTCTGTCCGCAAACTCCTTTTCTGCCACTGGGAACCACCCTCTGCTTATGTATAGCTCGTTTCATATGTTTAGAACAAACTAAGTTCCACAACCTTGCAGCCAAGCCATGGCGAGGAGCCAGTTCCCAAAATTTCTTCATTGGGGCATTTCCACCTGCACAAATGAGAGGCAGGTCAGTGGAAGGCCTTGATGCTCCAGTTCAGCAGCCATCCCAGCTGTGTCAAGGCACAGAAAACACCCAGCAAGAAGTGGGTCCCCACAACGCCCATGATGAACACTCAAAATGACTGTTTCTTCAAAGCTGCTGAGAGTTTGGTCTTCAGCTGGCTTACAGCATGCACATCTGTGATGCATCACCAAAGCACACAGCCAAACACCATATCAGTAGAGAAGGAGGAACACAGAGCTTATGCTAGCACAGAAGAGAGGTTTTCCAAGGCAAGGTGGGGTGACTACGGCACGACTCCCTCAGCATTGTGCCAAAGGCCTGTGACAGCAGTGCTGAGCAAGGCCTTGGTGAACTGAGTCAGCCTTATCAGCTGGGGCCATGCCAGAGGGAGCAGGTTATGAATGGGTTGTCAGGGCCTCCTGGCATGGCCTGCCAGCATTAGGTAGCTTCACAGCTGCTGGCCACTTTCCACAGGAGTTTTGAGAATGCTTTTGAAAAACTGTGCAGGGAGGTTGTATTAAACACACTGCACCGCTGACAGGAGTGTCTTCTCATCACCAGCTAAATTCCTACTGTATTTTTAACCTGTTCCTTTATCATTTCACTGTGTGCCTATGTTAGCTGTCAGGAGCTGTGTTAAATTTCTTTTTTACTTTGTCTCTCAAGAAGGATTTCAGCCCCAGATGCTCTGCTTTCTCCCAAGGGGTGGGAGTTACATGCAGAGTGTATGTTTCAGGCTCTGCTCATGCTGAGCAAGTGGCTGATGGTGACCATGCTCTGGGAAAGGAGGGAAGGTCTGACTTGGAGCAGGGGGCAGTGGATGCTCCTGGCTCAGTGATGCTCCAGGATGCACACATAGGGTGTGCAGAAGACCCCACTCCTTCTCCCTCTGCATGATTCCTCTCTGCTTCCTTCGCACCTTTCTTCCACAGCCAATCCAAAATCAAGGCCAGGAGGAGGAGGCGGGAGAGGAGCTGCTGGTCATCTCACAGTCAAAAAAGGATTTGGGATGCAGAGAAATGTCCAGGCAGTTATAGGATAAACTTTGGTGTCTATTCACTTTGCCTTTCTTGAGAAAGTGTGTCTAAGACTATGAAAATAAATAGTGCTGATGTGTCTCAATTGGCTTTTCAGCCAACAGAGTCTGTGATGCAACTTGAGTATTATCCAATGGTGCTTCCTTGTCTAGCCAAGACTCTTCCCCTCGAGGGTAATGGCCATTATACCACAGCCATATGGAGCTAGCACAGCTACTGGGAGAGGAGAATGGATTTATTCTGAGCACCTACAGCAAGAAAAGTGTTTATTCTTTAAATGCTGAGTCTCAGCTGTGGAGGTTTTTAGGCTGGAAATGGATGCACAGGAATGCAGTGCTAGAGAAGGCATGCAGGCCCTCAGCCTGCTCCGGAGGGCGAAGCATGAGGCTGATCCTCCATCCGGCTGATCCTGGATCTGGGCTCGGCGTGCTCCCTCCCGGCCGCTCAGGGAATCGCAGCCCGGCCCGGGCCAGGGGCCGGGGGTGGGGCCGAGCCGGAGGCAGCGCCGGTGTCCGGCCCCGGGCACACGGGTCTGGCTGCGGGGAGAGCCAGAGGGTCCCGCGGGTCGCACTGCCCGGCTGGGCTGGGCTCGAGGAGATGGCGAGGCACAACCAACGGGGTTAATACAGATGATACACAAAGCATAGAGCGGTGTTTTGCCCGGTGGGAAGGGTGGGTGAGCTGTCTGGTCAGCAGCCAGGGCCTGTGGGAGAACAGCTCTAGCCTTCCTTCAGGGAAGGGATTGCAGCTGAAGGATTTGGTGAGGACAAAGCCCAGGGGTGCCAAGGGAGCTGGGTAGCAGCGTGGGGGCAATGCTTCACCAGTGTCACATTAGAAAACCACATGGCTGCCTTGAGACAGCTCTTGTGAAATAAACGGTGCCACACTGAGGCATGAAAAGTCACTTTGCACAACCACATGGCTCTGAGTTTAACAAGAGATTGGACAACACTCTCAGATACATCACGAGATTCTTGGGGTTGTCCTGTGGAGGATTAGGAGCTGGACTAAATCATCCTTGTGCATCCCTTCCAGGTCAGGATATTCTATGATTCCAAGGGAACTTTCCAACAGCCCAAGAGTGTCCTTTAATTTCTCATAGCAAAATGATGCTGGAAGTGATATGGAAAGGCAGCTCCAGGCATGTGAAGCCCTGCTGGGAGGTGGGCAGCCGTGGCCACATTCCTAGCTGCCCTTAGCTGCCCATGGGCAGTGTGTGCAGCAGAGTGTAAAACCACAGCAGCAGAGCTGTGCACCCTCCAAGGGCTGCACCCTCCAAGAAAACAGAACACAAATAGTAGCACTGCCCATGGTGAGTAATTGCATTTCTGACTACCCAAAATCATTACTGGGACAGCAAGTTAGGCCACAATACCAGGGTTGGATCCACAACTAAAATAGCTTCATCTCTTGGGACCTGAAACTTTGCTAATTAGAGTCTTTCTCCTGGAATTATTAGGGGTTTACAATCTGTATAAGCTGAGGATTTGTCTGTAGGGCAAAAAATATTTACCTTGTGATAAATTTCCTCTGTCACACCCTTACATTCAATACAAGTCAGATTGAGCAGGGTGGAAATGAAGATTTATTTTATGATATTTTAAAGTGCTTCTTGAATTACAAATGAGAAAATACAGTTTCATTTTCTTCTGAATTTCCATCCATCTCTACAGCAAGTAAAAAGCAAGGGACATTTTTATGTTAAAACAAGTACTGTTACTAGCCTCTTGTTTGTATTAATATATATTTTCCAAACATATTATTTTTCTGTATTAACCATGGAGCTTTAAATCTTCATTAACCAAAATATCTCAGTTTAGTAATTGTTAAATAGAGCTGAAGTAATGACAAATATAACAAAGAGCAGACTAGAACATAAAACCACACAATTATATCATTGCAATTATATCAGGATTTATGAAAATGCCTATAAAGAATCCTGAAATCTGTTCAAATGTCAGAAATTGTTACATGTATATACTCTTTACAGATATTGATTTTCTAATGTAAGGGAAGAACACAGCCCATATTGATTTAAGCTCTTTAAGTTATTTAAATGTGCTTAGAAAATGTAGAGCTGAAGATGCTTCCACACACAATTTACTGTAGAACCAGTCGCGGTTTTTGTGGGAGAAATCTCTTCCTCTGTACTTCCCCAGATCATACCAGAAATGAACTGTCTTGTGTATCCTATCACAGGCAGAGCAAGAAAAAGTATTTGCTCAGGAATAACACCAGCAAGTGAACAGTGTGACTTTATCTATAGAGGTGTAGCATCGGCATATATAGATGTATTTTCCCTTCTAGCAGCTGTAGTGAAAGGAGTTCACTGCCTTATTTAATACATGAACGTCCATGCTCAGGCGTTCACTGTTTACTTATGTTGAGTATACAGTGCACACACTGTGCCTTTTCTTCTGCCTGGGAAGGAATAAAGATCTACTGTTCAAGTCAGACATATATTTTTGAAATCAAGTGATGTTCCAGAAAGGATTACAGGAACTCCAGAAGTTAACAATTCCATCACTGAGTTTTGCTGTGCAGATGTTGCTGCTCAGAGGAAGGATCAGGACTCATGCAGCACTGAAATGGGGATTCAGAAAAGATGCTTTGCAGGAGCAGCTCCAGATCAGGCAGGAGAGGAGGGAACCTCTGGGAAGAGGACAGACTCTGTCCCCTTCTGTCCTGGGTGGTTGTGCCATGAACCGTGAATGATTCAAAACACGAATAAAGGGATGTTATGTGAGAATTATGAGAAGCTAAAGGACTAAGTACTCTGCAGTTGGAGCCAGTTTGCTTGCTGGCTGCTGGCAGGCCTGGAGGTCATGAGTCTGTCACAGTGGAACTTACACCTGTGATCTATCAAATTTAGGAAGGATGCTGTCATCCTCCTAGGATCTCAATTCTGAGATCTGAGATTTCAGAATATCAGCATAAAGCTAATGAGCCCTCTGCAGAAGCATTTTTCATCAGCTGGGTTTCTCTTCCAAGGTGTCTGTAAATTACGTTGTATGCAAAGACAGGATGTGAAAAGCCAGCACAGGCTGATGCTGAATGAGTAAGGACGCGGAACTGAGTGTGCTGGAACAAGTCAGCAGTGAAACCGCTGAGCTTGCAAGCAGCATTTGCCCAGGCTGCTCTCTTTAGTACAAAAAACCCAAATGCAATGACCCTTTCCTCATGTGAGAAATCTTTTTTGGATAAATATACCTCTGTTCCATGTGGAAAACCCACACGCATAGCAGGAGCTATGCCCAGCAGATGATTGTCACCTAAAGGCCAGTGACTGCAAATTATCGTCTCTCCAGAGAGAAATATTTCATCCTGATCTGACTTCAGACTGATTCAATATGGGTTTTTTAAATATCTGTTTTTTCATCCACTAATTAGTAGCCTAAGTAAAATGAAGGTTGAGATTTTTGTGGGTTTTTTTTCATGAGTTTTTAATGTCTTTTACCCATATTTCTTAACTACATCTTTCTCTAAACCTAAAAAGAATAATGTGACTGGTGGGCCTTTCCTATTTCTGGATTTGATTTATGGAGTCTGTGAAGGAATGACTCACACAGCCTTTACATTGGCAGCTTAGCCTTGTACAGAATCTGTGTTGAAATCCAGGGCATGCAGAGAATGGTCTGCCCAATGCAGTGTGGGATGACCCAGTCCTCTTCCACATTCCCTCTTGGACTTTATTATGCAAAAAATGTGCTTCTCCTCCACAAACCCCTATGTCAAATATGTCACAAGCTTAAATGCCTTGCAGGTTTCTTTCTGAGCTTCAGACAGGGTGATCTGTATGTGTTACTTCAATGTCTTCATTTCTTTACCTAGCAGTGAAAATCACTCCTCTATGGAGAACACAGGGGTTGGGTGGGCAATGCTCAGAGGTCCCCACTTGCCAGCCACCCAGGTATATTCCACTTCACTTACACCCCAGCAGTGGTGACACAGGGAGATGGGAATGTGTCTTCTGCAGCAATCAGCATCTTCCTCAGACTCCAACCACTTAGAGTATTTCCTTCTTAGTTCAAACAGCGAACACAGGGTGATCCATCATTCCTGCTAGCCAAGTTTACGAAAGAGTTTATTCACTTGCTGAGGCGAGGGCCAAGTCTTGATTAAAAACCATAAAATGTGTATATAGTTAAAAAATGTTTCAGTCTGGACAGTGCCTCCTTTGCACGCAAATGATGGAGGTCACAGTCCTCAGAACTGTCCACCCCAAATACCCCCTGACAGATTTCAAAGGAGAATATAAGAACATCATTTATAAAATGTGCCTCATGTCCGGCAAGCCCCTCGGATGCTTAGCAAGGACTGCAGTCTGCATCACTACATCCCCTGGTTCTTTTGGGCGTCCCTGGATAATTTGGAAAATCTAATTAACACAATGTAATTTTAACTAAAAAGGGGAGAATGTATTCTTTTTCCCTCTCTGCAGACAGACCCCTCTAATTCTGTATGAGTGCACTTGTACTGTTTTAAATAAGCCTGTTGGAAAACTACCATTTTTTCTGTGTTAGCAGAAGTTTAAATGTGAATGTGCAGCTGGGCACAATTCAGAGACCACCCTCCACTGTAGCAAAATTATGTTGAATAGGAACACAAGCCATCAGATTCCTCCTTGGGATGCTCCTGGTGAATGAAGCTTTAGTGTCTCAAACCTGGCACAGAGACAGCTGAGTTATCACTCGGTATGACAGACTTTTCCATCAGAACATGGTGTGTTTATGTCACCTTAAGTCTTGTCTAGATTATCTGCAGCAGAATTTAAGGCATAAATCCCATCATTTCACTTCTCTCTGTTGCACTTTGGTATCTTCAAGGGGTGCAGCCTTGAATAACACTGAGTTATTCATGACTGCCTGCAGTCTCCGAGTCTGCTCAGCTCAGCTGCACCAGTGCCAGCGTCTCAGGGCCTCACAGGACTGAGTTCCCAAAGCAATGTATTGGCATAAAGCCTTTTGCCCATCCCAGGAGAATCCTGGCATAGGTCAGATTGCTTAGGAAACCTTCAGAGCAGGAGTTTGTTTGCAGCCAAGGTCTCTGCGTTTTGTCAGAGGACAAAGCATGATATAGTTGATAACTCAGCATTTTGTGCTGGTTTGTTTAGCCCGTGCAGGGCAGCCCCATGCAGAGACACCTGAGCTGGCCTGAGCTGGCTGCTGGACAAAATTACCTGCAATTAAGACAGCAGATGCCCAGTGGGGAGCAGTGGGAGCATGTAGAGCAGTGGGTTGTATGAGCTGTGGAAGTGCAGTAACCTGATGTAGCTTTTTGTTGCTGCAGTGAACAGGATGTTATTGCAAGAGGAAGTTGTACTCAGGTCTGTTCATAGTGAGAGCCACATTGCCTTTTCCCAGTGTTTGCATCTTAGTCCCATCTTCTCCTTGTGGTGGAGACATTTCCCTAATGCTCAAAGAGTTTGATTCAGGATGGCTTCTGGACAAATGCTCAGGAATTTTGCTGTTTGGAAATGCTCTGTGATTTTGCTGTCAGCTGGGTACCAGACAGTGCCAAGCCCACAGCCGCAGCTGACTCAGGGGGCTTGTCACAGTCCATACACCCTTCCCTCACCTCAGAAGCCCCCCTGCTTCTGCCCATCACCAACAACACAGTTTGTATTTCCTTTTGTACACCAAATCCTCGGCTTGTGAGATTCACCTGTGCACAGGCTAAAGGAAGACTAATAATTAGATGATACTTCAGCAGACAGCACCTCCACAGCATGGCACAGTCTTTTATCTACAGCTGATATAAAGACGTTGCTCAGACTTTTGGGTCTTTGAACAGCAGATATTGGAGACTGGCATGCTTTGACTTTTGAGTTCCATCCTTGCTCTTCTAGGATCTGGTGTGATTATTTTTTCATTCATGAAAAACAAAGGAAGAGCAACAGGCATACAACTAATTTTAGAATTTGTTCCTGTACAAGGCCTTTTTACACATGTAACTTTTAGCTTCAGTTTCAGGAAGAAACCTGAGCTATGCCGAGGTCAGAAAGAGTTGTTATCCAGACATATTCCTGTCTCCTCCATTCTGACTCACTGTATTGTTTTATGGGAAATCCTATATTGCATGACATAAGTACTCTTCAGATAGTTTTAATATTTCCTCTCCCTGGGTCTTGAACAAACCCTTGTAATATGAGAGACAAGGGGGCATCCAAAAATACTTGTGTGCACTCAGCAGGCAAGCTCTCTGCAAAGGGATTTTTACTCTACTTTTAAGGAATGTAGGGGCTTCAAACACCCACAGGATTCTTGATTCTTCTGGTTTTAAAGCAGATCATGTGATAGCTTTATGGGTTCAGTTGTTCCTCTCACATATTCTCACTCCTCTCTCTGTCTGCAGGTTTTTTCCCTTTTTAAATGCATTAACACTGCTACTGTTGCCAATGGGCTCAGCACTGTCCAACAGCAAGACCCTCTTGGAGCCACTGGCATTGGCTCCAAGTGGGGAAAGGTTCCAGCAGCTTCTCACAGATGCCACACCTGTAGCCCCCCCCACCAAAATGTTGCAACACAAACCCAACGCACCTCTACAAACACATTTTTAGTCCTTTCTACTAAAAGAGAAGAAAAAAATCTATTTCTTCCTAACTTAAGAGCAAATTGCCTATAACAAAAATAGGTTAGAAAGGAAGCATCAAAACTGAGTAAGGAATCTGGCTCTGACTCTTGTCATTTGCTCTGAAGACTCATGGTGTTTTTACAGTCTCTAAAATGTACTAATATCATTAATCACAGACTCACAGCTTGCTTCTCTCACTGATAGTGATGCAGTCATTTCTAAGTTCACCCAAACAAATGTTAAGGTGCAAAGTGTATGTGTGTGCAACTTCCTAACTGTGTTAGGATGTTCTGGTGAGAGGAATGTTGGGCCCTTTATTATGATTTATGATATTAACAGCTGTTGAAAGTTTCAGTGGAATTGCACCCTTATGTTAGATATTTATTTCTCTATTTTCTATTTTTCTTGTGGATTGTGCTTTGATGAGTCATCTCCCAAAACCTTGTTTTTTCAGTTGTGTTTCTCTAGATCTCTCTTTAGAAAATGGACCTGTGATGGAGTGAATTTGGAAAGCAAGAGATTGCTTGTTCTTGGTGTCTTGCATGGTCTAATTTGATTCCTGGTTCTATTTAATATTGGAAAGATGTTGGTTTTGGTAGAGGTAACTGTTAGGGTGATTGACAGTGATGATGGTCACTCAGAATTAGCGTGAATACTGGTTTCTGGAGAGGAAACGGTAAATGAGACGTTCGGGTGAGGTGGGGAATGATTTTCTCTTTGTTTCAGCTCTGCCTGTGCCTCGTGTCGGGTCCGTCCTCGCCCGAAGCTGTGCTTAGGTCCCGGGAGACCCAGTGGGGCTCCGGCTGCTCCTGCCCTCGGTGGAGCCCGAGCCAGCGTGAACCTATCACCCTGCTCGTACGATCCTGCCACGTTCCGGCACTGCGATTGTTTTCCTTCATTTTTATCATTTTCCTCCTGCCACGATCCCGCCGCCTGCCCTGGGCTCACCCAGAGCAGCTGAGCACCGGCTCGGCGGTGCTGTGAGCAGCGCCTGAGCTGCCGCCGACCTGCAGGGAGCACATCCAGAGCCAGACGGGTTGTTCTAGGGAAGCAGCAGGGATTACAGGGGGTTTGATTTCCCTCTGGATCCGCTTTTCACCGGGGAACAGCCGCTGCCAGGCCTCAGCAGCGCCCGGGCGCGCGGACGACAGGAGCTATGCGCCGCTACTCGCGGCATTACGGCGGGGGGTGGGGCGGGGGCGGAGCTTCGAGAGTGCCAGCTGCTCAAGGGGCCGGGGCCGGCGGGAGGCGGGGCTGGAAGGGCCGGGGCGCTTCTAGAACGGGCGGCGGGAGC
>VZTN01011471.1:207700-294527 GCA_013400515.1 Erpornis zantholeuca
GTCCGAGCGGACTGAAGGCGGTCTAGCCCTGGCGCGCCATGGTTAAGTCCTCGTCCGGCATCCTCGCTCCCTTGCCGGGGGTCGGTGGGTCCTGGGTGGCTGCCCCAGTCCAGCGCCCCGCGGCGGGCTCGGGCTGCAGCAGCCCCTCGATGCTGCCCACGGGCCGGGCTCTGGAGGACGGCGGTTTGGCACGGGGGAGGTGGTATCGCAAAACATCAGCGGGTGTTCGTAAGCGTGTTAGAGGTGTCATCGCAAAAATCATGGAAGAGCTTGTTCCTCTTCTCCGCGCTGTTTGGGTTTGATAGGACTGGCATTCTCGGTTAAATGACTGCCAGCTGACTGTGCCAGCTGCATTAACTGGCTGTGCATGTTCCCTGCCTGCCATAGGCTCAGCATAGAGGAAGCGATGCCTTAAGCTTCGTAGAGGTGTTCAAGCCCCACTTGTTCTGCTCATGTCTCATTTTATTTTACTCAGCTCTGTTTTCCGAAAAGAGCATGTCCCTGCACAGTTGTGCAGCTGAGCTGGGGACAAGCCAGAGGAGCACAGGCAGCTGTGTATGACCTGTATGATGCAGCGACCTAAGTCTCGGTGGAAAAGGCTATGCAAAGGCAATGGAGAGCAGCTGGTGTGAAAACTGAAGGCACTAGCTAAGTGTTACCACAGCTCAGCTGGGGCGCAGCAGCTTGGCATGTTGTACGATGGCAAAACATGCCTTTGACTAGATGGGAGTAATTTTATTTCAGGCAGCAAAGAATGTCCTTGTAACCTGGAAGCAAGGAGGAGAGAGGATGTGTAAATAAAGACTATTTTTGGAACTGTCTGCCTCTGTGATGTTTGGTGTTTCTAGCCAGTAATCATCTGTCTTCCTCAGTAGTAAGGTAGTGTTCCCCAGGAGACATTTTTGTAACAAAACCTCTTGCTCTTTAATTTTATAGGTGCTCTGTGAGGGTGGAGTGGAACTGAAAGGCCACTGTGGCCATCTTTACCAGGGTAATACTTCATCTTTCTGGCATTAAGTACCTTGGGAATAATCCCACCAGTATGTTGTGAATATATACACCAATCAGTAACTGCCACTTATATTTGACAAGCGGAACGTTATTTGCACTTGTGAATTGGCACTGCTGTGACATTAACAGAAAAGAATGTAGCTTCTTGCTAATATAATTTCTTGGGATTCAATTTTTTTAATGTGACTACTCGTACTTTAGGAAGCAGTGCAGGAATTGCGTACTTCAGAGAGTAAGAGCAGAGGGAGCAGGATTTACCAGTTAGCATAAGAAGTTTTTCAGTGGTTTATGTCAGGAATCCAATCTGTTTATAATAATTTCCATGCTGTGTGTGTTGGCAAGCTTCCAAAGAAGCAAGCTGTAAACACAGATATTTTTCCTATGACTAGTTCTGATTTTTGTGCATGGTTTTCTATATGTCAGAGACATGAGAAACATGGTATGTGGAAGGGGGCATGTTCTAGGGTGATGTTAGAATAGAGTCAACCCCTGAGATAATGATAGCTTTTGAGATAATGCCTGATTTTAATTAAATTTCATTGAAAAAAGAGTTCATTGATAGTAGATCTTTTAATATTAAAAAAAAACCCTCTTATTTCTGAGCAAGAAGATATTTTTAATGCTTTATAAGAGCAAGTGGCAAGTTATGGCAAGTATGATGATATACTAAATTTATGGCCTTTGCACAATAAAATGCAGTCTAAGTATTACTGCTAAAAATATAAGCTGTAGTGGAAAAAGCCCAGAGTCTTTTTGCCTTCACTGATGCTGTGGGATTTGACTCCAGGCTGCTTCTTATAGGCAGAGCTTGCAGAGTGAGATTCAGGTGGATTTGCTGTTCCTTGGACTTGTATCAGTTTTGTCCTCTACTGGACTGTGAAAGAAACATTCTTTGTTATGGCTTTAAAAATTTTTTGGGAACTAATCAATATGACTATGGCTTCTAAGGTCATTATAATTTATTTTATGTTAAAAGAAATGCCAGCAGTTTTACATGATTGTGCTATATCCTTGTTAATGCTTGCAAACAAACAACTTTTCCTCGCTTTTTTTTGGATTGCCTTGAGAAACACAAGGCAACCATATTGGTGTTTTGCTAGGTAATTGGTTTTAGATGGATATTAAAATGCTTTGTAAAGAAAGGTGGTGATGTTGGTGTAAGCTGCTTTGAGCAGTAAAGCCAATGTGCTCTGGAGGAAGGGGCTGGTTTGGACACTGGTGCATCTGAGTTCATGTGGATAATGAATTTCTTCTCTGAATTACTTGTTTCAAAGTCTTCAGCCAATGGTATAGGTTTTATTTCTTAGGATAAAATGATTCTTTCCTTAGTATTTAATAATTTCTAAATTTAGCTGCTATCATGTGTCGGGCTAATCTGCAAGACTTGAAATACTGCTACAAGTGGATGGTTTTATGACTGCTTTTCTTGGTTGATATTGGAAGAGGCTCCTCTTGGCAGCATCTTGAAAATCTGTTTACAGTTAAGCCTGTCTTTTGGCTCTTAATAAGTAAGCAACCTTGCAGGTTTTTTGTTTATACTATTTTCCACTTAGATATCATTAACCTTACCTACAGTCATCAGTACTGATAGCAGTTTGATGCCTACTTTTGAAGCTCCATTTTTTGTGGAGGAGAAAGGGATGAAGCTATCTGCAGCACCAGTTCTGTACTGCTTGATGTGTCTGCAAGCAAGATGAGAGGGTGGAAAACAGTGGGATTTGGAGGAGCCCCAAACAAACCTGTGTCATCCAAGAGTCCACCCTCAAATTGCTGTTTGAGGATGGACCAGACTTTAGAGCCTCAACTGTGTGTGCACCAAAAACTCATCAGTGGCGTGAAGTGACTTTGAAGTAGTGATTTGCCTGTTGGACATCACCATGATATTTAACTGTAGATACATGTGGAAGCAGCTGTTTTCAGAGTGATTTTCCAGGTGTCTTTAACAGCACAGGCAAGCACAGAAGAGGAGAGAGGCTGTAACCCTTACTCGTGTAATCAGCTTGTATGTTGTATTCCAGTAGCACAGAAAAATGGTGTCTTAATCCGGTGTTGACAGTATCTGGATATGATACTTTGTCTCACAAGCTTTATTCTTCTGCAGCAAATTCTGAGTCTGTAAGCATGGAACCAAACCAGGGAGCAGTACTCTGCCTTAATTACTTAAAAGAAACCATTGCTGTGTGCTCTGAAAAAAGCAGCTAGTCTTTGGAAAAAGAGGTGACTTTGTAGCAGTTTGGAGCAGTTCCTCCACACCCTATTTCTCCACCTCCCTTAGAAAAGCCCCATAGCAAAGGGAGTGTTGTCACCTCTAAGTGTGGAGTGGAAGAACACTGGTTTTTTGTCTGGCGTTCATGTGATCAAAACGTGTTCACATATGAGTACAAGTAACACTCTGGTCTAACTTACACCAATAAAGCGTATGACTTTTATTCTTTGTTGCAGAGACTGGTCTTAAGTTGGTTCCACTTAATTTAATTCTCCTGCATGAGGAATCTGTGCAAATTTGGAGCTAAATGAAGGACTTGCTTTTTTTGTCCCTGTTTTTAGTTAGGCTGTCAAGCAAGTGGAGGACTCTTGTTCTATGGTGAATATAGGAGACCGTAACATATAAATTTGATCAGAAGTTGAGTCCTAAAGGCACTGGATGAGTAATAGGTATTTGTTTCCTCTTCTGACCTGAAAAAAGTCCTACCTTGTAGCTGGGAGCTGACCTATCTCCCCTGTGACTGGATATGAAATTCAGAGTCAATGAGAAACTGAAGAACCATGGTAGGTGTGCAAGCAACTTCCCTTTAATAGGTCAGGTCTCTATTTTTATATCTGGTTGACTATGAGGTTTTTAGAAAGCTTATTTAATAAAGAAGTCAGTCTAACTTGTGGAGAAAAATTCCACCCTGGTGTATTTTGTCTAGAAGAGCCTTTTTTCCCTTCTGCCAGTGTTCTTTGAGCCTGACAGCACTCTTTCCAGTGGGAGTAATGATTCATTGAGGTCTTATACTGTACTTATACTTAAAAAAAGAAAAACCAGGAATATAGGCAGTATTTGTCCTGCATAGGCATTGTCTGGCATTTCTGTTTGAATAAAATACACTGGCTTTACAAGTAGTTGTCTTTGTTATTGAAGCATGAGCTGTTCATGCCCCTTCTGCCCCTCTTGCCCTCTTTGTTAGCCAGTGGTTCAGCTGGAGTGGGGTGGGTGCATGTACGTGTAGCTGTGCACACATGCTCCTGCCAGCCAAGACTGTGGTTATTCAGACTCCTGTAATTCATTATTTGTGCTGGTTTTTGCAGTAACAGCTGTAAAAAGAATGTGTACAAACAATCTGCAAACCCTGCAGCCAGGTGTCCTGCTTGTTCAAGCAAGAGCTGCTTTCTATGTTTACTGAGGTCTCTGTTTATTGACTCAAGTAAAACTGAGTAGGATGGTAAAGCTGTTAAAGATCTGCTATAAAGACAAGCTGCTAGCTGTAGTAAGTGTACTTCTTGGCAAGTATCCTCAGCCATGAGAGAACATGGTGAGGAGGTGCAGGAGAATGTAGAGTTGTGTTGTTTTAACTGGAATATTACTTCTAATTGTTCTCCCAGGCTTGATGTTGTGCATTCAAAAAAACACTCCATTAAATGATGACAGACTATTCAGATGGACAGATGAGGCTTAATATATCCAAATTAATGTACTTCCCAAGTGCTCTTGACTTGCTGGGCTTTCTGCTACATCACTTATTCTGGCTTGTAGTATTGGCAGACCTCTTCATGGCACTATTCACTCAGCTTTACTCATTTCTCAGATTACCCATGTACTAGTTCTTAACTAACTTGAACAAGCAGTTTGGGAATATGTGGTTTGCAGGAGGGTAAGAAACAGAAGAGGGAAAGGAGAAGACTTAATTATGATGCTGTGAGATGTTTTCCTGCTTACTCTTCCTTGCAAACTGTTGTGGTAAATGATTCTGATTCCTTGTGTAGTCTTGTAAAGCAATCAAAAGAATAATTTTAAAACAATCAGCTTGCTGTGTGATAATACACAATAGATGACAGAGCTATTTCTAATGTTTTTAGTGATGGTGGCCTCACTGAGGGTGTGTTTGATGTTTGTGTCTGTGGCACTGGTGAGCCCAGCTGAGGGTGAAGGCTTCTGTTGTGCTGTGGGCTTGAAAATCCAAGAAAGAAAGAGCAATAGCCACCTTTCATCTTTTGCCTTGTGGGTATTTTGTCCTTTGGAGGCAGATGTGTGGAGCCCAAGGGAACGAGTTAGAGTTACTGCAGAATTATCTCGATTCCTTCCTATTTGCTGCATTGCTTGAAATTTCGGGACATTCCATGTATTTTCCCTTCCTTTCTCCCCTCTATTCCCCTTTCTCAGGTTGGTTCAATTTTACCCCTACTAGCTGCATTTTTACTGTGTTTGGAGTTAGTGGGTCTCACATGGTAATTTTGAGCCACCAGTTTGCCCAGTTACATTGCGTAGGAAAAAGTAATAATTGCTTCCTGCGTTGAGGTGGGGAGTTGTCACCTCCCTTTTGATGCTGTGCAAGGGTGTGCCAAGAACTCCATGTTTGAGCAGCAGTGCCCCTACGTGAGTCTGGTGTTGGTGGCTGTTCCTGCTTGGTGGACAGGCAGCTCTGGAGTGCAGTGCAGTGTTTCTCACAAATTCCCTGGAAAAGGTGTTCTGGTCATCAGGTCTCCCAGGAGGCTCTTCTGTGTACCCCTTGAATCCCTTGCTTTACTTGACCCTGTCTGTTCAGATTAGCTTTCCTCCCATGTCCCTCAGGCTGTGCTTTTGGAAGTGAAACAATCTGCTTTCAACATTCATCTCTGGGGCTGGGTTTCTAAACTGGCACAGCCTTTGAAATACAGAAGTTAAAAGGGCTGTGCCCAGAGGCCAATATGCTGAGATGATGCACGTTGAATAAGTAGAGCTGGAAATTTCACTTTTAATTTTTCCAACCATTGCTGCCACTTCCACAGTACAAAATGTTCTATTTCACTATTTGGCTTTCTCACTATTTTTGTTTCTAGACAGTTTTTAAATAACTGAGTTTTATAGAATGCTATATACCCATTTAATTTAGAGTTTTATTATTATTGGAATATAATACAATTTTGTGGGTCTCATATTTTCCAGCTCTAGTTATGTTTGACATGGAAGGCACTGAACTGCTCTTGCAAATGAACTTGTTATCACTGTCTCAGTGACAATATATTGTTTCCCTTACTTTTCTCATGTGGACTTTCCAGTGTCTTCCATGTAAATCCCAAAGAGTATGCAAGATAGCATTTGAGACTGTTAAGTAACAGCTCCTGTGGTTGAAGAAGAGTTTTTTCAAGCTTTACTAATTTAAATTCAGAGAGTCTAAGTAATTTTCGTGAGGGTAAGATGACTGAAGGTAAAGATTAATGCTTTGGTTTGTTTCTCACAAATAAGTTCTTTATTTTTATTCTTCCTTTTTCTTTTAATTTTTTGCAGGTTTGAGGTATCTGGAAGATGAAGCTCTGGCTGCAGTTGGTGTTCTTCCCCTGTGTTTTCCTGATCTGGTATTCAGAAGCAGAGTTCTTCACCTCCATAGGTGTGGAAAGAACCAGTGCATGATGTTGTGATGCGGTTATTGTGATTGCTAGAACGGTTAAGAGTTATCAATTGAAACATAATGGCTTTCTTCATGTGGCCGTGGCCAGCACTGTCTCTGTTAGGAAAAGCTGCTCTTCTGAAGCATCAGTGCTATTTGTTTGCAGTTGGTTGACTTAGAACATGATTCAAGTTTCTCTGGGACCTCTGTTAGTAAAATAAGATGGGGCCTGTGTTCTATTAGGATTTGTGCATATGTTGTCATCTTGAACAGATCATAACACCTTACGTTAGAAAGCTTAGTCCTGAATTTGAGTTATGAAAATAATTTAAGTGGTAAATATATGATTTTTTCCCCACAGGACCTGAAGTTTCCTGTTTTCTCAAAAAGTTGGAGTTAGGTGTCAGAAGAAAAAAATTAATAACTTCCTTTATTGTGTGTTTAGTTAAGCCTGAGTAAATCCTAAATAATTTGCATTGTTATGAAAAAGAATTTGATTTTTTTTACAATTTAGCTCCTGTGTCCTAATAGGATGCAAGCATGTATGACTGTGGTAGAGCCTCAAAATAAGCATAAACTGAGTTTTCTGTTGTTAATTGGTCTAATGTTTTCCTATGGAGCAGTGTGGGGACTTCCCCTTCATAAGGGCATTAGAGGCTGATTAACTACCACTGGCTGTTCTCCAGAATGTCCTTTTAGTCAGTGGAGCTGTTTCTGAATGGCAAAGCTCAGAGCTCCTGGTGGGTTGTTCTGTACCACTGTGTGGAACGGCTCAGCCAGAGTCCCACTGCCAGCCTCCTCACATGCCTGGTGGCTGGCTGAACAATATTTAACTACATGAGTATTATTTGCTTCAGATTTTTTCTAAGTTAAGTAGCATTTTATACAAAGCTTCCATGAAGGATCATCTTCCCTTTATACTTACCTATTGCTGAACCTTTCCTAACTCTGAAAATAGCACAGACTGCTGCCTTCTATCTGCTTAATCATGCCTCATTCATAATTACTTTGGAATGCTGGATCTAGAGCTGTGGTTACAGTTATAAATCTCATCATGGTCTTTCAGTTTGGGCTTTGAAAAGCCAAGTTTGTCATAGCAATTAGGACTGACATGTTAGCAATTTCCACTAATGCTAATCAGGAGAGTGTGTGTGTGAGTCTATGAACATTAGTCTGAAATTCCTCTCTGCTTAATGTTAGGTTGTTTCCACAGTTACCCATATTGTGAAGCTGTAACTTTAAATGATGCCAGCGATTACACTAATAATTTGTTAGTGTGACCTAATCTGTATCCATATGTAGAACAGATGCTTTGGCAACCATTTGGATCTTTTGTTGCTTTGGCTCCATAGCTGTATGAGTGTTAAACTCTTCTTCTAATTGTCTTGCAGGCACTTGTAATGCTAAAAGTAATTCAGAGGCAGTGGAAGGGTTAGAGCAAAGCTGCATGAACTGTTGAAGCTGGGACTTTAAAAGCATTGAAGCATTTGAATACTAGACCTATGTGTCTTAACAGCTTTTGTGGTTTACAGGCATTGAAGTGCACACCCTTAATTTGTCTGTTGTTTGTGGTGGTTTTAATAGCCCTAGAGCATTTAAGGTTTTTCTTCTGTGCACTTGGTAATTGTTACTGTTTTAGGTCTGATGAATATTTGCTCCTACTCTTTTTAGGTCAAATGACAGACCTGATTTATGCAGAGAAGGACTTGGTGCAGTCTTTAAAGGAGTATATCCAAGCAGAAGAGATCAAGCTCTCTCAGATTAAAAGGTAGGGGAGGAGATTTGTGTAATGAAGGTTGACGAAATGTCTCATTTGTGTTCAATCACACCCCACCTTTGTCACAACTCTCTGCTGCTAGATCTTGTTGGTGTTTCCTCAGTAGATAATCACAGGGAGAGGATAGCTACTTACTTGGTTTAATTTCTTCCCATTGACCTACAAGGGTCCCTGCTTCAGTTATCACTTAGAATTTGCTTCTTTGGAAATGGTGCTCTGGTGGGCTCTCCCCACTTTGCCCTGTCCTTGTACCATCACAGGAATCCTGTAGAGAGGACACATCAGAGTCCTATCAGGAGTCTTGTCATGAGAGTTGAATGCCTCTGTGCGCCAGTGCTCTGTGCTACTGTTTGTTTCATGTCATCAGCCCCTGCTTACAAGAGCCAAGTGTGCCAGTAATGCCAATTTGGCATTTACCAAATCTCTGGATTCCTTCCTATGTTGGCTTTGCCCTAAGGGATAGTTGTCCTGCCTTGTTCTCTTCAGGTGCCAATGTAGCTGCAGCACATCTCTGATGTTGTCCTGGTTACTTGGATCACTTGTAAGGCTCTTGCTGACAACTGATACTTTGTGTCTCTTAAGAAGATTGTTAATGCTTGTCTAGCCAAAAGCAGTATCCACTAGGGTGTTGACAGGAGGATAGTCTAAATGAGGTCCAGGTTCAGAAGAGCCAAGCGCCTTTACTTCTGAATTTGAGGCTGTATGTGTCACTTTGACCTTCCTTTGTGAGTGTAGGATGAGAATGGAGCTATGGAATAGTGAAATGATAGGAATTCTGGTCACATATACATAAAATGTTCTTTTCTTGAAAACGTGCCCATTGGAGGCAAAGCAGTCTCCTCTTCAAGTATTGGTAAAGAGAATATCTGTTCAGTCTATGCGTAAACTGGTATTTTTAAGGCTTATTAAAACTGAGATGCATGCCTGCTGTAGTTAGGTTTAAGATACTAAGTAGGGAAGTATTTTCCCTTTGAAAGACACTATTGTAATTAAAAAACCTCCACTTTATCCTTGTGAACTTGGAAGGCTGAAAGCCAGTTTTGACAGTAAAAGCAGCAATAATTTGATCTAGATGTGTAACTTGAATAATTTAAGAAAGAAGATCATGCTGTCGTAAATTGTTCTCAGGCTGAGGTACACATTTCTCATTCCAGCTGGGCTGAAAAAATGGATATGCTGACCAGCAAATCAGCCTCCGATCCAGAAGGGTATCTGGCACACCCTGTAAATGCATATAAGCTTGTGAAGCGTTTGAATACTGACTGGCTGGAATTGGAAAACCTGGTTCTTCAGGATACAACAAATGGTAAGGAGTTACAGGGGACTGCTGTCAGGAGGCAGCCTTGTGTTCTGGAAAATCACAAGCTTCACTTAAATATTATTGCCGAGTTAGTTTAAAAAATGACTAAGAACTTGCCTTGTGTGTACTGATTACCCAAGTGAGTGAAACTTGCAACTGAAACACATCTCATTTAAGACTCAGAAACTCTTATATTTGGGGGAAAAAGGGAGAATGGGATATGCTTAAAGCTATGGGGACAACTGTTGTGTGTTATGTTCTCTTGTATGTAAACTGCTTCATCTCCTTTCTCGGTCTGTACCTTCTCTTGATGATCATTGTTTTTTGACCATGTTGATCAGAGAATGAGATTAGGAATCAAAATCAGTCCCGTATTGAACTGGTGAAGAAATTTGTATCAGCCCCAGCATTAGAGTTGGCAGATGCTGTCAAACGAGCATAATATATGATTGCTATCATTAAACCTATCCTTCTAAATCAAATGCTTCCAGTACTAATCATTGGGTTTGTATCATATTGGCAAGTGTCTGCCTGAATTTGCTTGCATACCTTTTTTTTTTTTTTTTTTAAGTGGAGGTTTGTTTTTACTGGACTCTTGGAAAGTGAGGGAGAGATGGTTATGTTTTCAGGCAGAACACTGCATGTTTTCCCTTTCTACTCTGCATATGCTAAAGTTTAGATGCTTGGAAGATTTTTCCAGACAAGGCTTTTATTGCCTTTTGGAATAGTCATCCTAAATGGAAATAAAGTACTCAAGTCTATTGAATATGTCTGCAACTAATTCTTTTTCTAAAGGCTTCCTTTTCCAGTTCAGCTTGCTGTATAACTGGAAATGGTTGGGCTGTTTTCCTTTAGTTGATGTTTACCTTCTTCTGCCCAACCAACCTGCTGTGTAACCCTGATATATTTACCCAGTGCATTTAAGTTTATTGCTGAATATCACCTGGTTTTACTTGTCAGGTTTAAGTCTCTCACTGCATAAGGCCCTACCCTACTGAGGTGTCTTGGTTTGAATGACAGGTGTCTATTAAGGAAGGCAGGAGCCTCCCTTAGAATGGAAGATGCAACCCCCTTCCCTCTGAATTCTTATAATTTTGAAATTAAGGGGCTTTCAGGCAAAGATATGAGGAATAGGAATAGCAGTTCTTTACTAATATATGTATTATAACAAGGCAAAGAAGCAGCAGTAGCTAATGCAGTGATGCCTTAGGTTTTAACTTTTACATTTTTCAGATTCTGTACTGCTAGTGTAACTGTAGCTTGCTAGGTGCTGTGATGCTGTTTTCTTGTGCTGTTCTCTGTGTGAAGATAGGGATAACAAAACCTCTAACTTGCCCTCCAAGGACATCCTGAAACAAGAACTGTAAACCATCATCTTGGGAAGAGGGGGGCAGGCTTGGGGGGAGTCACATCATTTTCTGCATTCTGGTTGGTGAATTGTTATAAAAGTGTGAAGCACTCGTGACTGGCCGCCCATTTTGGGGTCCACTGAGGCAAGACCTCTGGACCCTGAAGTGTGCACCTGAAGGCCTTTCAAATAAATACCACCTTTACTCCTTTGTTCCTGTCTGGTCTCTGTTTTTAGGTAGCCACTTTAAGGCATCAGNGGTGAGATAGGATGTTAAAACAGGGTCCCAGTGCAACAGCCACTCCAGAGAGCAAGCTCCGCTCATGGCAGAAGGAAGTCAGGAGTCTGCAACAGCAATGAATTCCCTCCACCACGAGAGCGGATTCTCTCTTCTCCCAATGCTGGCAGAACAAGCGAGCCAGGGGCTGTACCCAGCTCCTTTTTGCCAGTTCAAATCTTGCAGCATCTCTGCTGCAATGAGAAAACCCCAGGTAAAAGAGGGTAGTCAGCTGGACTCCTCCCCCTGTGGCCAGGTCTTCTTTGTCTCTCTTAAGCACCCAGCAGTTTGTTCCTCAGCAGCAAAAGTATGCGGACAAATTCCTTTAAGAGAAAAAGAAAAACAAAAGGGGAACCCCTAAAACCCCAACATGAGGGGGTCGTGAATCAAGGTCTCTCTCCCTGGAACTGAGAATTGAAAAGCTTTTATGGCTGAGAAAGATGAATTCACAAACTGAAATTTTTATAGTGTATATTGATTGTTTATTATGAAACAAAGGCAAACAGCACTGGGGCTCTTGGCAAACCTGCCAGAGGTGCCAATCCATTCATTTCACTGTACCCTTAAGTATTGTTTTGAACTATTACGTATTCTTTAAGCTCAGAAGTTAATTTACACTTCATTTCAATACCTCCCTTCGATCTCAGCCCCCCTCCCCATCTCCCAAGGCCTCTTCTGTCCCTGGTTTGTTTCAGAACTTGAAGGCAGGATACTCCCCTGCTATCTCCTTCTCTTCAGTCTAATTTGTAGTTTACAGCTTTTTAGGAGTGTGAGATAGCAGGCTCTCCAAGTTGCCTTGTCCATCTTCTTTGTTTCTTTAAGATAAGTTGCACTCAGGCTCTGGGGCTTATCAGCTTAAAGACATTCATTATCATGCACATACTACAGCTATTTTGGAGTTAAAATTTACTCTAACATTATTTTGCACTGTCTACATAGCATATTATTACTGATTATTTTTAAACTTGTATGCTATTTCTACATAGTATATAGTTACTGATAAATGTTGAACTCAGATTTTGAAAAAGCCAACATTCATTATGTATTTATATATTACATGGCTTTAGAGGTTGAAATACAGACTTGGAGATCACTGACCTGTACAACAATCTAAAATCAGTTGTCTCTGTGGATATTGCAGAAGATCTGATGAAAGCTGTTAAGTTTTCATGTCACAAAGAGACATTACAGGAAAATGAAGATCATTAGATTCACACTGTACATCAGTAATTGTGTGGCACAAGGAAATTGAGGAGTTTAGTTATTTATCCTTTATTTTTTGCTCATGAGCCATATTTCTTGAAAAGGGACAGAAAACTGTGTTTATAACTTTTGACCCTAATAAGAGGCTTTAAATCTGGATTATTTGAAACTCAATTCTCAAGCCAGAGCAGATGTTTCCTCTTCTAAGTTAATCTTGTACTGATATTTATTCAAGCTCTGGAAGTAACATCTTTACCTTTTACTGCAAAGGCTTTATTGCAAATCTTACAATCCAGCGTCAGTTTTTTCCAACTGAAGAAGATGAGACTGGAGCAGCGAAGGCTCTGATGCGCCTGCAGGACACCTATAAACTGGATCCTGAAACCCTCTCTCGAGGGAACTTGCCAGGTAAGTGCACCAAGGTCTCCTCAGCTTTAACAGGAAGGAAGTGGTAACATCCTCAAACTCTCTCCAAAAGTCCTTTATGAAATGAGGATAAACTGGTTTTGCCACAGAGATGTTTCAGAAAATTTAGAGACATACTGGGATGTCTGATTATTAGCTGAGTCCTGATGAGTGTTTGTTGCTGCTGCTTATGAGATACCTACTGAAACAGGTTATGTTGACTACCAACATGCTGTTTACAAACTGAATTGGCTTCATTGATGTGTGGGTAGATAAGTTGACAAAATGTTTTTAGTTATTGTAAGTATTAACAACGATTAATAAATAACTAAATTTTAAGTCTTATCTGTGCATCTTCTGAGCTGGAGCAACCGGAAATCAGTGCAGTCACACTCAACTGGATACTCAGTTTGTTTAAATAAACATCAGCTTGATTATGCAAAAATGCAGATTTCCAGTAAAGAGAAACAAACTGGCTGTGCATGTAGTCAGGCTTTCTGATCATCTAAGAGGTTAATCTGAAGGTTAGGTGAAATCTGTTGAGATGTTAGTCTGCTCTGCCTTTGTCTGCAACAGAAAACATAATAGCTGACCACTGTAAGTTCTGTTAAACTTCTCTTTGTTTCCAAAGGAATTAATTAGAATAAAATTAAGGTAGAGTTTACTCTTCAATTCTGATGGTGATCACTTTAGTACTGAACGTAAAATATTGTCAAAGCATTGTTTATTAGAAAAATTTTTGGGTAATAAAAGTGTGTATTTACCGATACTTCTCAATGTATTAAGGCAAAGGTACTTCTGTGTGGATTGCTGAAAGCTATCTTTTTGTTTTTAGGAACAAAATATAGATCCTCCCTGACAGTTGGTGACTGCTTTGGCATGGGGAAGACTGCCTACAATGATGGGGACTATTATCACACTGTGCTGTGGATGGAGCAGGCCTTAAAACAGCATGATGAGGGGGAGGATACAACAGTCAGCAAAGTAGAGATCCTAGATTATCTCAGCTATGCTGTTTTCCAGTTCGGGGATTTACACAGAGCCATGGAGCTCACCAGACGGCTGATATCCCTTGGTAAGAACAAAGACCATGATATTTCAGCTGGGGAGTGTTACTAGCAGCAGAGCTGAGAACAGTCATAGCCCATCCCATGAGCTGACTGGAAAGAATATCCTAACAGATGACTTAGAATAAATGTGGGTCCTGGAAAAAAGTCTATTTATATATGAAGTATCTTTAACAAGCTGTCTTACGGTCCATGCTATTGTCACCCAAGGCCCCAGTGTGCTCACTACCTGTATGCTTTGCTGCAGTGTACTGAGGTGCTGTGTTTGGCAGTGGTTGAAGCCTTGTTTGTTTCAAGTGGAGATCAAAGCTACCACAGACTTAGGCAGTGCCGCACCTTCTGTAAAGCCCTACTGACTTTACATATTCCTCAATGAAGTTACTCTTGGATGCTGGAAGAGTACTTTGCCTGACACCTTACAGAATTTCTTCCTGAATATTCAGAACAAATTGAGTTTCTTAAAACCTCCTTTTATTTCTGAACTGTTTCTACCTTTCCCTTGAGTAAGCAAATAAGCATTGCTTCTTATCCAGCTTTACCTACTTCCTATGTTGGAAAGGTCTGTCCTCCTCATTTAGAGCTAATATTTACTGTGTTAGGTATTTCATGGGTTTTTGAATGAGCTGTGGTTCTTAGTTTAGATATTAGCAGCATCCTGAGAATGGATGAAACCTTCCTATTGAAAAATATGTATTCGTCTAATTTCCACAGACACTGGAATTCTTAAATTAAAATTTTTGAGAATATGAGTATGTATTGAACCTAGCTCCCTCTGCAGTGGGGTTTAGCACTGATAGCAGAATGCAAATCCTTATCAGCACCAAACAGTGAAACACACTTGGTAGTCCCCTCTGAAACCAGCAGCTTCCTCTGCCCTGGGTTCAACTTCCCTATCTGGCCACTATTACCTTGTGCTCTAATGACTGGTGAGTGCAGTGAACATTGGGGTTGGTTCCACAAGATAAACACAATAATGTTGGAAGGCCAGAAGGGACAGAATTTGTTCTAGGTAGTAGCATCCAGAAACACAGGTGAACAAGGAATTGTTCCTTCTTAGTTATCTGGGGTAAAGGTCTATTGATGGTGTTTATTGATTCATACCAATGTCATTAGTAAATCACTAATATGTCCAAAGAAGCTAGTGATTCAGGCTCCCTCCCATATAAACCTGTTAGAGCTACAGATGGATGCTGTAGGTGGGCTTAAGGTGATAACACACACCTCAGGACTTCCCAATCTGAGAGAAGTCTTTGGAACTGAAGACTGTGGCTGGACTCCATCACAGTCCTTGGTTAAAGTGTGCTTGTGCAGTATGGGTGAAGGAGCATGGTGGAGAGGAGGGGTGCAGCAAGTAGACTACCTTGGTCTCTGCTTATGAGCTCTGATTTGCATATCTTTGGTAGAACTGGTCATAAAGTTGAGAGAAAAGGAGGCATGTGAAGAACAAAATCTTCTATTCTTTTTCTTGGAATACAAGCTTTGTGGATTCTTCTGTATCATGTGTGCACCTCTCCTTAGTGAAGACAGAAACTTCCCAGTGTTGATTTTCAGTACAGACTGAAGCTAATGCCTTTTTTGCCTTTAGGAAGGGAAGAATTGTTGTTGTCTTGATACAGGGACTTGTTTGTACTAACAGTTCCTGAGTTTGCAAAAATCACTGTTTCTGTCTTTCTTGCAATGAAGACAGCACTCATGAAAGAGCAGGCAGTAATCTGCGGTACTTTGAGAAGCTGCTGGAGAAGGAAAGAGAGGAGAAGAAGAAAGAAAAGTCCATAAACAAGACTCTGACAACCACAGAAGCTGTGGTGCAAAGTGGAGCCTATGAGAGACCTCTTGACTACTTGCCAGAGCGTGATATCTATGAGGCCCTTTGCAGAGGGGAAGGGGTGAAAATGGTAAGAGACAAGAATTTTCTGACTATGCTGCCTTTGCATAAGGGTGGTCAAGCTTGGTGGGACATGTTATGTTTTTCCTTCTGTGAAGCTGTATTTTAAGAAAAAATTGAGTTTAGTTCTGTCCAGGCTGAGATTTGTACCTTATATCTTGGCTTCTCTATCTTTAGCTGTTAAACACAAACAGCTCTTAGCAGCACCTCTTAAAGGTTGTTGAAAATTGATTATCCTCAGTCTGTCTATTCAGCTTTTTCAAAGTTAGCTGTACACATGCCCAAGGAGGCATTTTTCCCTGAGAGCTGATTATGCTTTACCACACTTAGGGAATCACATTATTCTTTCCCTTTTGCATCTTAGGCATGTTCTTCTGGAGTGACTATTTTGACCAAGTGATTTCCAGTACCTCTCAACAAACATGGCTTCAATTCTTAGTCCAGGGGAAAGAACCAATTTATTTCATTTGCATAGTCTGAGCTGTAAAAAAAAAGGCCTGGTTCTTATAATTGACTACTTGCGCACTTCTTAATCTGTAACTTATTGTGATTTAATTCCCCTAAAGGTTAGTGTTTCAGATGCTGCTCAGTGGTGTTTGGAACAGGATATCTTCTTGTTGGGGACCTGTGCCCCCGCAGGGGTTGGAGCCCTTGGCTCCCGTCCTTGTCCTCTGCCCTGGAGATTTTCTTTTTTCTGTTCGTCATGTTGAAAAGAACAAAGTGAGACATGTTCTTTGCTGTTTCACGAGTTGTTTATTTTTCTTATCAGGACCTCGGAGGCAGAAGCAGTGTCCTCCGAGGACACCAGGGCAGAAAGGCAATGGCTGCTAATCAGCAGCTACCTTTTATATCTTACTAACAAGCATTCAAGAAACAATATGTATTTTATCTTGTTTCCAACACCAGTAAACCCTCATCTTATTGATATGTCTTTTCAATAGTAACTTTTTTCCACCAACCAACACACCACAGGAGCTGGTGTCAGAGAAGAAAGGAAGAGAAAGAGGAGAGAGAAGAAGAAGAAGAAGGAGAAACCGACACCCAAAAGCATCCATCTTGTGTCTATATAATACGTAGAACAAAATCCTAAAACTACAACTAAACTCTCTGTGGTACACTAAACAAAAATCTCTTCACCTCTCTGGTGCATTCAGGTTCTCCCAAAAGTGGAGGGAGCTTCTCCAAAAGCCTAGGTTGCTGGCTAGGCCACTTTTGAGGAGCTCTGGGGATATAAAGAAACCACCAGAGGAGCAGGAGAAGCTTTCAGGCTTCCCTGGACTCCGACATCTTGTTTTTAATTGCAGTAAATTGCAGAATCACTCTTATTTATCTCTTATATCTTCCAGTCACCTGATAGCTTTTACAATGTATGTGGAATGAAGCTCATCATCTTGTCTTGCCTGTTGAAGTTCAAGAAAAGTGTTTGAGCAAACAATGCTTTGTTTGGCATTTTGTTTCAGACACCTCGAAGACGAAAAAGGCTGTTTTGTAGGTACCATGATGGAAACAGAAACCCTCATCTGCTTATAGCTCCCTTTAAGGAAGAAGATGAATGGGACAGCCCTCACATTGTGCGATACTATGATGTCATGTCTGATGAAGAAATTGAGAAAATTAAACAACTAGCTAAGCCAAGGGTAAGTTTCCCTTTTCACATCTCACTAATGACTGCTAATTCCATGCTTCGATTTCTTATTAGCAAGGACTAGCAAAGGATTTGAAAGATCTGGTTTCATACTACAGGTGATACACTGATCTGGTTTCATACTACGGGTGATACACTGCAGCTGTGAGTATAAAGTTTTCAAAACCTCCTGGTGATGTACGACCATAAAGCCCAGGCTCCCAAAGGTATTTATGCATTATTGCACTTAATCATGCAAAGTTCTCAGTAAATGGCTAAGAAAGCTTTTAAGAAATTAGAGACTATATTTGAAAAGGTAAACAGCTGACTGAAAATGGTAGGAGTAGGTGTGCAATATGCCTTAAGTCTGCCTTTTGAACTGGAGCCAAACAAAAATGAAATTTGAAAAGCCCAAATCTCAACAGAAGTGGGAAGAAAAAAAATGTAAGTTGTGCTAGAATAATACCTAGAGGTTTGGGGTTTTAGTGGTTTGTGGTTTTTGTTTGGGGTTTTTTGGGTTTTGTGTATCCTGGAATCCACTGCTTCTTTTATAAACCATACATGTTCCCTGTTACTCATGGTATGAGTTCTGGTGGCTCTGCACACAATAAAAAAAAGCATCTAGCTCATGCAAAGCTAGTAATTATCTGTTTTTTCTGGAGGTGGAATTTCCTGCCTAACTGTCACCTTTCTGGCAAAAAGAAGTATGGCAATGTGATAGTAGTAAATGCCACCTTAGTTTTTCTGTCAGGTCTGAGCAAAATGTAAAACTGAAAAAATCTTTGCTATAGAGGAGTGGTTCATTTTAGCACTCTGCAGGCTGCTGCTATGAAATATGGTACTAAAATTCCAGTGAAGATTTTCCCTTCTATATGTATTTCTAAATGTAAGCATAAATAGTTAGAAACAGATTGAGAAACTGATGCTTCCCAAGAACATTAATAATTTGGGATGTTTGTGAAGCTGGACTTCTATGACTCCCAGGAAGCTATGGAAGTGTTGGCTGAACATTCCTGTCTCAGTGAGGACTCTCACGTCCGTAAATGGAGAACTTTTCCTATTACATCATAGTAGAAAATTTCAAGAGCTTCAGATAAAATGGAAGTATTCACATAGAGCATATAATTTAATTTATTTTATCAAATAACGCATGGTCTAAAGATAGCTATTTTTTTGTTTTTCCTTTTTATTCAAAGTTTTATAGAAAGTCTTGTTCTTGATCTCTGAGTTTTGCATATATTACTGGTGTTAGAGGAGTTTTTCATGTAATCTATGTAGTGTAGAACTGCAGTCAGTCCCTAGAAGAGTAGGTAAATACTATAGCCTTAAGATTCAGATAAAAATTGTAAATTCTAAAAAAGCAACCATTTTCTTATGAGTTAGTTTTTCTAAACTTATGTATAGCTCAGCTGCAGGAATAACTTTAAATTCTGCAGTACTACTGAAAGAATGTAAAATGCAAGTCCTGTGATGAAATGGTTCTTAATAAATACGGCTTAATTTTAGCCTAGAAATTTTAGTTGGTAATCATGGAAGCTTTCAGACAGAACTGAAATAAAATAACTGAAGTGCTGTTTTATTTTAGGCTCAGAAAGATGGGCACTTTCTTTATTTTAAAATGCATTTGCAAGAAATTTTTACTTTTGAGTCCAAGCACTTCAGCATTATCTGCAGTTTACATTTGCCAATACTTTTTGTAGAGAAAGAACATCTGTATGTGATTGGGAGTAGCTGCAGTTGAGTTGCTTTTTATGCTTGTTTTGCAAAATGCAATCACAGTTATTCCACTTCCAAAAAGTAGATCCAGCTTTTAAGCCAATCCCTCAGAACTGCCTGGGGAGGGTCAAGAAAATTCTTAGCTCTGTTGATATGGCTAGCATTGAGGCAGGTCTGCCATCAAAGTATGCTAACCATATTCCCAAAATTCTTAATGTTACCTGCAAGCCAGGAAGGTCTGAACAGGCAAGACTATGTCTTGAAGTGGGGGAGCCATGAATATCTGACCTCATGCTGCAGGGTTTCAGCAGCGCAGAATTTCAGAAGGAAGTAACAATGGAGAGCTTGCTAAACTAAATAGACTCCGAAACAGTCAGTGAAGCTTCTGACCAATGAAGGGTGTTATGATGATTTTTCAAAGCACACACCTCTTAAAAGGCTGATTTCTTTCCCCCAAGAGAGGAAGCCTTACATTTATCAGTTGGTTATACCAACTGAGATGTAGATTATGTGTCTTAAATGAAGAAACCTGCCTATCAGAGCAGATAGAGAATAGTATCAAGGCAGGCTTCTTTGAGTTCTGATTTATTTAGATCATATACTAGGTGCAGAAATCGAGCAAGCATATACAAGTTTGAAAATGTCATCAGAATGTAAAGTTTGGGAAGCAAAATATATATTTCTAAAGCTCTGCTTCACTGTACCAGTGAAGAACAACATTCAGTCAGCCTGCCTTTTCTGTTATGATTTATACAAGAGCAATCTGGAACAAAATAACAGTGAGTCAGAATTACAGCAACAGCTGTGCCAAGAACTCCTGACAAGACAGCTGACATGGGTTGTAAAGCTGGCGGGAGACATATTTGAGGAAAAAAAAAGGAAATAATGACTGCGTACTCTGAAGAGGATGCAAATAAAAAGGCTTTCTATGACATATAATTAAGTGGAAGAAAAGAGGTATGATTTAGAATGTGTATGGTTGGCAGGAGTTAAATTTAAATGTGGTCTGAACTTACAGTCAAAGAAAGAACTGTCCCAGTTCTTGTTCTCAGCTGCAAGAATGAAACCAAAGTATTGTTAGCAGTCATCTGTCACTCTGACACCACAGCAAACTTTATTGGTTTTGCCAAGTTCCATTTTTTTTTTCCTACAGATCTGGTGAAGTGGCCTAAATGTGATGATACTCTTTAAAATGTGTAGGAGTGCTGTGCTTTTGCAGAGTTACCTTCATCATGTAATAACATCTCAAACTGTCTCAGAACTAGATGTTACAGGCATCTTTCAGCTGGAAAATTTGAGCATGGGAATGTTGAGAGTTGTCCTCAGGGGTTTTGTGCCATTGTGGATTTGCTTGTCCCATAATTTGTAACTCGCTCTGTAAAAGTTTTCACTAGTTATTTTACATCTGAGAATGAGGTTGGGTTTTTAGTCCACGTGAGAAGCAGACTGATTAAATTCATGGACTATCCAGTGATTTTTCTCTTTGCCAGGAACTTGGACTTCATATGTTGTTAACTTGTGTTGTTGTTCCCTCTCGCTAATATTGACTCCAGCTGTTTAAAAAAAATGCATTTAAAACCTGTTCAGCAAGTAAATTATGGATTTAATCAATATCATGGCTTGTGCAGTCAATCAGGCTCTTTTTCCAGGATCAAATGCAGGTGATGGATTGTACTTGTGTTTCTGCATGTGTTGTTTTAGCATGAAATCAGATCATATTCTAGGTTGAAGCTCTTTCATCCCTTGAGATGTTGAAGTTGGACAAATCAGGCGTTGATTTTGGTAAGCGTGAGTAATTTTTTATCCTGTACCTGATGTGTTTCTTCCCCCTTGGGATTTTTTTTTTTTTTGCACAGCTGGCACGAGCCACAGTACGTGATCCCAAAACCGGTGTCCTTACAGTGGCTAGCTACAGGGTATCCAAGAGGTAAGCAGAGAGAAGGGTTTAGCATTAAGGTTTTTGTGCTTAACAGCTGTTGTCTGCTATCTACCATGTCTGAAAATGTGAACTGCTTTGCATGTAACCAAAGCTTCCCCAACAAATGCATGGAAAATGGCTGTTTCAGCCATCTGACAAAGGGCAGAAGAACTCTTCTGCCTTGGGAAATGTGGTGTGGTGGTTGGTATTGTAAAATAATGTGTTTCTATCCTTCCCTTAGCTCATGGTTGGAAGAAGATGATGATCCTGTTGTGGCCAAGGTGAATCAGCGAATGGAGCAGATCACAGGGTTAACAGTGAAAACAGCTGAGCTCTTGCAGGTTGGTGCATTGGCTTCATCCTGGTGGAATTATCTGCTGGTTAGGTTGCTCTGGTGCTGATGGATGTTTTCCCTGTGTGTGCCAGGCAGAGAAAGGTGGAGATATCAAAGAAATAGAAGATTAACTTTGTACAGGAGTCTGAGATTTACCTGTTTGTTCTGAGGGAAATGCCTGCTGCTTATTTCTCAAGTCTGCAAAAGCTGAATTTCTGTCCTAGTTCAACCTTTCTAAGACCCAAATATTTTTTGTAGTCCTGCTATAGTCTCATATGAATTCTGATCTCTGGATGGCTGTTGGGGAGAAGAGTGCCAGTAGTACAGCACTGCCAGAATAGCTGTACCTTAGCCCATTCACAGTTTCTCTTCCTCCATGCTCCTTCAACTCCTGTTTCAGAGCCTGTTTGAAATACTGTTGGAATGGAAACCAGGTAATTGTGTAGTGATCTGGGAGACACATTAAGTACAGCCTCAGAGTAACTAAAACATGTTATGCGATCATAAAGTAAGTGAAGAGGTGCTTTTAAGTTAATTTGCTGTGATTCTGGAGAGGCATTTGTATGTAACAGATCATTAATGAGTGGCACAGAGTCCAGTTCTGTCCCCTACGCTGGACCTGCAGGGAGTTGCACGCATTCATCTGCCTTCCCTTCAGAGGAAGAAAGAAACAGTGTGGTGAAACTATTGTTGCTGAATGTTAAACAGGCTGTTGTAGTGACAAGTACCAACCTTTGAGCTACAAAAGGGAAAAAGCACTCAAGTTGTTTCTCACCTGAGTACCTAGGTTCTGGCAGTCTAAAATTAAATTAAGTGTACTATAGATAATAATCTTGCCACAAAGTGCTGTTTTTCAGAGCATGCTTTGGATTTCTGAGAGCAAGTGCTATTCTACAGCAGTCACTTGCAGTTCAGTAGATACTTATGACCTTCTTTCTTCCATGCTGTAGGTTGCCAACTACGGAATGGGAGGGCAGTACGAGCCACACTTTGATTTTTCTAGGGTAAGATCACAATTGCAATTACTTCTTAGTGGGGTGAGGAGGAGGTAACAGTTTGGCCTGAGAGAACTTTTGAGACTGTTTTCTGTTACAGCATTTGGTATATAGGCCTGTTGCATGGATGGATTATGAATTCTGAAAAGCCTTTGCACACCTTCTCTGATGATGAAAGTTTAAGAAAGTAATTAATAAATCTCCCTGCTTACCTTTGGGACCTTGATTCCCTGCACAGTACAGAGACACTAAAAGAGTCTTGCAGCACTTGAATGTGCTCTTTCCATTGTTTTATTTGTAAACTGAGGTCTGCAAGGCCTGGGTTATGAGGGCTTTGTTCCATTAGGTTTCTGATTGCAGTGACATTGTCCAAACCCTGCTTTGCTGGATGCTTTAAAGCATTTTGTGGGCCCTGACTGAGGAGGAGATATTCTTCCACCTCCCTCCAGAAAAGTAAACATTATGGAAATCCTCATGGGTTGTACAGCCCTTTTGTCAGACCCGTGAGTTTGGCTGCAGCACTGGGGTCGGAAAAGGTTTCCCACGTTGGTGTTGTGGGCAGTGTTCCAGCAGCAGATGGATGTGCCAGTGGTGGTGCTGGGTCCTCATGAGGCACTAGAGGGCTCTGCCTGGCAAAGAACAGCTCTGGTTTTCTGTGAGTGGGGAAGAAAAGAGCAGGTTCTTAATAATGGCTCTAAGTAACTTCATGGGCATGCTAATCATACTGAATAGCTATGGTGACTGGTAACTTCAAATGAAAAATCCATCTGATGCCTTGATTTCATTGGTATTTCAGTGGAATCTGGCATAATTCAGATTGTCACAGTGGTTTTACCTGGTAGGAGGGATTGCTGCAACCAGAGCACACAACCAAATAACTGAGTTCAGAGTTGAAGCCACCCAATTTAGCACTGTTTAAAAAATAAAATTCCGAGTTTCAACAGTATTGGAAGCTTGTATTCGTTAGCTTTGGCCTGTTGTGAGAATTTTCCTCTTAACTTTAAGTCTGCTTAGTTTCCTGAGTTGAGCAAATGCTCTTAAATTCTCTTCAAAGCCTTTGAAGTCAAGGACCTCAGGCATCAAATTGGCCAGTGTAGACTTTACTTTTGGATTAGGAGCTGGAGCAGAGCTCCACTTGGAATATAACCTTGGCTGCAGTTGTTAGCTGAGGCAATGCAGCTGTAGTGGTTGCCACAGTGTTGGTCTGGTCCTGCAGGCTCTCTGTGCATCACAGACTTTGTGTTGAAATAGAGGTGCTACTGTGCCTCCCCAGCTTCTGATCAGCCTTGAAGCTTTGTTCCCTTGCAGTTTCTCAAATAGAGGCACTTCAGTAGCTGCCTATTATGACTTGGAAATTTTATTGGTTGTTCAAGTTAAGATTTTTGCCGTTGAAGTTCAGAAATTCATGGTTGGACCTGGGTTTCACAGCAGTGGCAGTAACCATGGAATTCCCTGTATCTCAGTGGCTTTATGTTGGCTTTTTTGGATTGGATTTGCATATACAGGTCTTGGGGTTTTATGAACCCATTTCAGGAAAGACTACTTGTTTATTAAAATATGCTTCAAGCAGACTGAACTGTATCATCTTAGATGTGGTGGCTGTGGCTTTCCTTGCTGTTTGTCTTTTTCAATACTGATTTACTGTTTTCTTTAAATGTTGAACATTATTGCTTTTGTGTGTAAAAATGCACCTTGATGTCTCCTGACTAGAATGACTTCCTAACTATTAGCAATGTAAATAAATTTCTAATTTCATTTTCTTGAAGGCAAGAAATACACTGGTATTCTAGATGTTCTTTCTGCTTCAACATTGGCACCAGTGTGATCTCAACTTCAACAAATGAAACTCAGTGTTTATTATAGAGTAAAGACAACTTTATCTTTTTGATGTGGTCTTGAGTCCTAGACAGGCAACCACCTGAAACTACCCTATAGTTTTGTCTGCTGTCAAAACATGCATTTGCTCTTCTCATGACAGTATTTCTTTGAATTGCTACATTTACAAGAATCTGTGTTATCTAAAGCCCACTGAAGATTAGTTTTTTATATTCACCTCAGTTGTTGACTTTGGATCAGTGCCCAGAACAATAATGGCCTGTTGTTGACCTTACTTAGATAACATCTGTGCCACAGGCCCTGAAAGCATTGCTTCCATTCTCCCTTCAGAATTGTTCAGTGCAACTTCTCTGACATCTGAGTGCTCTGTGCATGCAGCTGTGCACCCTGGCTGCAACTTGTGATGGCTTTAATATTGCCCTGTATCAGTTTTTATTCCAACTCTTTAAATTGGGCTTGAGGATCTCTGCACAGCTGCACGTATGTAGCTCTAGTGAGAGCCTGTTTGGAACCTGGGTTAAAGTTGTTGTCTGTTGCAGCGACCCTTTGACAGCACACTCAAATCGGAAGGAAATAGGCTAGCGACGTTTCTTAACTATGTAAGTACCTCTGTCTGTCTAGTATCTGGGAGCTTGAAATTTGCAGTTATTCTCATTTAATTTTATAGAATGATGAGCCAGATGCTTTCAAGCGGTTAGGGACTGGAAATCGTGTGGCCACTTTTTTGAACTATGTAAGTATGATGATCCTTTAGCAGCATCTTATTTACAGCTTCTGCAGTTGGTGATTTGTAGAGATTTCCTGGCATCTGGCAGTAGGGATGTCATTATTCTTGCAGCATCAGGTGCTGTCCCATCTGAATTGATAGAATTCGGAATTGGTTGTATTTAACCTCAGAGCAAAAGATTTGAATATAGTACCCCTCTTCTCCTTTTGGTCACTCTGCTATGGAATCTTCTACTTAATTGGATTCTGTGGGAGAAGAAGAGAATTTGGCTTATTTCTCAAAGGGAAATACTTGGGGTACTCATGCAGGATGCTGTTGGAGAACTTGACTATCAGCCACTTAATGTGAGACTGATGTTTTTCCACCACTGTTTGACAGCACTTGATGTTGTGGTCAGCCTCTTCCTCAGCTGTGTGGCAAAGCCAGAGTTGCTTAGTTGCTCATCACTTGAAGCTGCTGTTTCAACAAATGGAGGGAGGCAGAGCTGATAAACTTGGTACAACTGGGTTACGAGTGCAGATTTGAAAGATTCATTAGTTGCATGCATTATGCAGCCCACAGACCATGTACACTGGAATCCTAAACATTGCAGCCACTGGGAATAATGGCCTTGTTTTCACAGTAGTCTTCTGACTATTTTATCTATTGACCTGACTATATCTTTAGGATCAACTCATCTTCTGTGTTTAAGATTTGAGTGATATAATTTAAATATTTTGTCACAGAATTTTAAATTTGATGGCTGACATTGTATTTTGAGAGTGAAATGCAGCTCAAAACAGAACCAGGAACACTTTCAACTTGGTATGGCAGGGAGGGAAATAATCTTCAAAACAAGAATTGGAGTAAGATGGGTAGCTGTGAAATACTCTGCTTCGAAGAGATTTTAATTTTAAATTGAATCAATGTTATGTTGTTTGCTTCCTAGGGTTTTGGACAAGCCTTCATTTAGAAGGAGGATTACACATCTTCTTTGCCAGTTGTACATGGTCAAAGGCAATTTGCCCTTGTTTGTCCCATGTAGAACACATAATGCATCATACATGTACCAACACCCTTATTAAAAAGAGTGGTTTTGTGGCTAAGACATAGGTATTAACTTGCAAGGCTGCATGGACACGCTTTCTAGTTGGAAGGGGCAAAACCCTATGCACCTATGGTATCTTATGCCCTTTTATTGTAGGTACCAAGCAGGAGGACACGAGAGTGGTAATAAAATCTGCTTTAAACAGAAATCCAGAATAGGGATTATGGAGGCTTGGGGAGTGTATTAATAGTAGTTTTTAAATTTGGTGGGAGCTGAGTCTGACTTATTTGTTTATTTTAATTAGACTTTGACCCAAAGCTTACTGAATTCAGTGGAAAGACATTATATTTTTAATGAGAGCGTTTCCAGGAAGTTTGGTGGGTTTTGAGTCAAGTCTAGAATTTACAATAAATCCATTGTTACTGATTAATTCTGTAGGGTTAAATTCATTCCAGTATAGAAGGAAAAGCATAAAGATACATAGTTTTCTTTAGAGGCACATAGCTGTAGCTGTTGAAGCTTGAGCTGCCTAAAGCCCTTGAAATTGCATAAGATTGCTGGTGAACAGCACAGAAACAGAAAGCATAGAAACATGCTGAAAGAGAGGCTTTCTAATAGTTTTTGAAGTGGTTGACCAAGATGCATAAACTAAATTATAAAAATCAGTTCCAAAGGCATGGTTTCAATTTGAGGAAACATGTGGTTTAACAGACGCTTGTTTTCCTAATTGGCTCATAAAGTGGAATGAAATTCTTGAAACCAGCTTAACTCTGAAGTCCTTTCACTTGTTCTAGAGTATTAGCTTATTAACATTGTAGGTACACAACTTTTAGTGGCTATTTGAAGTAGATGATATATAATCTAGGCAATATATATCTAGACATACATAATCTGGACAAAAGCCTTCAGCTGAAATAAAATCCTTCAACAGGAGGTACTGCTTCTTCTGCAGTTTGTGCTGGTTGAATTACACCCTCTCCATCAGTGCTGCTTGTAGAGGTGCAAGTGGAAATTTCAGGCCTTGGGGCACTTTAGCTTTGTAAGACTGTATAAAAGTCTTGTAAACAGACAGCTTGTGGACTTTCATTTCTCAGATGAGCGATGTAGAAGCTGGAGGAGCTACAGTTTTCCCAGATTTTGGGGCAGCAATATGGCCCAAGAAGGTAAAGTCTGTTTATGTGTTTGGATTTATTCCTTCTCTCTCCAGTTACTGTCTCTCCCTCCACACAGTCCATGTAAGAGTCAGCTGATGTGTCAACTGCACTTCATTGCAGCTGTAGTGATCTTGCAGACTTAAGGGCATCCCCCTTTGTTGGTAATGTATGAAGTGAACAGTTTCTCTGTACAGCTGTTTTTAACAAAGCAAACTTGTGTTCAGCAGAATTCCTCTGTGCTCTGAACATGGCTGAGTTAGAACAACAATAAGGATTTTTCCTGTGCTGTCTGTGATGACCTGTTAAAGTGCTTCCAGCTGCCTGCAGCTGAATCCATAGGCATCCCCCTCCTATTACTGCAACATGGTTATATTGACTAGGTTCTGACTAATCCAGATCTGATCTCACTTTTCAGGGAACAGCAGTGTTTTGGTACAATCTCTTCAGAAGTGGTGAGGGGGATTATAGAACAAGACATGCAGCATGTCCAGTACTAGTAGGGTGTAAATGGGGTAAGTAATATTTTTTTAGGAACAAAACCTGAAGGAAGGCTCATGTATGTAAAGCTGGGGATATACTGACCTCTTATCAAAAAGCATTTAATAACCTGAGTCTTGCCATTTCAACTACTGGAGTCATTTGGCCATAATGAAATTTCCTGTCATTGATCTCATTAAGTGTTAAGCAGCTGCATTGTTTAGCTGTAGCTTTTCTAGTGAGTTTTTGTGTCAATGGCAGCACAAAGAGTAAGATTGTCACTGGGTTTGTGTCATGTATCAGCATCAGAGTGGCTTGAATTATCACTTGGCTAGAATGAGGTCTATTCCTATAAAGATCTGTGCATAGTTCTGGCTGCAAAAGGATGAAAGCTCCTTGCAAGGTAAATGGGAGTTTCTGGATACTAGGAATTTCTGTTTCCTGCTGAAAGCTTCTCAAGCTTCATGTTATCTGTTCCCATACCTATATTCCCCCAGCCTCCAAAGTATTCCCCTGGAGTGCCAGAGTATGTTGACTTTCAGTGATACCAGCCCCAGAATCCACTGCTCTGTTAGTGCTGGCTCCAGAATTGTGCATTGGGGAAAATCCTTTCTTCCCCAGCCTTCTGCATCTTTCTATGTATTTTCCCTTGGGTGAGTAGAGAAGTATAAGCATGGATCCCCAAACTGAGAGATTTTACTTAAAGTATCCATCTAGGTTGTGATGATACCCACACTGGGTACATGGTGATAACTAATTCCAGTTCCCTGTTTCCACAGTTTCAAACAAATGGTTTCATGAAAGAGGAAATGAATTCTTAAGACCTTGTGGGAGAACAGAGGTTGACTGAACTCTAGTCTGCTGCAGACCTTTGTTTTTGTCTCCTTTTGTACTGTTGTTTGTTCCAGTTCATTTCTAAGAAATGATCCATCTTTTTCTCCAAGAGTCCTGGCACTTTACAACAAAAGAACAATAAAATATGTAACACCTGTGAAAGAAAGTAAATGGCATTGTACACATCCTTGTGTTTTGGTTGTGGTTATTTCCACATTTCCCCTGCCTTCCTGCCTGAAATCTTCCTCTGTAGTAGTGGTGGAGAGTGCTGTGAGCAATTCTGTTTGTTTGGGTGCTTGGTCTTGTGCCTTTGGTACCTCAGAAGATTTAGATGTTAAATATTTCTTTGAACCAAAGTTGTTTTTTAAAAAGTTTTTTGAACATGTTGATTTTATTGTATTTCTATGGATCACAAGTTTTAAAGCAAAAATAAACGTTCTTTCTATAACGTGATTCTCTATTTGGAGTCCTTGATCGGTGCATCAGTGTTTGGTTTTAGGGAACAGTGGGCCTTTACTTTTTCCTCTAAGGGCCTCTTGCCTTGTTGCCCTTTTCCTGTAGAAAATACATTACGGTTTTGGACAGTGTTTTGTCTAAAACTCTAGTACATGAGACAGAACTGTTGCACCTTCTACTGAAACTGAAAGGGTATAATTTGTGTATTGAAACTATAATGTGTCCTGGGAGCAGAGAGGCTGTACATTTTGTGCCAGTGGCAACTGTGGCCTCAGTGTTTTACACTTAAAAGAAGCCTTGTCCTGTGGTGTTAACTCTGCTTTTGTGGGCTGCTATCTGTTTTTGACACAAGCAGTTAGAAAAATCTGAAGCCTTTCAAGAATGTTGATAGTCTTGACAATCCCTGATTCTAAAAAGTATCAGGTATCTGCTGATGAAACAGTGTTTTTCCCACAGGAGTACCTGAACTCAGCACCTATGGAAATCAGTAGGATGTTTTGCAATCAAATATTTAATCTACTTTTGTAGACTGGAGAAGGGTTTTATCATGCCCTTCAGACAGATTGGGAATAATCCTGCCCTATGATCCTCCTTTGCTCTTTTGCTCTGTTAACATGTATTGGCCCCAAGCCAACACATGGAGGACTGAAAGGAAGTCCCATTTCTGAATTATTTACGAAGAAATGAGAGTTAATTGCTGAAAAAAAGGATTCTGGCATCTGCTGCACTGCTCCCTAGCAACAGACCTGCACACCATCTCCTCCTCCTCCAGGTTGCCAGTGGGAGCAATGACAGTGGAAATGTGTCCGGTTGGGCCCCCCTGCCCAGCTGATTTATTTAATAAAGAGCTGAATATTAATAAAGGCTTTAGCCATGCTCATTTCACAAGCAGCTTCTTTTTATAGACTTTTGGATGTTATTATTCACATTATATGATTAGTGGCTACTAAATTACTACAGTAGATTCACTGGCTATTGTTAACTACAATATACTACCACTGGCTACCTCTAGCATAAGCATTCAAACATTCAGAAAAATACCAGGTGCAGATATCTTACTCTTTTTGTCCTTCTATCGTTTAACTTTCTTGCTTCTGTTGAGACTACATTTACATGGGTAAAAACTAATAGTTTTTCTTCTCCCAGGCTTTTCTCGCAGCTCTTCTCCAGCCAGAGTAACAGGCTGTCTTGGTTTGAAAGACAAGTGTCTGTTAAGGAAGGCAGGAGCCTCCCTTGGAATACAAGATGCAACCCCTTTCCCTCCAAATTATTATAATTTTGAAACTAAGGGGCTTTCAGGCAAAGATATGAGGAATAGGTATAACAGTTCTTTACTAAGATATATATAACAAGGCAAAGCAGCAGCAGTAGCTAATGCAGCGATAACAAACAGGACAGAGCCCAGTGCAGCCTCTCTGGGCTCTCAGGCCCTTTCCCCTGCGCTGCAGTGCCGCTCACGGCCAGCAGGGGCGCTGGCGGCTCCCGCTGAGCGGGGCGGGTGCGATGTTCCCCCGCGGCTGCAGGGGGCGCTGGGAGCGAGCTCGGCACCAGGCGGTGATGGCGGCCGAGAGCTGCTGCACAAAGCCCTGGGGCAGCCGGGCCCGGGGCCCCGGCAGGACCCTCGGGGACAGCAGGCTGGAACAGCGGGGACGGACCCAAATCCCGGGCTGTAGATGAGATGTATCAAACTCCGGAGCTGCAGCGGGAGCCCGGGGTGTCTCGGCAGGCAGGAGGTGCTGAGTCCACAGTGTAGCAAAAAGCTCTCAGTAGCAGCAGCAGCGGCAGCAGCTGCTGAGGCAGAAGCAGCGGATGAAGCAGAGGAGTGGCAGAAGCAGCATAGGAGTGGCAGGTAGGGCAGCTTCTCTCTCCTCCCAATGCCAGAGAACAAGAGCTGGGCTGTTCCCACTCCCCCTTGCCACTTCCAATCTTGTGGCATCTCTGCCCAATGAGAAAACTCCAGGCAAAAAGAGGGAAGCCAACCGGACCCTTTAGCCAGGTCCCTTCATTTCTCTTAAGTATCCAGCAATTTGTTCCTTAGCAACAAAGCCTGGGGAAAAATTCCTTTAAGAGGGAAAAAAGAAAGAAAGGGGAACTTCTAAAATCCCCTACACTGGCCTAAGACATGATTTTACAAAGGCAACAAGGGCTTCATTTTATAAGGTTTACCTATATGCAATACTCTCCCTCATCTCTCCTGGGTATTTTAGTCCAAGATTTGACTTCTTCTTCCAGCACTGCCCTGCTCCTGCCATCCTGGTAGGATGCTGCCAGATGGGGTTTGTCTCACCTGGTCCCAGGTGCCTCCTTAGGGAGGAGGAAGGATACAGACCCTGATGGAGCAGCAAATAGCTTGGAAAATACCCCTCCCTCCATTAGATCAAAAAAGGCAGAATCAGTCTGGGTTGAACAAGTGCACAGTGGTCCACCTAACTGTGAACCAACATTTTCCTCACTTTCCACGGCTGTTCTGTGGCAGCTATCTGATTTTTACTGAACCAGCATAAAAATTACTGCAAGAGCTGACAGCAGATAAAACAGGCCAGGAAGATTTTTGTCTCTAAGAATTATTGCCTAAAGGCAGTGCATCACGGGATATTGCTGCATGAAGAAACTACCATCAGACACTAAATGTTCTCTAAAAAATGCCCCTGCACAGCTCTGGGGCTCGATTTATAGATAAAGGCAACTGCATCATCTACCCCATCAGTTACAGGTGGCATGGCTCAGCACTTCTCAGTGTCAAGATCTGGGTGTGTGGAGCCAGTTGTGCAACCAAAGTGATTGAGGGGTTGGATAACACCCACCGAGCCTGGCAGGGCTGAGCAGCTGCACCTCATGGTTCAGGAGGGGCTCTGTCCTATGAACCTCCCCAGAGCTGCCCCAGCAGCACTGCGCTAATTCTACTTTTCTTCTAAATATTTCTCAGGTTAAATACGTTATGTGTCCTGGACCACAGAGATGGCCAAGAAATCCCTTACTCAAAGACAGGATTTACCCAGCCACACTTATGTTATCAGAAAAACTTCCTGAGCTATTAATACCTAACAGCCCTTGTTAGCTGGACACTCGACCCATCTAAATTCTGTTTTTTAAGTCACAGTGAATTTGTAATTTGGGTTTAATCCTACGGAAAATAATAATTTGAGAAATTCTTCAAAGACAGAGCTGTCGAACACTTTCCCTTGCCCAGGCTTGACCATGGCTGGCTCTGAAGCCACCGTTGAGGTGTCCCCTGCTTGTATTCTCTATGTGACACCAGCTCATGCTCAGGCTGCCACGTAGCCGCAAGTGTGGTTCAAGAGTTGTGCAGGGAACTGGGAGACTGATCCTGTCCAGCTGGGCCAGCTGCTGGCCAGACCAACCATGATAGTGTGAGAAGGAGCATTTGGAGCTTGGGAGGGAGAAAATATTGGAATCATTCAGCTGGAAGGGACCTGAAGCAGTCATTTAGTCCAACTGCTTGGCCACTCCAGGACTGAATTGTTTCTTAGAAACCAACTTTCCTTTATTAAAAGCATCTTTGTTAAAAAAACCCAAACAATACTGAAAAACCAAGAAACCATAAAACAATTTAAAATATGCCAAGCATTATTAAAACAAACTCCTTGTTAATAAAATGCTGATTCTCACTTGTGAGTGATGCTCATCTCTTACGTGCCTTTGAGGAGCCTGTGCTGTGCTTGGCAGTGGGAGAAGCAGCCAGCTTGTCATGGTGGCCTTGAGCCACAGCTGGGTGAAAGGATGAAGTGATTGTTGTGGATCTCAAAACTGAAAAAAGTAATTTTCCACAGAACAAGCCAAAGTATCAAATAGTTATGCTCAGTCTGCACAGTAAGTTGATACAATATCCCTTGGAGAGGGGCAGGAGAAACAAGTGACCTTGTTTCCTTGGCCTGTTAAGTCTGGAGTAAATACAGGATATTTTACACTTCCAGCGGCTTTTATAACTCACAGTGGGGTTTCCCTGAGCTGAAGGGGGTGTGAGTGGGATTTGAGGGACTTTGCAGTGGAAATACACCTGGGACCTCTATTCAGCAAATCAAAGCAAGGCAGAGTGGAGCCTAAGTGAATCAGGGGACTTAAGGGTTAAGAAAAGATTTTTTTAAGGGCTGCTTGCTGAACAGTATGTATACCCCTCAATGCTTATTCTGCTTGCCAAGAAGAGAGGGAGGATGTAAAGCCATTGATGAAGGGAAGAAACCATGACGGGATATCCTGGGATCAGATCCTGAAGCCAGGACAAACTGACCTTAAGGTTTGGACCTAGACCAGGAGGTTTGGAGCTAGACCAAACTTTGGAGCTAGAAGCTCAGAGCGTATGTGCAGAGAAGACTTCAGCTGATGAAGACTACTTTTACTTCATCCCAGAGAGCCCTGCCCACGACCACCAGGAGGCACTGCGCACTCATAATGACTTTTGAGCTCGTTTTAATACAAAGAGATAGGCTATGAATATGCATAGACATATTGGGAAATCTAATGCGTATGTAACTTGTAACTCAATACATACCATGGTGGACACTGCTGGTGCGCATGCCTTTTGAAGGAGTGATCCTTCATTAACCCAGCATCAAAATAAACATACCTACTTTTACAACTTTTGTAAGTTGTAGGACTCCTTTTCCGCATATTATAAGGAGTCTAACTTGAGAGCAGTGCTCACCTGCCACGTGGACCTTGTGGTTGGCTTGGCTTGTTACTGACTAAACAAGTTTTAACCCTTCTGCTAAAAGTAAATAACTCAGAGGCAAAGTGGTGTGGTGCAAAGGGACAGTGCATGGCAAAGGAGCTTTCCGTGGGACTGACAGAGGAAGCTCTGCTCTTCTCCAAGAGGTTAGTCCTGTCCTTTCCCAGTCCTGCTGTTTGCTGCAGGTTGGTAGCTCAGTTTCTAAGCTAGGCCAAAGTTTATGCATAAAAACTGGAACTAATATTTAATTAAAATGGGATGGAAATTAAAATGCAATTTTACCATCAAGAGCTATTGTTTTGTTAGCGCAACAGATCTGCACCAGGTGTGAAACAGCACCTGTACAAACTGCTGGCAACAAGCCTTCATGATTGTTAAACCTGGGCCTGATGGTAGTGGTGTGTTAAGAGAGAGCAGCTGTGCAGCTTCTGCAAGTGTCAATCATGGGCAGAGCTTTTTGCCTGACCATCACCTCCAGGTGTGTAACTACCTGCTATAGGCATTGTTAAATTGATCAACAAGAGCTTAAACTGTCTTGCAAAAAAGTAAGGTTGGCTCTGGGGCTTACCAGTTAGTGTTCAGCATTGAATTTTAATACCTTTTCACTTAACTGAAAAGACACTGTAACTGGAAAGCCACAGTGGCGGAGGAGCTGCTGGGTAGAGAAGTATTCTCTAGACCTGAGAGGCTCAGTGAGTAACAATTGGATAAATTATGTGATTGATTTGAATCCTAGTGAGATTACAGAATGAGAAGCTCCTTTGAGCTCCTGGAAATCATGTTATACTTTCTGCTGGATTGCCAGTCTGCAAACCAGACCTGATACTATGGGCCTGAGCCTGCCCTGCATTCACAGCCTGGCAGAGGATGGGAACCAGGTGGACACTGCAGCAAGATCCCCTGCTCTCAGCTATGTGGTTTGGGGAGGCAGGACCCATGCCTGGGATGCAGAGTCCTTCATGCAGGGTTATCCATCTCCAACCTTCCATCAGCACTCCATTCATGTCAAAAACTGAAGTAAGCTCATTTTAATTTCACTTTATGTGCATTTGGGGAATGAATTCTGGATGGGGCGGGAAGTGGGGTGCAGCGATGACCACTGCCTCTGCTCAGCTCGCACCACATCAACCACAACCTTATCTTACCCCTCCATCTCAGGGAGGGAGGTCTATCATACCTCTTTCTGTTTTATTTTCTAACTTCCTTTATAACTTTTCTAAAGCTAAAATACCTTTTAGATCTCTTCCATTACAGGCTGTCAATGATCATAAGTGACTCTGTTCTGTGTAGCACCTTGGCAAGAAAAAAGAAGTAATAAGGTAAGCTTATTCCCATGGTGTACTTTGGAAATTATCAGATACATCCAGTAGCCCTCTGGCCACAAGAAAAACAATTTGTACTTCTGGCCCTAGCTGTTGTATTTTTTCACAATTTATTTGAAATACGCAATTTTTTGAGGGTAGCGTTTAAGTTTAGGAAGAGCAACCATTATTGCAATACATTCGAATTTACCAGCAGGTTCTGGGGGAACTGTGACTTTTCAAGGATAATGTGTCTGGATTTATGTAGAGTGGATCCATGCTGACTCAGCAGGGAGGTGAATGGGATGTGCCTCCTACTTACCGTCAAGCAGGATTGCTCAGCTCAGGAGAGAGAATAGGGCTGTTACTGATTCTGTTACAGATAGCAGAGGGAGGCAGGGATGGGGCTTTCCCATTCTTTCTGTTGTTTGTTCATGGTAGGTGATTAAAAGTGCCCTCAGGTCCCTACAGAGTTCTGTCCTGCACCCAAAATTTAGACCCTGTTGTGAGGACAGAATAAACACTTAATTGCAAGTAATAAAAGTTATAAGCCCTTGCATGTGAAGTGTATCACAGATAAAATATGATTCAAGACATGCAATCCCTGTACTTACAGAAGTTATTAGAACACAGATTGTGCTGCTGCCAAGAATATTAGATCCAGATTTCTCTTTTTTTTCTATTGCCTTTGAGAATATTTAGAACATTGCACTTCAAAAGCTTCAAAGTCTGGATAAAGATTCAAATAACTTAGGAAATTGGATATAGAGAATTAGGGTTGCTTCAGGATTGTTTCCAGCTGGAACTGGATGGGGTTTCTGTACGTCTTACATTTTTGGGAAATGAATTATTTAATACCTTTTACATAAGGTTACTGTCAATGATAACCGGACTTATAGTCTGTGTATTGCTGATGTGCTGTTTGCTCAAACAAATTATTTAATACTTGCTATTTCTTCCATTGACTTTTTTTAATGTGAGTTTTTAAAATTATTTTCCATTATATCCTGCAATTATTGTTATTGTTATTGAAAGTTATGGTTTCTTTTAATAAGAATATGTTCTTTGTCTGCTCACAGCTTTTTTGACTGAAGGATGTGGCTAACAGCTTTTGCATCTTAAGGCACAAAAAGAGGAGTTTCAAATATTTCAGCTATGGCAAACAGGTACTGTAGCCTCAGTGCCTTGTTTATTTCCCCACTCTGATAAAGTCATGGGAAGAATTTACACGCTGAAATTATTGGCCCGTTTTCTTTGGGTCAAATCCTGTGGGTTAAATTTGTGTGAGCCTTCTCTCATAACTTCACATTGATGCATGATATCAGGAATCATCCTAAATTATGTGTCTTCTTGTTTCTATAAAAGCATTGGCTTTAAGTATAGGCTTCATCAGAGTATTTTTAAAAGCTTTGCCCAGGTTTGGTTGTTTTATCTTTATACATACTCTGATACCTGAAAAAACACCAGGGTGCTGGTGTATAATGTTTTATGCTTATTTATAAGCTTTGCTTGGTTGTTTCGTCTTGTAAAACATGAGGAATAACTGAGCATGGCTTTGACCTTGACAACTTCATGTAAGAGAAATGAATGCATTCATAAACTTGGTGAGGAAAATGCTGCTGCTGCCTACCCAGTTTGAAAGGTCAACATTTCATTTTAAACTGGTTTCTTTTTCTGCATTTCCTTGATGCAAGAGCTGCAAGTAGACGTATGGAAAAATAAACATCTATATGAGGGGAGTGACCTGAATTTAAGAGTGGGTATAGTAAGAGTGTGAGTTGGTGGTTGGGGTTTTTTTCCCCCTCTTCATGAACTTAAAAAACACCAAATATGAGTCATGCTGGGGGTGCTACACAACTTTCTGATCAAGTCAGTGGAATACTAAGCCCAAATGTCATGCTCGGGATTTTAAAAGTTAAACTGAGTTGCATTAAGGTTAAACCTTGGAGGGGCTGCTGGAGTAGGTGGGTGTTCAGCAGGAAAACCCAACAGAATCTCAGCCAACCTAACCATAGGCAGTAACAGAAAGATGTTCTCTGACAAGAATTCCTTAAAATCATGGAGTCCTGCAGAAAAAATATCTTTCTGATGATAATGCAACTTTTCTGTTTACTATCCCAGTTCAGACACTGGCTGGTGTAATATCTCTTATTCTGTGGGGTTTTGTGAAACCCTTTAGGTGTGTTTGAACAAGGCCAGCTCCAGAAAATATTGTGGACTGATATTTTCTTTCTCATAGGGTTGAACAGGAGCACTTTGGTCATCTCTAGGACTTGTAGAACTAAACTACATGCTCTTCAATTTCTTTCTGTTTTTTAAACTGAGTCGTGCTTTGAAATGATTGGACAGGGCAGGGGAGGGAGCTGCATGCTCTCGAGGAAAACCCCAGGGCAAAGGTGAGATCACAGATACATAGCATTAAACACTGACTTTGAGAAAGAACACACTAGGCTTAAAACAAACCACTTTTAAATTGGGTAGCTTCCAATACTTTTCAAAGTCCTCTGGCATTTGAGGCAGGGCTGAATATATGAGCAAATTCATATATTACTCAGAGCAGCTGCTCTGAATGTAAGGCCAGGAGTTGGTTGCATTTACTGTATGTGCCGTGAAGAATTTCGAGACAGCAATTCAGCAGGTTTGTTTCTTTGTGTACGTCCCATCCGTTCACACACAACCACAGAAAACTCATATTTCACCTGTGTGAACATGGCCCTACAGAACCTTGCTGCAATTCAGATCATGTTGAGATCTCAGATATTTTCGTAGGCTTTGAGCTTTCCCAGTTTATAATTTTGTTTCGGTTTTCAAGGTTCTCTGTGATGTGGGGGTTTCCAAAGTACTTATCTTGCCTAGGATGTGTTATAAGTTACTCACCACAATCGGGTTGGTTAATCAAGAAGGCAATTTATTAATTCATTGATAAGGAACGAGCAAGCAGTGGTGGGGATGTGGGGAGTCTGTGCTCCACCAGCACGCCTGTCCTACCCCTGGTCGTTCCCCCTTTTATAGGCAGTCTCTTGTGGGCTGTGACATGCCTACTGTGCTGGGATACGAGTCCGGGCGAGCCTGAACACGTTGGCTAACTCCCAGTCTCATAGGCAAGTGGCGCTGGCCACAGTCCCCAGCAGGTCTAGACAAGGCTCGGATACATTATCAAGTTACACTCCTAGCAAGCAGGTAGCAGCAGTAACAAGTCTCGCACGAGCCCTGCAGCTTTCCTTATACATAAACAGTGGATACAATTAATGTGAAAAACGGGTGTTTTAACCTGGAGATGCCTGATGGTTCAGGGCATGCCTGAGCATGATGGAAAATTCCCTATGTTGGGACTGCAGCATGACAGTAGGACAGATATTTTTCTCTGCATGCCTTATAAATGCTGTCTCTTTCTTCCTCTTACCACTGTTTCGTCAGCTGCAAAAATTAGTTCTGATGGTCCAGTCTAGTCCAGTCTAGATGGGATATTGATTAGTGATCCAAACATGATGGAAACAAGGTGCAAACCTTCTGGCTCATGTGTCTGTATGAATTACAAGGTCTACATGTGTAATAAATTGTACTGCCATAACAAGAAACTTTCATGGTTGTTAGTGACTTCAACACCAATCCTTGTCCAAAACTCACCAACCCTAGATAGGCTGTGAGTGGGAGTGGTGAAGCATGAAGCGGTAGCAAAGGTCTAAGCACCAAGATAAGTTTCATCTAGCAAATACATATCTGTCGTATTTCAGAGTTAGAAAACCAATTGATGACTCCATCATGTTTTGTCACAGTAGTTTCAAATTTGGGTCCTGCCTTTTTTCTGGGCTTAGAAGAACTATGGATTTTTAACTGATGTCAGCTAGATTTGTTATTATACAAGCCAATTGTCTTTTGGCTCAATTTTATGACAAATTGTAGTTCTGTCTGTACTTAGAGAAGTCTGGGTTCCCCCATCTTTTCTAAATGTGAGGACAAAACCTTTGAAATCGATGATGCCTGTGAATCACATGGGAACAGGCATTAGCAGCACCTTAGGAGACCCATCATCCATGACCTTTTCTATCTGTTATCTTGGGGTTGTTATTGCAGACTAGGAGTACTGGTATTGCTGTGACCAGAATTGGCCTTAACCACTACCTTGTGATAGTCTGCGTTTTTTAAAATTTCTTCCTATTTAAGTCTCTAAGACTTTCAAAAATACATAGCATAAAAACAGCATCTGGCATCCAGTTTGTACTGATTTACACAGAGCTATGTGAGGTCTCATGCAAGGAATATTATGCTCTGTATCTTTCTTAAAGCATGAGATTCAGGACTGGTTTGTATCTAGTCATAACCTGTACAAATCCTGTATAGTGAAAAAAAGTGAAAAATTCAAAGCAAAGTCTGTTCAGTGCATTGGGACGAGGCACTGCAGCTGCAGTGGCAGCACATGGAACCTCAAGGTTTATTAAGTGAGGTTCGTGTTAAAGCTTATCATGAAGCGGTGGAAACTAAAAGCACGAATTTTGTGCTGGGTGTCAAAGCACATGGAATGGTGGGTGTTGGGTCTCTTCCCCCTTCCGCGGGGTTGTGCTAGATCTCCTGGTCTGTGGGTCAGTGTTGGGTTTTCTGTTCATTTTGTGCGAACCTCACACATGTATATATACTTATACCATGAAACTGTTGACATAAGGCACTTCACATGTGATAACTTCACAAAATAAATGATGACGCTTAGCCATGCTTTAATATATGAAGCTTTAAGTGCTGCGTACGGTTTTAATTTGCCTTCTTGCATTAGCCAGCAAAAATTAACATTAATTAGCATCAGAATATTTGCATTAATTAATAAAGACTCTGCTTTGTAACAGCCATATCTCCCCCTCCCCTTCCCACCCAGCCCCTCACTGCCCAGGCCACTCTTCCCTAGCCCAAGCCCTGGTGGGGTCATGGCAACTGCATTTGCCATCCAGGTACAAACCCGACTCGCTTCTCCCAACACTGCTGCAGTCCAGCTTCTCATTGACCCATCTCAAGAATTCTTGCAGACTCTCTTTAAATTGTGAGAAATTAGTTCTTGCCTTCTTTAAGCATGTCTTGTCATTGGATGAAGATTTCTAAGAGCAAAAAGGAGGTACTGATGCACGAGTTACAGATGCTGCATATTCTGTCTCATCTCACTGGGATGGAGCAGGATGCTCCCCTTCACACTCCCAAAACCATTCCACACAATTCTTAGCAATCATTAGTCATTAGCTATTTCTCTTTGACTTTCACAGCACTGCAGACTTTGCTGTGTTGCTTTTGAGGGGCAGAGGAGTCTTCTGCCAATCTGGAAGAACACCAAAAACATTTCTCCTACAATACCGAATCCTGAGGACCGTGTGGGAGTGTGGGATGCTGGCTGGGTCCCAGCACAGTCCCAGCTGCAGCAGTGTGGAGCACATGTTGGTTGGATGACAGACTTAAACATGGCTTATTCTACAGCTGCAATAGATAGAAAATTGATGCTTATCTGGTTTTCTTCCTAAAACCTGCTTCTCTATTCCAGGGAATTGCCTAAAGACAGTTATTGTTGGAAATACAGCCACTGGTCCATGCAAACCCTATTTTCTATCCCCTTAATTTCTCTGTCTTTCTGTCTTTTGGATTCAAAAGACAGATTCTTTTTGCTGTAGTATTTCTGATCTCTCTTTTCTGCTGTTAATTGCCTTGTCCTTCCTGAAGGACAACCTGTACAGGTCATTATTAATTGCACCTAATAAATAGTCTTCATTACTGCAGGTCTAACTGAATGATATTGATATGGTCTCCATAAGAATGAATTTGTACATGAGAGAGAAATCATGGTATCCTTCCCTGGGGCCATAGATGGTTAAAAATTAAAAATGAGTGATAATTTCTTTTCTAAAAAGTGAGAGTGGTAAATCACCTGGTGTTAAAAACCCTGGATAAATGGATAATTACAAGAAAATGTTTGAAACTCAAATCAAACAAATAGTAGAAGCTTACCTTCAAAATGTAGCAGATTTTTTCTAGCCTTTGCATACCTTTCTTCACTTTTCTCATGCACATCCATATGGGAATCTTTTTTAGTTCATGAATAAATATTTCGGTGTTATTATGTGCACAGCTTAGTTTCTAGGAGAAAAATGGAAAATATACAGTGTTCTAGTTTGCAACAAGAAAGCTTCTCTTTCTTAAAAGAACTGTTAATAAATCATATTGAATATGCCGTTTTTCTTTGGAAATCTAAACTTCTTTTATTCTTTTTAGGATTTCCTCTTATACCTTCTTTTAAGAAATGTTATAAGGATAGTTTTTGTAACTGTTATAATTGGAAACTTTGACATAAAAATGGTCCAGTTTCTGTCAGTGGTGGATGTGATAACCTTTGGAATTGTATTCAATTCCATCTAAGTCAGAGAGTGATTTATTTTGTCTTTCCTTTGGAAGTAGGACACTTAGAGAGAGCTACTTTAACCATTTTCTTATATTGCCAGTCATTTGAAGACCAGACTATGCAATCACCAACAGAAGCTTATCTGGAAAACATTAAAAAGAACTGATAAAATTTGAGGTAGGATATACTTATCTTTGGTAGCAATTAGAATGGTTACTAGCCAGGTTCTCATAATCTTTAAAATATATGACATTGTATCATTGCTGCTGTTTTATCTGCAGCAATTACAGTTTGCTTTAAATGCAAGACTTACTATGCCAGAGGTTACACTCCACGTTCCCTTTGGAGACTCTGACTGATAATAATAGAATGGAAACAACAGGTTCTTACCTTTATGTGAAGTGGCATGAAGAACTTCTCCTGGAAACAACAGAAATCTGTTAGTCACAAACTGGAAATCATCTCAAAAAGTAAATCTGGTGTGAGGGAAGAGGGGAAATTATTTACATTTATGGGCTCTTTTTCAGCCTCAAGCAAACAAAGCATTTCATCAATTAGCGAGTTATTAGTCTCATTCAACAGATGAGGCATCTCCTTCAGAGGGAGAAAGTAACCGGACACCCCAGAACTCAATAGTAGCAAGAATACGTGAGGATGCATTTTAAAGGTGTTATTTTGGTAGTTTGATCCTTGTTATCTGAAAAGGGCTTTGAATTCAAGCTCTTCTCTCTTGGCAGATGGCAAGCTGGCTTATATAAAGAAGATGAGTAAGTGCAGGATGCGATTACTATCTTATCTCATTCATAAATCATTCAAAGCAGAAAACAACGACAACTTGAGCACTTAAATTATCAGCATATCTGATTTGAGAAACTTTTGTGATTAAAGTTCTGGTAAATTTCCTAAAGCCTCTAACTTCAGAGCAATGCTTTAATGCAAGAAAAAGTGATGTGTAAAGGCACAAATACTGTAAAAGAAAAACAAAATAATCATTAAATGTAGAATGGTTTGGGTTGGAAGGGATCTTTAAGCTCATCTTGTTCCAACCGCCTGCCATGGCCAGGGACACCTTCCACTAGACCAGGCTGGCCAGAGCCCCATCCAGTCTGAATTTGGACACTTCCAGAGATGGGGCAGCCATAGTTTCTCTGGGCAGCCTGTGCCAGGGCCTCACCACCCTCACAGGGAAGTTCTTCCTGACATCCAATCTAACCCTGACCTCTGTCAGTTTGAAGCCATTCTCCTTTGTCCTATCAAAGAAAATATGAGGAAACTTGTAGTAATGCAGCTATGAAAGGGATTGCTTCCCCTCAGATGAGACTACATCTTATATTGCTGTAAATTTTTGCACTTCAAAGATTTCAGCAACTCTGGAGCTAATATCAGCTAAAGAGGGAGCCCATAGGACCTAATTAATCATCTACATCCCTGCAGTGTAACTTGGGTGAGCATGTGTGAGCAGGGAGGGCACAGACATGTGTTGCAGCCTAGCAAACCTGACTACTTTTCCAGAGCAAGTGTCTTCTCTTTGACCTGAAAAGAAAGCAGAAGTCTGCTTGTTCATTTTAATTAGTAAGTGTGAGAGCTGGATTTTACCTTGGCATAATTAATTTGTATGACAGTGCTGTGCAAATGTACAGTCTCAGCTGGCAACTGCAGCTTCTCTTTCTCATGGGGCAGGGAATGTTTGCTTCTTCATTGATGATGCTTGGGCTCTTATGTAACACTTCCGAAAGGTGGTGAGGCGATTTTACATGGGTTAGTAAGTGACAAGAGGGGCTGCAAGGACAGTGCCACATTGTGTGGTGGCATGTCAGAGATGCTTTGGGGTTAGACCCCAGCATCCCACAGGAGGGGAGCCAGGGCTCCCCCAGCTTTCAGAGTAACTGCAGCTCTCCCAGCACAATCAGCTTAGAGTGAACACACAAGGGAATTCTCTTCCAAACATGAAGGCAATGCAGCTCTAGAGACAAAAAAGGGTAATTTGTTCTATGCTAGGTAGCAATTAATGTAACAGCTAATAAAAGAAGTATCATAAAGGGAGCTCTGAGTGTGAAGTTATTTCTGGCCACCAAGGAAAGGGAATCACTAATCATCATCATTAGTGCCAACCACGCCTGGCAGTGCAGTGGGAGGTTTTGTAACTTTCCCTGGGACACCTGGGCTGCCTCACCTTGTTCTGTGCTCAGGAACAGCCCTGGCTCCAGAAGAGAGCTGGGAGGAACTCATTGTTCAGTGCCAGAAACAACATGCTTGGCAAGTGCTCTTCAAAAAGGGTGAGGGGAGGGGAGAGCCAAGCTCTCAGCCAGAACACCAAGCTTTGCCAATATCCCTGTCAGCCTGGACCAGCTGGTATTAAGGTCTCTCCTAAATATTTCCTGTATAGCCCAGTTTCTATTCTAAGTCTATATTTGATTTTTAGGTATGTAATTTCATAGAAAATGTCTGACAAACTACCGAGTTGATAGATGGGTTTTTCCAGATTTGATTAGGGAAATTTTGTGTTGAGTCAGGGATATGTTTCCTTCTGGATAGTCCTCTAGATAATAATAGTAACAATAATACTACAACTACTACTACTACTAATATGAATATGAATATTTGATACTGGATGATGTTCTAAGTTCTTTGTCTGAGTATGTTTTGGGTTGTCCCTACTATAAAAACAAGACTGCATGGTAGCCATGGCCACTGTTATTCGCTGTTCATTTACCCACTTTGCAAACTGGAGAAGTTATTTACATTTTCCAGTGTTACGTGAAAGGTTCTTGTAACAAAAGGCATGTGGGAAATTATTGCCATGGCTGCACTTTCCAGCACTGCTTTGGTTCAGCTCTCTGATGAGAGGCTTGAATCATTCTCTTGAAGAGCAAAATTTTAGTATCAAGCTGCTCTTGGTCTGTTGGTGTCCAGGCCTCCTCATTTCCCAACCCAGGGTGTTTCCAGACCAAGTAGCTTTGGGCATCTCATTTCAACTGACAATCTGAGGTTGAGCAGGTCCAAATGAGTTACCAAGATGATAGTTTAAATGTGCTAAACTGGCACACCAGAAGATGCAAAACATGTAAATGATCAACTGAAATGCCTTTGTACTTTCTCCTATGTGAGTTTCAGTATCTGTTGGTAACACAAAGAAGCCCATTCGTCTCCTCACCTCTGGAGGTGGGAGAAATCAGGAAAAGACAGTCTCCTTTACCTTCTCCTGCTTCTGTCTGAATCATTTGCCCCAGGGAAGCTGTGGACAAGAGGTTCAACCACCACCCTACTGTGTACAAGGATTTAATAACCAGACCCACTAGGCACAAAGGCCTATGTGGGCTGTATGTTCACCTAAGCCATCAGGCAAATATTGACACTCTCTCAACCCATTTATTGGATTTTTTTGCACCAGATACATTTTGGAACAGTGTCAGTCCTTTTAATACATGCCCACCTGGAAAACATACCGTGACTTACTGTCAAATAGCTTTGAAGCTGCTGGAGAGAAGTAGCAAGATGTTATCAATAGGTTCGTGCTCAGAGAGAGCAGCTCCCTGTGCACAGGATGCATCTTTTGGTGATGCTGCAGTGGCCGGATGTCGGTGCTGAGCCCTCATGCCTGCACTCACTCCTGCTCAAAGCCAGCCTTCTCTTCGAAACTGTGGGGCCTGACAGAGTTGTTTTCCTTTTAACTCTTTCTGTAATGAGAGGTGAGAATCTGCTGTGCTTTATTAAACACGTTTTATCTATAGATTTTTTATAAAAACATGTTTCATAGCAGAGCTACTCTAAACAGGAACGCTCATGTTTTTAACCAGCTGAAGAGTTTTCAAGGATGTTGGCCCAGGGAATTTTGAGATAAACACGCAGAACACCAAATTTCCCAAAGTGGTGAAAAATATTTGACATTAAAGCCTGAGAGTTGTACACCTAGGGGATGCCTTATCAGTGGGTTTGGGCACTGCAGGGGAACTGAGGCACACAAGCCCTTTTTCAGGCTCGTTTAGAAAATAGCTCATCTGAAATCTTCCTTCACCTTTCTGTGACACCTCTGAGCTCTTTGGAGTAATACTGAGAAAAGTTGATTAAAAACCCGAGCGAATAGCTCACGGCCTTCTTTTTATTGGTCTCCTCTGGCTGCTGCCAGTTCTCTGGCGACGGACGGGCCAGGGCTGCCACCTAGAGAACAGCCACCGCCACTTCCACACGCACCTTCAGGGCCCTCCTTTGGGGAAGAAAGGCTTGCCAAACCTCGGCACAGCCCGAGTGCGCGCGGCAAATGCAGCAAGGAGGGGTTGTGTGCTCTGCGGTTTACTCCAGCCTAAGGGCTGAGGGGTCGCCGGGGGGAGATGAATAATAGTGATAACAATTTTATTTGTTTTTGAGCAAATGATTGGGAAGGCAGTGTCTGGGGGTATGCGTGTCTGCTGTTTCCCAGCCTGTTCTAAGGGAAACATTATTGTAGGATCGTAGAATCACAGAATAGTTTGAGTCAGAAGTGACCTTAAATCTGATCTAGTCCCAATCTCCTGCCATGGGCAGGGACACCTGCCATTATCCCAGGTTGCTCCAAGCCCCATCCAGCTTGGCCTTGGACACTTCCAGGGATGGGGCAGCCACAGATTCTCAGGGCAGACTGGTTCTGTGTCCCACCATTTTCCAATCTTTCCCCCCCACCATGAGCAATGGTCCACAGCAGTTCCCAGTAGTCCTGGCCCATTTTTTTGTCTCCCTCTCAGAAGATTTCTGCTAACAAATGTAAAACTTTCTTTGGGAGCAAACTATTTCTATGCTTTCCACTTGCATCTCACAGGATCATGGCCCCTTCCCTCCTCAGAGGGTTGTAACTATTCCTCTCTTTTGCACCCAGTCCCAAAGGAGAGAGAAGCTTTGGATGCAGTGTGTAGGATTGTGCTCCTGCTCCCCAAAGAGCTTTCATCCTTTGAGCTGAAAGTCTGTACCAACAGTTTCAGACCAGCTTTTCAGCAGACCGTGTGCCAGTCTGGGGCCCTTCGAGAGTCTTGTCCTTAGAGGCATAACAAGCTCAATCCCAAAGCACTGATGTACCCAGAGTCACCTTCCTTTTGCCCTCTCACACCCTCACAGACTGAGCTGCTTTGACCTAAAGCCACTAAAAATGTCAAACCTTTATTTTTTGCATTCTCTGTTTTTGTATGTATTGGTTAATGTTTTATTCCTGACTGTTTTGAGGTGGCAGAGAGATGATGACTGAACCACAAATGCTGGGTTGTGTTTTTTTTCCCTATTCACACAGTGACTACTCTTTCTTTCTTCCCCCACACTCAAGAAACTCTTCTTCAGGTGTTGTTACAGAAACTGGCTATTTTTTCAAACATGTGGATTGTCTTAAGGGATCCCTGCAGATTCCAGCATAGATCTCCCTGCCTCTTCAACCTGCATTTTCCTGCAGATAATGTGGTGTTCAGGTTATCTCACAGGCACACCATGGCTTGCACAGCCATTGCTCTCTGCTAAAGTCTCCATGAATCATGCGGTTTAGGGAAATTCTTTGCAGGTACTCAGTGATGCCTGGAAAAGTACATAAACCCGATAGGCTAGGTTTGGATTGCTTCCTGGAGGTGAAATTCTGGCAGGAGAATCCCCTCAGAGGGTAAGGTGCATATCCAACAACCCTGATGGTCCCTGTTAGTTTCCCCATCAGAGCCCAAAAATGGATGGTTTGTTTTTTTTTTTCCTATTGGCTACATTTTGCTTTCTTCTGCATCATGGATGAATCTTCCTGAAAGTAGAATATCCAACTGGATGGAAAAGAGGAGATGCTGGAGAGAGATCTCCATTGTGAAGTAAAAACAAAGAAAGAAACTAAATCCTGATGCACTATTTCACCCAAATTTGAAAACACTAGTGGTATTAAGTGGTATCTGGACCTAAGGATGGTGATCATCTACACAATCTCTTGTCATTCATCTATAGGCTATATATAGTAAAGATTTCTGAATATAATACCCTGCTGACATGGTCCAGACCTCACTGGGAGGAGACACTGATTCAATCAATCTAAATTATTTTTAGATAGACTATTGCTTGCATCACCATAAATATATATTTATGTTTGTATTATAAAATTTATTCTATAGATAATATATAAAATATTATGCCATCTAGATATTTTATATCTAAAACATATATATAATATTACATATTTTACATATATTATATATAATGCAATATACTTTTATACCTAAAATTTCTGTGTGCTTGTGTTATATGTGCCACGAAAGAAAAACTGCCAGTTTTATCTTTGTGTAGGAAATTTGTTTTGTATAGATTCTCTTAAAAGTTTGGGTACATTTCACAGCATTCTGCATACAAGTTTCCCAAATACTTAACCATAAAAAAAGTACAAGTCCTGTGCCAGCAGCACACAGCTGTAATGAGAACAGTCATGCTTGCACAATTTGTACTTCACATTTTTAACATTCTAAAATGATTGTCACTGCATTTGTGGCATAATAAGAGTCTTCAATTAAAAGAAGTATTTAGGTATAATTTGAAGAAGTGTATCCTTTTATAAGACTGTCCCCTGAAAATGCCTCAGCCTCCTAGAGGGGAGGTGGAGGTGCTGTGTGACATGGATGGCTCTGTCCCTCAGGCTGGCCTTGTCCTGCCTCTGAGAGCACTTGGGTGATGCAGAGCTGAGCCCTGGGGCTGTGGCTTGGAACAGCATGTAAGAGAAATAGTATGACAACAACCCCAAAACTGGATCCTCAGAGCAGCTCTTCACACACCATTACACAGCAGTCTTCTAAAGCAAATAATTATTGCATTTTTTCATTGTAAAAATAAATAATTTGAAGTTTCTCTAAATAAATAGAATAAATAATAATAGAGATCTGAATAAATAACAGTTCCCAATAGCGTTGTGTGAAGGAGGATAAGCGAAGTTCAGGTGTTCTGGCAATCTGGACAGGTGTCTCAAACTCCTTTGAAGCTTAGTTTGTTTCCTCTGGAAGGGCATTTTGACCCAGGAACCTTAATAAATATTCCAAATTATTGAAAAAATCATACTCTTCCACTGCCTTCCAGTGATGTTCCTTGAGGGCAGACTGAAAGGAGTGAAAAGAATCAGGACATGTAAGTTACATTCTGTTCCCTGACTATTTTTTTTTTCTTAATTATTTATTTTAAGACCACAGAGGCTCTTGTGAAGATATTGGGGTTTGAAAGGCCAGGGAATGTGTTACAAGTTGCGCCTATTGATCTGTTTCTCAGCCAGGGCTCTGGTCCCCACCTGCACCAAGGTACCTCCACTGGGTGATGGGCTTTGTCTTACCAAGGAGATATTAGGAAGAGGTGACCAGAGCAGAGGAGGCACTGGGGCCATGGCCAAGTGCCAGCTGCTGGCTGGAAGCTGGTCCCATTGCCACATGACCATGAGGCAGTGAGTGCTTTGGTCAGACACTTGTTCTCAATGCAACCAGGAAAAAACACAGAATCTTTCATGGTCCTCTAAAGCAGCAGGAAACAGAGAACTGGGGAATCAGCCCAAACATACCATCCACCCAGTGCATGACTCTCCATAAGCCTGGATTTTCTGCAGCTTCAGAACTATGAGTTTCTGCTCCTCACTCTCTTTGCTGTTTTTTAGGGCTTCAATAAATCCTTCCAGATACGTGGCTGCATTCCCTCCCGCCTCCATTGTGTTGTTCTGGAATAACAAAATTTAGTAATTTTGTCTCTTCTGTACTGTATTCCTGGCACAGATTCTATCACATTAGTGCAATCAAAATGCCTGCTGCAGGAAATAATCTTGCACAATGATTTGAGGCCAAAATATTATAATAATTATTATAAAATTATATCATAATCTGTAGTGTAGTGAAGCAACTGTGCAAACCGTTCTGCTGAAGGCTGATGTTGCCTTCAAGAGTTACAGAGTGAGTCTGTGGAGGTGGAACTAGGAAGGACAAATGAGCACCATTTGTTTTTTTATTGCCTCCTTAGTTCACTCGGGCATGGGAAGGCAGTGATTCTTAGGAGAATCTTTAACCTCCAGCGCTGCTACCTGTGTTTTACTTCTCCTGAGCTTCCCCAGGAAACACACTGCCGATGCCACTGCTGGCATTGGTCTCTAACAACATGGGTATTTCTTTCCCAAAAAGGCAGGGAAACAGCCTGTTCCTCACTTTCCAACGGCAGTAAGGTACCTGTCTCCATCTGACTCTGGAAGACAGTCAGTTCTGATTATCTACCTGTGAAAAGAGAGATAACCAGTGCTGTCTGATAGCCAGCTCTTCTGCATTGCTATACTGAAGGCAGAACCCCGAGCACTGGTGTTTCAGGGAGATCTTTGATAACTCTGGAGGGAGCAGAGCCCTGCACATGATGTGTCAGCTAACAGATAACCCCAACCATGGTGCTCCCAAAAAGCCAAAAGGGTGACTTGGCTGCCATCTAAGACCTGACTTAAGAGCACAAGAGCATCCTGAATGAGCTATAACAACATCTGCTTCCCTCTCCCTCTCAAAAAGCATCTAGTCATCCCACGAGCCCACAGCATTGAAAAGTGAACCAGAAAGGGATCTTACCAGACGCTGAATTTCACTGCTGCCCTGAAAGAGATTGGTAAAAATCAGATTAGCAGGTTCCCTGCTAACACAAAAAGTCAGACACGGGGCACAGAGAAAATGGACCAACCTTAGAGCTAAGCTTCTGAAGAACTTGGATGGTTTCCTTGAAGAGGGCACTGGCAGGGCAAGCTCTGCCTGTGGTGCATGGTGCAGGGGACCCCAGGCACAGCACTGACAGCATGATCCCAAGGAGGCATAGCATTGTGGCAAAGGGGCTGTGCTCCCCTCTTCGGGCTGGCTCATCTGCCTCCCAGCTGCCTCTTTTATTGCTCTGGGGCAAGGAAGTGATTAATGCCGTGGTGACCACAAAAAAATGCCTAAACTAAAGGCGAGTAGACACCTGTAAAATAGAAGCTGTTAGTTTCTTATCTGATTGAAAAACTACATGTTTCTAAAATAAGGACTCCACAGAAGGTCAGTGAGATCTACGTAATTCGGATATTTAAGACATTCTGATTTAAAATGCTGAAGAATTTTTATGAACTGATATTGTCTAAAGATTGATGCAAAGTAACTAAATGTCTCTTGGATTTTACGTTCGTATTTACCCTACTTAATATTGCAATTATATTAAATAATACTTTCACCTTTACTAATTAGTTCCATGTCCTTGTTCTGTGTGCTTGGCATTAGAACCCCATGAATTACTCAATGGTACCATGCTCAGACATAAATGACAATTTCAAGACTCCTCCTGACACCATGAGGGCCTGTGCTGGGGAGAGGGACCAGCCATGGGCTGCTGGGGTAGCTCAGTGTCTTGGTGGGACAGAAAAGCAGCACCTCTGCTCTTTTTAAGGAGCAGTTACCTGGTTTCTGTGCTCTCCTGAGGAGGTTTGAACCATTTGGCTGGTGTCTCATTTTACTTCATCTGCAGGAAGCTTGACTGATGGGGCGCGTAGCACTGATGATTGATAAGGACACTGACAGAACTGCTCCTCAAGCTGTACTTGGGCTCTGGAGTGGCCACAGTGGGTCCTGGGTGTGCAAAGTCCTCTCCCTAGTTCCCCATCAGGGCTGCCTTCGACCCTGCTGCACAGTTCCTCTGCACTCACCCTAAGAGGAATTAACACCGTGCCAGGATTACACCTGCAGAACATCAGGTCTTTGCTATCCAAAATCTCAGAATGTTACGTTTATGTTTTTGCTGTAATTTAAATTATGCTATTTCAATCCTGCAGGAGTTTTATTATGTAACTGACATTTTTTTAATGTGCATTAAGTTTTCTTGCCCTTAAAAGACTCAAGTGGTACATCACTAGAGAGACTGCTTTGTTTGTGCTTCTCCCCTGAGGCAAGGGCAGGTGACCCACACACATAGGTGCAATCCAAGCTGATGAAAGCCCAAATGCTGCTTTTTCCACACTCATGGCATTTTCCTACTGTCTCTGAGCTGATTTCACAGAACACATTGGTTTCCTTGCATGATATTAATTAAATCAGAAGGCACTGTTGTGTTAGCTACAAACCATGTTTTGGAAATGCTGCCAGGCACTTCTAACCCCTGAGGAGCCACCTTGTTCAGTTTTTTGTTTTCAGTCATTTTGCTAATTGTTTGGTGAGTGAGGCCTCTCCGTTACCGTTCTCCACAGCTCAGCCTTCAGGAGCCTTTGCGGGATGAGCCACCCTGAAAGCAGCAGCTGGGTGTGGAGCAGGCTGTGCTCCCTTTCCTGCATGCCTGGGATATGCTGGTGTGGGAACTGGGGTAGTTTTCCTGCCTTGCTGGAGTCAGAAGATTTGCTTTATTCCAGAGTTGAGGTTAACTTGCTGTGTTAGTTAGTGGGGCAGCATCCATTGGAATGCTGTCTCTGCCTTGTGCTATCAATGCATTTGCATCGATTCAGGCAGTGGTGAATATCAGTCTGTGGTGCACACATGGCCTCTTTGAAAAAATTCCTGTGATTCTTTTTATTTTAAAGAGTTCATGAGTAGTGTGGACCCTTCCAGTGACCCTGTGCATTGCAAACCTCCAGAAGCAGAATTGCACCTGAGACTCAGGTGTTTGTCTCCGTCTCTGGGTGGTTCAGGACTTTGCCTGTTCCTGGCACCGCTGTGGCTGTGGAGATAAAACAGATTACAGCATAGTTTAAAGGCAGGGAATGGATTGTATGTATTGAATCATAGAATCATAGAATGGGTTGGGTTGGAAGGGACCTTTAAAGGTCAATTTTTTCCAACCCCTTGCGATGACCACTAGACCAGGTTGGGCAGAGCCCCATCTAACCTTACCCTGCATGGATGGCTGTACCTGCTGGTACCATAAATTGTAGCCAGGTTCAAAGTTCAGGAAATTTCTTCCCTTGGAAAAAGCAGCAGAAGCTACAGCTAAACCTGTCGGTGATCACTGGGGATTTTGCTTTTATCTCCAAAATATCTAAAGAAATTAGAGTTCCTGCAGAGAGGGCAGAAGGGAAAGGTGTGGGCAGGATAAACTTTTACTGCTGGAAAAACCCGAATTGTGAAGTTGGGACTCCACCTTTTTCTCTTTATTCTTTTTAAAGCCACTGATGACATGCAAATACATTCTTAGATTGCAGCCAGGGTGGAAAAAAAAGAGGTGATAAAACCATAAAGGGAGATGGAACTTGTGGTCTACTTGTGTACGCACATTCATCAGTCAATCTCACACACACCAACTCTCTTGCAAATATTCACTCAGAGGTGAAACTGCTCTGACCACCCTGCTCCCCTCATGGTTGGATCAGCATTGGCCTTTCTTTCCTGTTCTGTACTGAGGGGATAACTGCTGTAGGAATCTGAGAGGGCTGCAGGGAATTTCCAGCCAGGGCTCATGCAGCAGTGCCTCCATCCAATTCCACCTCGACCAAAAAATTCAACAAGGGTTAGCACTGACGAAATGTAAATCACTGATATGATTTTGCTCCTAGGCACAGCCACATGAAATACCCATATCCTTGTCAGACATGGAATTAAATCAATGAACAGAAAATGGCCCAGCCTATTCAGAATTAACCAAAAGCTTAACATAAAATTAACTGAAAAATAGAAAATATAATAGAAAATTAACTGAAAACTAACAGAATTTTTCACTTTTCTAAACCTGGAGAGATGATGAGCTTCCATTTTGTGAGCTGGGCTCTACATAACTAAATCAGAAATCCTGGTGAAAAGTCTCAGCAATGGTACAGAGACCAATTCTTCCCCTGTGAAGGATTTGGACAACTTCAGGTTCATTACCGCATAAGTGATCATTATAAAATCATCACACTCATGTAGCTCACTGGAGTGGAAGTTCAGCCAGCTGAAGGGTAGCAAAAGTTCTTGTGAAGCTTTCTGTCCTATCAGGGAGAAAACAAACAGTTTTGACAGTAGTTTTTCTAATTTGTGACACTCCATCTCAAAGCTATCTTCTTGCTGTCATTCCTCTGTGAAAAGACTGATCAGTCCCTCCTTTCACTTCTCTGAATATCCCTGAGATATTCAGAGAAATATGCCAAATCCATCTTTGTGCATTTTTGCACAACCTTGAAGTGTTTTGATTTCTCCCAGATGTTTGCCCCTGCCACATTTCTATCTGGCAGCTGCACTTGCATACTTCTGAGTAGACCAAACCATCAGGTTCCTCAGCCTTGATGGGCTCCCTCTTCCCCTCCTTAACCCTTCCACTTGAATTAATGTTGAACAGGGAGGCCGAAATGATTTACAATGTTCTTTGCACCACAGAATTGATGCTGTGTTCCTCCGTACTGGAAGGAGTTAAGCAATGTTCTATCTCTGTGGTTTGCCACTGCAGAAAGGAGGAAGGCATGCCTCTCCCTGCCTTGCAGAGTGATTTTAAATGCTGTTCAGAAGCAGCAGAAACTGAGCTCATTGTCACTGGTGACTGTGCTTGATTGAGGCATCTGCAGCAGACGTGTGGCTCTGCTCCCCAGCCCAAGGACATTCCTTTTGCGTTTTGTGTTCTGACTGAGGTCACTGGTCTGTGGCCAGCTGTCTGACCAGTGGACTGTCATCCTTGGAAAGTGGCCCTTGGAGCATGGGGCCAAGTCAGGCTAATTGGATAGCAGAGGCTACATGTTTTGAAATAGGCTCTGGAGAGAAAAAGATTTTTTATTTAATCAGAAGGTATTCCCCATGTTTGTATGACTTCCTCTGCAGCTACTCAAAAAAGTGCCTGTGAGTCACAGACGCCTGTCCTTCCCTTGCAGGATCTGGTGGGGAGATTGTACTGATGCATGAAATCAGAAATTAATCCAAAGCTGACTCATTCTGCAAATCTCAACCTCCTGGACTCCTGCCCTCTGCTGCAATCCCTTAGTCTGTCGAGGCTCTGCCAAGGTCTCCCTAGCTGATGGGGGTCAGCAGGGCTTACCCTCTCTCCTTTAACCTGTTAGAACTCGTAGATAGAACTTTTTGTAACTACACAACTCTGGAAAGTCAAGGAAAACCTCCCTGCTTGCTCAGAGAGATATCCTGGAGATGCACTACAAATTCTCAACCTTTCAGGGAAAATTAGAGATAAGGTGTGGATTTCAGTGTTAAATTCTAGGAAGTGAGATGCCTGTTTGATCATTGCTAATGAAAACTTTGAAATTCAATGGTGGGAAGGATTTCTCCAAATTTCTTAACCTCTTCAGGGTGGTTTTTTTCTGTTTGATCAGAAAGATTTCACATGCGGCCTTGGTGGCTCTCCAGCCCCAGTGAATCAGGTTGGTTCTCACAGGACAACAAACATTATCACATGCACACTTTACCTTACAAACAAAATAGAACAGTCTTCTCATTTTTGAGGGAAATTGTGTCTATAGTTTCTTATATCTTTCCACCCATAGGGAGAAATTGCAAGACACCTCTAGATTTGAGTTTATGGTGTAAAACCCATTCAAGCTCCCTAAGGACCTCGCAGCCACCACATTGCACCTCTTGCATCTTTAAGCTGGAGCCTGTCACCCATGCGCAGTGGCTTTGGCAGTTGTTGATAAAGGAGGACAACTATATATTTAATGATGATTCATTGCATTCTCAGTCACTTGTCTGAAATCAAGTGAGTTTGAGAGAAACACAGATGAGCAATCCAAAATGTCTGTAATGGGTGTTTTCAAGCCTCACCCACTGACCTGATGAAATTTGGCTTCAGAGAGGTGGTGGCCAGAAAGGGACTTAATTTTTCAGTTTCAAAGACACAAAGTATGAATGAGGAAATAAAATAATAAAAGAGAGGTTTTCCAAAGCCCATGGGATCATGTTCTGCAGAAAATAGGTTTGTGAATCCTGAGAAGTGACTAGTGAGAACTACAGATGAAGAAGGAAGTAAAGTATCGACAGAAAATGACTAATCAACTGGTTCAAAAAATGAAAACGGGAATTACCCTTGTAGAGTATTAACCCAGATCTGGCTGCTGATTGCTCTTTGATGGAGCTGAGGCTGCATTCATCCGGTTGTGATGGTGTCACCATTCTCTGTACACAGCTGAGCAGGGGAGGTCAGAGTAGCTGATTTCCATTTCTCTCATCCTTAGTGCTAAGAAATGATGGCAAGAGAAGTGGTGCTGGGACAGGAGATGAAGAACGGAGCATGCGAACATCATTTCCATGTCCAGGTTGCTTTCTGTCAGTTCTACCCTGGCATAAATGAGGGAGATCCTCTGGCAGGGAGCTTGCCTGCAGGCTGGGGCACAGCTGTCTCCATTGTGGCTGCCCTGCCACATTCCCCTGCGCAGCTATTCCAGAACCATCTACAGCCCAGAAAGTGGGACTCTAGGAAAGAAACTCCCGGACCACGGTGAAAAATGTGACCTTTTGAAGCTGGTGCCTGTGTGTTGGTGTGTTGTGTGTCCCATATGTTCTCAGAGCCTAATGTCTCTTGGCAAACCTTCCCCCAGACCTGCTTGTTGTGGTAGCACAGGACAGCTGCCACCATTAAAGATTTGGGGAGCATCCAGAAGACTGTGGCTGGTCCTGCACAGGATGGGTTTCTTCCACCCTAGGAGAGCTCATAATTGATCTCATAAACATAGGCAGTCGAGGCATGTGGTATGCACCCCAAAGGAATTGGGCAGACTGGAGGGGGTCTGCTCTGCTGCCACTGTGTTGGGGAGATGGGTTTTACCATGAATAATTTCTCGCTTATTAAATGGGGAATGCTAAATATAACTCACACCTACAACTTCTAAAAGTAGCACATGGCTCTGTGAAGCACACCTTCCCCTGCTGTGCCACCAGCTCACACGTCTTGTCCCCTGCTGAGGCTCACAGAGCTGCTTTTCCTGCCTTGGTGTAGGAAATGCAACAATCATTTTTTAATGAAAAATCTACTTCGAATACAAGCAAATCTGCAGCAGCTCTCGAAAGTCAAAGTCACAGCTTAACTGAGACATCAAGGCAGGTGTGTTTTGTTGTATTATGATGATGCAAGATGCTTATCAAAGTTGTTAAATCTGTGATGAAGCTGAAACCAGGCATTCCCTTCACTGCTGTTTGCACAACAGTTTCTGCTCGGCTTAATGGTATCACTTTATTTCAGAGTCTGCATGGCATCACAGATGACAGCAGGGCCTTTGGAAGCCCTAGCCAAATGTACTGCTCTTGCCAGGGCAGGGTGGCGAAGAGAAAGGGCTGTGACATGCTTGAGAGTTTTACAGGGTGCTGCTGGCATCAGGGCTGGGAGGCTCCAGCTGGACCTGGGACCCCACTGCTTTCAACCCACTGCCTGCATCCCACTGCGTGCATCCTGCTGCCTGCATCCTGCAAAACCCCAGAGCTGTCCCGCCACACCAGTGCTTTCCCTGGTAGTCTGCTGCCCTGGGCAACAGCTCCAGCTGCATTTTCCTATGGCCAGTCCAGTTATTTGACTTGGAGTTATTTAATGCCTCACTTTTCCCTCCTGTTTGTCAGAGTTTCCTGGACTGCCGTGCCAAGAATATTGAGCCTGATTAATCTTTTCTCCCTAAAATCCTGATATTCTTCTCCTTTCCATATACATGTGATTCTGAGGCTTCCCATTTATCTGAAGGGTGAATTTAAAATTTAGTGTAAAACATTTAAATGTTGAAATAATGTATCTGAAATATTAAACACCTCATTGCTAAAACTTTGAAATTCAATGGCAGGAAGGGTTTCTTCAGATTTCTTCACCTCTTTGGAGTGGTTCTTATTATTCCTTGAACTATTGCAGCACTGAATGAGATGGAGCTCAGGAGCAGATATTTTCCTGACTGTTTAACTTGAAGGAGTTTGGCCAGATATTCACTCTTCCTCTGATCTTAGTAAACAGATCCAGGGTTTGGTTTGATTTCCATGTTACTCAGTTCTTGCAAGAATTCGATATAAAACAATGCACAATGACCTTGCCTGTGGAGCCTAGGCAGTTTATGGTACCTGGGGACAGTCAGGGCACTTATCCCCATCCAGGGCTGGCAGCTGTGTCCCCACTGTGGAGGTTTTTGAGGCTACTGGCCCTGTGTCTGAAGACAAAGTCTCTGTCCAGCCTGACTGGGCTCTGCCACATACAGTGTTTGCATGGGCAGGTGCTGTTTGAACGCAAAGCACCTACTTTTGTTTCTACCATTGGAAGTGTATCTCTGAAAAATGAGATGTGCTCTGCACCATGGAAGGGATGTGTGTAGGAGCCAACCCCTTTGTAGCAAGCCCTGTCCAGGGCCACCATGCTGTCAGCAGGAAAAAACCACATTTTTGGAGGTTTCTGCAAGGCATTCTCTGTCTCCATGGGTGCTTGCCATGGTGGTTGTATGTTTCTGGCTCTTTGGGTGTTCATTCCTGCCTCAGCTGGGCTGTCCCTCCATCCCCATCTTCTTGGTGAACATAGATGCTTCTCAATTTTTCAGGGCTGGGAGCTCCCCACACCACGGAAGGTGAGGGGATGGTTCTCAGCTGTGACAAGTGAAAGCTCTTCTGCTTTTGGCAGCACTGCAGATGGCAGGGACAGTGGTGCAGCCAGGAATGAGTCACCCCAGTGGACAAGAGGACACCTCTTTTTAAAAGCTTAGAGCACTACATGACTCAGTAAGGGTTCAAGGCCAGGCTGAAGCAGGTGGCTCCAGGACTTGGGAAGGTCATGGGGTAGCTCACGTGAGGGCATATGTGAGATGCTCGCCCTGATCAGGGGCATCCCCCCTGTTGCTAGCAGCACCTGTTGTGTCCATCCCACTTGGAAATCAAACAGCTCCTGTGAACAGCACTGAAACCACTCACCCGTCACAAATAAAGGACTCCTAATTATGCAGGAAATTTTGTTTATTTTTATAAAGGTGCATTTACATTAATGGAAGGTTGCAAACATTCAGTAACAGATCTGTAAGCCTAGGTGGCACATGACAGGAGTCCTTAAAACCCAGTCCTTGCAGGAACATTCCCCTTCAATACTCTTTTATTAAACATTAACTTTCAGAATCTTAACTGATAGCTTTACATGGGTATGCACTTTGTGAGTACCTGCCATAGCTATGGCTACTTAAACAATTTGGGAAACAAGTATTGTCTGATTCAGTTCAGTAGAATTCAGCTCACATGAGATGTGGGAAACACCTTGTATCAGCTGAGTAAACTTGGAGGAAAAACAAACAAGACCTCTTTGCTTTTGTGTTATCCAGTTTGGCTGGATTTGGGTGACCAAAATTTCACCAACAATAAAACAGGTAGTGGTTGAAGTTACCCCCTGGATCTGAATGCTCAGGGAGGGAGTGGAGGTGGGAGTGCAAAACTGAAGTCAATCTTTTCCAGTCCTGGAACTGGTTCAGGGCCAAAAGGAAGGGAAGGGAAGGGGCTGAGTGGCACCAATGGCCTTGTCCCTGTCTCACAGACTGACTTTGATGGAGCTCCTAGAGCCCTGGGGCTGTGCCTTGGGACAGAAAGAGAGAAATATTGTGACAGCAAATCCCAAAGCTGATCCCCAGAGCTCCTCCTCACACATCATCACAGAGCAGCTTCCTGAAGCAAATATTAAACACAGCAGCATCACAATAAATATCTCAGAGTCTCAATAAATAAATAAATAAATAAATAAATAAATCTTTCATTATAAAAAAGACATAAGTTAAAATATTAAAATTATCTAAAATATTTAAATATTTAAGTGCGTGTCTTTTAAAAAATCAGCATGTTTCAATTAGTATAGTGAACATTACTGCTGTTATAATATCACTTTTTATACATATATATATACAACATATCTCTCCATATATAAATATATATGTATGGCCATATTCCTGAGGCTAAGTTAATTGAGTCACAGTTTGGTTGAAGTAGAATTCAGGCTCTCCTTTTTTTCTCAGATTTGGACTAGCTGCTCTGTTTAGACATTTTGAATATTTTCAGAGAGCAATCTCAAGAACCTGTCTAGCGTGTCCAGGAAGTCATCCCATGTTACTTGTGCAGTCTTACATTCCTTATCGAGATCCTTTAAAAAAAAAAAAGATGACATAATTCAGCCATGTAGCTTGGATGTCACATTTAAGTCTCTGGTATTTGATGCCTCTACTGACAAGTGGGCTGTAATAGCCCACAGCATGTTTTGGAAAGCTGAGTGAGCTGCCTCTGGAGGCTCCAAGGCAGGGTGATCATGTGTGGGTGACAGCTCATCATTTGGCAGCATGCACAGTTGCCCTGAGCCCCAATGCTGTCCCAGCTTCCACTCACGTTTGAGGGTTTTTTTCACATTTTTATCTTCCTTCCAATCAAGATTACCACAGGAAAAGATGTCAGAGTGTGATCCAAGGAAGAAAATGGATATATTTACACCCTTCTTAATCATATAATTTTCAGAAGAGATCTCTAGTGTCCACTGCAGCCAGCTCACTGTGCCGTCCCAGCTGCCACACCACATTAATGAACAGCCTTTGCTGATTATTTTCCTGTTAAGTACCACAAAGCCAAACTTACTTTGGGGAGGATGTTCTTGTAGGTGTTAAGTCTGGTCAGTTTTCTGGCGATGACTTTGCTGTGAGTGTCAAGAGCCATCAAGGTGCTAGCAAAGGTTTTCAGGTGGCTGTCCATGCATCTCTCCACCTGCAGGGATAGGGAAGAGTTATTTCAACAGTAATAATTGGTAGCGCATAAATAAAACCTCAGACCCCAGGAATTTAAATACCCATGAAAAATAATAACTTACAGGAATTAAGAGCGGTGTTTTCAACACTAACCCTGATTCTATATTCAGATTTTTACTGGACACCAAATTTAGGAAACCATAGTACAAGCTATAATTTTCATTTAAGTACATGCCAGGGTCCAAAAACTCCCAACTGCCTTAAGTAAGTTGCAGGTGCCAGTAGAAACTGGACATAAAATTTGGATGTCTTCAATTCTGGAGACATTTGTTCCTCAGGGGAAAGGAGGGCCAACCCTGCATTAGGGCTTCACGTCTTGCTATTGTGTCTCTCTTTAAACTGGATCAGAATTGTTTTAATGAAATAAAAGCAATTATTGCTGCTGGTGTGAATTTTCAAATTTTCTCCCTGAAACTAAGAGGGGCTGATGCCATTTGTCTTCTGTTCACTTTTAACAGGAGATGGGCTGCTGTTTCTCGCTGGTACTCCTTGTGTCCTCCATAAAAAGCTCATTTTTTCCACAGGATTTCAGGAAAATATAGGTCAGTGAAATGAATGGGTCTATATAGGATATGGACTAAACAGACCATTCTAAAACTAAAGGATCAGAGTGAATTTGTGAGGCTTCCAAGAAGCCTCACAAAGGTGCACATCTAAGACCTTCACCCACTGAGAGAAATACTGAAGCATTTTAGCATTGGCAGCATCTTTCTATAGGTTCTTGCAAAAACTTTTCATTTCCCTGGTCTGTAAGGTTCTCTTACTGCTATTAGAATTCTGAAGTGGGAAAGAAATTTGGGGATTTTAGACAATAATTTTAAGTAAAAACATGTGATTTCTTACCGTAGCATTCACGGTTACAAGGCTGGGAACCTGCTCAAAAGAAAATAAAATTAGTAACTGCAGAATAGAACTTGGAATAGAAGGACAGCTAGGGAAAAGTGGTTCAAAATTAAGGAACTTACTGCCTTTAAATTTAGTTTCTTCATATCTTGGAGAAGTTCTCGAATGATCAATCCCACCAAAGTTCTGGAGTGCTCCTCCTGCAGTGCTGCTGAGCTGCCCAACATCCCCAGACCCAGAAGAGCCACAACCTGGACCAGCATTTTGAGAGTCAGCTCTGCTCCTCAGCTGGGTGAACTGTGTGTGGCTCTGCCTTGGGCTCCTTTTATATACACAGTGCTGCAGGAAATGATTAATATCTCAGCACAAACAAACATGCTCTTTCTAAAGGGAGGCGGGGAAGAGGTACCTGAAGAATGGAATCTGCTGGTTGTTCAAATGAGTAAGAGTCTATGTACTTTCTGCATCAAGAACAATTTTATACACTCTCTACTTGAATCCCTTTGCAATATGTATCTCCAAGACAAACTGTACAACCCTTTAGTGTGGATAAAGTGTAGACAGATACCTGTATCCATCTGAAGTTATTACACTATGTATTCACAGACTATACATACACATATACAGACAAATGTGCACACAACTGTGGATGCTGGAAAACGAAATCTTGCTTTATGTTTGTTTCTCAGCACTTCCAAAAATTTGGAGGTCATTTAAAGAAAATGTACAGTCTCCCTCAGAGAACTAGGGTTATAGTGCTCAATATTAGTATATTTACATTTTTTGAGATTTATAATTACATTACCAAATGTATTAAGTAGAATTTCTACAGGGAATTCTTTCTAATTCAGGAAATATATTACAACCTGACTGAGTCAGGACAGAGATTCTGGTGTTCTTAGGAAAGGCGCTGTGGCCACAGGATAGATTTTTCAGCTGTTTGTGGAGAAAACAAACTGAACAGTAACTGAGAAATTTTGCAATCAAACTTCATTTAATATGGGTAGAGTTGCACAGGACAAGCTAATTATGAATATCAAGTGGAGAAATTTTGTAAAGAATGATTCAGAAGCCTGCTGACCTGTGTATATTAAAAAAATTAGATTTCATAAGAACAGCTGTCCCCTGGGTTGCATTAGAGGAAGATCACCATGGATGCTGCAGCCCTGGCAAAGAGAGGTTAGATTAACTTTACCCTGGACAGAATGGCTGTGTCATCTCTCACTGACTTGGTCTGGGGCTACAAATGAGGATGGGAACCAAGCTGTAGTTTTCCATGTTCTATTTAACGTATGAAAAGAGAGTTTCCAAACTAGAGTCTCACCAGGATATTCACTCCTGGATTATTGAGGATGCACTTGTGGGTGCTGGATGAGGTTGTAGCCATATCCTGGGAAGGAAAAGGAACCCTCTACTCAGTATTTTCTCCGTGTCTAACACATTTGAAGAGCCAGTAGTAGGATTAGACACTCTGTCATCTGGAAATTTTGTTAGACTGTACTTTGCTCTTTGATACAATATTGCTGAGGAAAGTCCTGGCTGATACTGGACCCAGACCAGATCCTTACAGCCGAGGCTAGGTACGACCTTGCAAGCTGATGATGAATTGCTTGTACAGTGATGTATTTAATGAAGTAATTTCAGTTCTTCTCCCCTAGTTTGCTTATGAAAACATGCCATAGCCTTGGACAAAAATGTCAATAAATGTTTTTCTACTAACCAAAGCAGAAGTCGAAAGAGCAAACTATTTTTAACAAATGCTATGTATGATGTGATCTGCTTTGCTCTCTGTATGTTGGTTATTCCTCTCTAAAATGAAAGAAAGTTTCAAATCAGATTGTCCTTTGAGCATGCTGTGTCATTATTCTGGATGGACCATGCTGAGTGATGTTCAGGGAGGGCAACACTCCCTCAGCCTATGTGCAGGTGCTTTATCACATGCAGCTCAGGGAACTAGATGTTCCCTTTTGTTTTCATTACTGTATGATCAGGTTTGTTCAGGTCATACACAGTGTTGCATTTTTCCATATCTCAGATGCATTTTGTTAAACTCACTGAATATATTCCTCTCCTGAAAAGTCAACCCTGTGATAACAATGTGCTTTTCTCCGGTTGTATTGTGAGAGACCTTGCACCATCACAAATATTTTGTAAGTGATCCTGTGAATTTGGATAGTCTTTAAAAGATGTGAAGTAGGAGGGGAAAGGGGAAAGCATATCTCATAAGTCAGTGTTATATCAGATCACATCATCAGTAGGTTTTCTTCCAGCTACCTCTGTTTCTCCATATCTATATGGTTCATCTCAGGGGTAGTTTCCATCAGTGAGCTATAGTTTCCTCATCACTTTACTATTACTTCAGCTGTGCTTAATAATTTCTTCCACATTCCATCAATAATCTATGACACTTCTCTGGTAATTCCAACTTAGTTAGTGCAGCTGTCAGGGTCACGCATATTTCAGGATTAATTTTTTAGCATCCTGGACATACTTTCACGCCCAGGCAGGGGACATGATGTGCAGGAAAGGGCTGGAGACTGGCTGAAAACCAACTAACATGTACAAAATATATTAGTAATAAAACTTCAAATACAGAAAGTGATTTACTACAGACGAGCATAAAGCAGTTACTCATGCAATTGGTTATATCTTACAATCAGGGCACTTGCCAGAAACAACAGAAGCCAGTGTTAAAATCTGAAACGATAAACTGAGATGAATGTCAGGCCTATGACTTTTACAATTACTTTATTGGATTCAGTACCTAGAGCACTAGAGTAAGTAAATAGCTGTGCTGAGGAGGTTATGGAAAAACAATGTCACTGTCTGGTGTCGGCATCATTGCTCTGAGGGAGTATTTCTTTGGGAAAAGGTTTTTGTGAGACGCTTTGTTGTGTTTCCAGCTATGTGCAGGACAGAATAAGCATCTGTCATTGTCTTACATCTCCACAGCCTGCTTGTACATACCACAGGGAGTATGGTAGGGAGTGTGCACATAGGGAGTGTGCACATTTATAAAATGTGAAGCAGGAAGAAAACAAATTAGAAGAAAAAGAATTATAAGACAAACCTAGCTGATGTTTGTGATCCTTCAGTGATGCTTGGCCATTCTCTGTGTGTGTATGTGTGTGTGTTTTGGCTATTTGCTTCCCTAATCATTGCACTTTATGCCTTGTCTTCCTAAGAGCACATCACACTCAATTCTGGCAAGGCTGTCGCTGGTTTATGATTAAAAAAGTCCATTATTATTATTTTTTTTATTATATCTGGGTAGGGAAACTGACTGTGAAAACTCCATTGTACTCCCTCCATTTGATAGGAAATCATCCAGAAAGATGAGATGTTGCATCCTCTGAAGAAAATATCTTCAGACATTTCAACATTTTAGTCCTCAGCCTGTCCTGCCAGGAGCCCAGCAATCCCTTCATCCTCACCCACATCGAACAACAGTTTACCTGTGAGCAACAGTGTCACCCCAACTCTATAGTGACTACTTAAAAATGCCCCATTTGTAGAAACATTCAGGACCAGGCTAAGAGGGGTGCTGAGCTACCTGGTCTGGTTGAAGATGTCCCTGCCCATTGCAGGGGGTTTGGAATAGATGAGCTTTAAAGGTCCTTTCCAACACAAATTATTCTATGATTATACGAAAACTCATCAATCACCTTATTTTTAGTAGGAAAGACTGATAGAGAACTGGTTCCCAGATCCTCCCACAGCTCAAGCTGAACTGGCTGCTCTATAAGCTCCTCAGCTTTCTATTGGTCCCAGGCAGTGCTTGTCTTCCTCCACTCCCAGAAATCCCCACAGTGCTCTGTGTTTTCCAGGATTGTTAGCAGTCCACGGTCACATTGCAGAGAGCCTTAGGAGCTCAAAATTTAATTGCATCATGTCCTGTAGACTTGGCTATGGTTAGTTTATTTAAATAATTTCTGTGAGGAGATATTTTCATGAAGACAACTCTTGTGTTTTGTTAGCTAGATCTCCTACATACATCCTGGAGTGTCTTTGCTCCAAAATTCTGCAATTGATGAGTAATAATGACCGTGTGTTTGTGGCAAAGGAAGAGGGTCAAAAAGACAGCCCAGTTACAGAGGGCTACATGGTCAGAAAACAGGCTGTGCTATACAGAGATATCTCAGAGTCTGGCTCATTCTATATTCTGCATCTGTACTTAAAGAAAATCTCCCCAAAGCCTTAAACTTCAAACTGGAAGAGCATTTTGCAAAATCATTAGCATTGGAACACTGTGACAGTTTTCACAATCTGTGGAACGACAAAGTCCTTCCAAATAATGTACAAGTCTGTTCTAAGAAACCTGCAAAAGCCCTCTCTAGGAAACACGGTACCCAGTGGCAAGTTAGCTGTGTTGACCTATATTGGAGAGTGGAGTAGAGGAAGATTTACCTACAGTCATGGGTGGCAATATCATCAGCCCATGGCCTATTTCTGTATGCTCAGAGATGCCTGAAGGTGTCCAAAGTCCAAGGAGTTCTTTTGGTCATGGAGAACAATGCTGGAAGACACAGTGGGAGGAAGAATGGCCTCTGTTCCAGCTCCAAACAGAATCTCATTTTAATGAGATGGATTTAATTTCTCTGAACAGAGCATATTGCACTAACCTTGTGCTGTTAGTATAGTAAATACTGAAAAAATCCATATGTTTCAGGCCATAACCCAAGTTACAAGTGAGCCCACACCCATAGGCTTCATTGCTGTTTGCTACATGCAGTCACATAGGGAAGCGTTTGATTTCTTTAGTAGGGATGAGATTACTGGAAACCAGGTGGTGAAACATGGATGAATCAAGTGCTGTACTGCAAAACACCGAATTAGTCTCACACTCAGCTTCCCACTAAACTGAGCAAAAATTTAATTATTTTTGGGATGCCCACTCTGGAGTGAGCTTGTGCAAAAAGGTACATTTCTTCCATGCTCAGTAACCTTGATTTTTTTACTCTTCTTCTAATTACTTATTTTGAAATGTGCATATCTTTGCAAACATAATAAAGCTTTCTCCTGCAACTATCAAGGCCAACTATTGGGTGATCTTGATTAAATAATTATGTTAATTATATTTAATCAACCAAATTCCTGAGGGAATAAAGAGTAGAATCATAGAATCATGGAATGGTTTGGGTTGGAAGGGACCTTAAAGATCATCTCACTTCCCCGGGACAGAATAAAAATATTTGTGTCAGAAAGTTAATGTATCTCACCTAGGTTTTATTACCTGTTTCTTGTGGAAGTTTTACAGATGTTTTGTCATAAAAACCAAAAGCCCAGATAGCAAGTACTTTCTTGTGCCACTAGTAAACCCTTTGTGAGATCAAGTGAGGCCACCAAAGATGCAATGGTATGATGAGAGCTTTAGCTTCCGATTCTGATGTACATGCAAATTCTTGCTGCTTTGAAATGCACCACTGGAAAAGTTGCTCAGAGTGTTGTGAAGGATTCTAGATTTTAGAAGGAGCCTTGGGGTTTGTCAGCCTAGTGTAAAAATGCAAAGACTGAGTCTCCTGATGGGCTACAGCCTGGCTGCTCTCTCTGTTTTCCATCCAACCCTCTACTGCATTCAGACATGTCTAGGCAGGTTCGTTTAGACAGTAACCACAAAAGCCATAACATCAGGTGTATTGGATGGATCAGTCCAGATTTTCCCAACGGAAATCTGTCCTCCTGAGTACATAACCTCATACCCCTTTGGGATCCCACTGCTCCAGAACTGACCCCAAACCAGGCATTCTTGGTTCTTGTGCAATTTGCTCCTATGTGTCCAAGAAGTAACGCAAGACATTTTGTGATAATGTGTGCAATTAGTAGAAGAACTCAGTTATTATCTGTATTTTTCTTGTTTTGTTTTTTTTTCTTTTCTTATTTTCAAACTCGCAGTGAATTTAGTGCATTTGGTAGTCACTGTGTTGAAATGGGAAGTACAGTGAGCTTACATTTATAAATACTTTCATGACATCAGCTTGAGATAGCTGCACCAGCACTAAGTGAATGAGACATCTTATCAATAGCACAAACGGAGGAACATAAGCCAGAAACCATACATCCATAAACACATCCAGGGGAGGTCCATGAAGTTGACCTGGCAGACAAGAATGGTTTTAGTATGGCAAGTACTTTGGGATATTTTACATAAAAAGTGCAAAACAGAATTGAAAGTGTTGATGAGAATCTTATGGTCATCAGGCTACTGTCAATGATGAGTGTAAAAACCAGCCATTTCTCTTCCAAGCCCCTTCTGATGTGGCAAGCAGCCTTAGGCATGCTGGGACCCAGGTGGCAGTGGGAAGGACTGGAAACTCCTCTTCCCAGATGTGGTGAACTGATGATGCTCACAAGTCATGTGGTGGTTTCCGTTTCAGAGGAAAAATGTCACCCATGCACAGTAACCGCAAAGACAAACGAAAACGAATTTTTACAAGTAGTTGTGGATTCATATATGAATATCTTCCATGAAATGGACCTTCAAACCTCAAGAAAGGAATTATCATCACAAAGCCACAGCTGTTGACAGGATCCTTGTAGCCAAAGGTTTTACCTGGGCATTTTTTACAGGTTTGTCTGGGATACAAATGACCTGGTAAAAGATTTCACAAATCTGGCTTCTTGTCTGTGTAGTGAATCCTTTTACCACTGTTTATACTTATTGCAAAAAGAAACAAAATTGAACACTGAGAAGCTTAAGGGTCTTTTAGAAACTACATGATTCTATAATTCCTAAGAAACAAAATCCTAAAATGTAGTTTGCTTATGTGACCATATATTAGTCTCCTTACATTGTGCTTTCAAACTTTCTTTAGTTCTGCTTTGTATATTTTTTCCTATGAAAAATTTATTGAATCTATGTTTTGCTCAGGGTGGACGTCTCTTGGGTGGCAGTTTTTCTGTAGTATTTCTAATTTTTAAGTTGTTGTATTGGAAGCTTAATAATCCTTTTAAGTAATTTTTCCCATGTAATTTTGAGGTTCTTTTACCAAGTAAACCAAACTCCAAAATCCAAGTCAAGGTACCTTATGGAGTCACAGTGACACCAGCATGGTTAGGAACTCAGTGAGCTGCACTATATAAGGCCATAGAGGTTTCAAACAAAAAGTCATTTCATGTTTTCAGTCTTACTAAATATCTTTTTACACTAGGTCCTATTTTCAGAACCTACTGACATCTTCAAGATGAGTCAGCATCCCAGTCAACATGGAAAATTTTGTCATGGTGATTAAACATTGATAAGTCTGTTGAGAAAAGAAAATGACAGGTAACACACGCGGCTTCCCACAAAAGGGAAAAGATGCATCTTTTGGAAGTGCACTAGAAGAGAGTGTCACCTCCAGCTTGGTAAAACCAGTGGGATTCAGTGTGATGGAAAAATATCTGTGGCTGTGTGGGAGCTGGTGATCACCTCAGCTTCTCAACAGTAAAAATGCCAAGAGTCATATTGGTTAAAGAGCCCAACAAGGAGTTTGTGGAGCAAAGCGTCTCAAGGCACTTTGTGGCTCCCCAGCAGCTGCAAGAGACCCTGCTTGGAAGATTAATCACATCCTTTGGAAGTTTCTGATGTTTCCAGATCAGCTGAGAGGAACATCAATGTTTAGATCTGCTATGCTATTTTTAAACAAACAAGAAGAGACACCATTTATTTCAAACACATTTCAAACAACCAGGATATTTTTGTCTCTGTGTCTGTCTCAGATTGCTTTCCCCACAGAGCTATGGAGAGGGCAGCACAGAGCCCATGCCCATGGGTGTGCACTGGGCAGGCCGGGGCCCATGGCAGCAGAAGGAAAGCAGAAGGAAACATTGCCCTCCAAGGAATGGTCTGATCTGTATATGGAAAAGATCTTGAGGTCTCTTGTGTGCTTAAAGGCAGCTGCTTTAACATTCAAGAAGTGTTTACAAAATACCGACATAAATGGAAAATAAAAGCCTTTTGGAAAGCAGAGCACTTTGCTATGGAGAGCAACATATGCTTGCACTCGGCAGTGACCTGGGAGAGTTATCCCTCTAGGGTGTAAAGAGTTTAGCTAAACAGAAACATTTCTCATGTCATTAAGAAAGCCAACTCAGTCTCTGTTGTACCTACTTAGGTTATGTTTTCTGGGTGCATGTCTGTGCTTACCAACACTGAGGTTTTTGTGCCATCTTCTTGCCCAATCACTCATCTTTGTGAGATCCTACTACGATGCCTCATACTCAGCTTCAGCGAGTACTTGGCATCACTCCACACCTTTTCAAATTTCATCCACCTCCTTTTCCAGAGGATGTTAAGTAATGCAAGTCTTGGCTACTGTTAGTTCTGGCTTTAAATGCTGCTGCTGAAATACGGTCTTGTGAGCAATTAATTGTTTCATGCAATGGCTTTTCCCTTTGACTGAAGTGATCCAAACCCCTCATCATTTTGGTTTTATTTATGCCCCCTTTTTGCACATTCAGTCCTGCATCCATTCATTGGGACTGGAATTTGTTTCCATTACATCCATTTTATTAGACCATACAGTGTATTTTACTCTCTTTCAAGAAATATTATTTGATTCAAAATATGAATGAAAAATCTACTATTTAACAGCTACTTTTGCTGTTACCTTGGTAAACAGTGAGTTTTCCCTGTGCAACAAACTCAATGCTGATGATTCTACAGTACTTCTAAAAGACCTGCCATATTCAGGTGCAGCTCTGATATTCATATCTCTTGCCTTTGTTTTTGAACAGTTTTCTAAATTCTTAATCTTTCAATTACAAAAATTTCATGACCTATCAATTCTATCTTTTAATTAAACCAGCACAAATAGGCAGCTGGCAGATGTTGATGGCAAGAAGGCAAAGGATGTCAAAAGCCCTGATAGACTGGGCTAAAAGGCTTTTTGTCTGCTACAAAAATGCTTGTTTAAAAGATGTTCAATTTGAGTACAAGCTAATAGAAAATCATGAATAAACGTGTGAGATGATAGTAATAAGAAGTTATATAAAGGCATTTCAACTTGCACTCTCAATGGGGATATTTCTGCAGCTCTTTGACTTTTGATGCTTTTACTGGAGTTGACTCTGTCCCAATTGTCTGAATGAGCTTCTGACAGCAGATGGTATCTTCCTCAAAACCAGAAATCCAAAAGGGATTGCTAATGAGAAAACAAGGTGTAAAGCTCATTGCCCTGCTCTGCCAGTCTGCTGCCATTGACAAGGTCACATCATGGATCAATGGTAAAATTTGGCCATGAGGACTCTTTCTCCTCACACAGACTTGTGAAGCACAGTGCTTTATTGGAACACTTACAGCTTGAAAGAACTTTGATGCTTTTTAAATAATAGGATTGACACTTCAATGGCTCACCAGGAGGAACAGTCAGTTGCTTTGCAGCCACTGCACAACCTCACTGCCCGCACAACTCCGGCTTGAGCAGATCAGCATTCAGCTGCCTCCAGCCAAAATCTGTGGCAAAGTTATTTAATATACATAAGTTATCACTTAAAACTCCACCTAAAGTTGTGGAAAGAGAAAAGCTTTTCTCTGATGAAAGATCAAAGGTCATTACAGTGTATGTTTATATTTATATAAAGAGTTTGAAGCTTTAATTCCAGTCTGATAGAGGTCTAACATAATTTCCTGCAGCAGCCTTAAACTTGTCTGGTCACAGTAGAAGAGCTGCAGCAATAATTTCCTGCAGCAGCATTAAGCTTTTCTGGCCACTGCAGAATTGTGACCAGAGCTTGCTCCACCTTGTTGACAGTATATTTTTGGATTTGAGCTGTGAGTGTGTCCTCTAAGCCAGAAGAGGTTAAGCTGAATATCACTTATTTTCCTAATGTGATTTCAGCATAGCTTGCATGAAGCGTTATTGAATTAAATTACTTCTGTCCAACTCTGATATCTTCATTTGTTCCATAACAACCATAATAGAACTACTTGTTTTCTCCCTTCTTGCTGTAACATAGAAAGAGTGGGTCTGAGATTTGGGCTTTTTTCTAAAAACCCTCTTTTTGCTTTGTCTTTGCAGCTGGGGCAGCAACAGAGCAGCAGTGGCACCTGTGCACTCGCACAGAAGTAATTCAGAGAGTTCATGGTGATGAAATGGACAGACAATGAAACAGAAATGAAAAAAACAAACCAGGTCATTATACCACTTCTAATCTAATGCTTGCTGGTATTTCTGTATCCTCAAAATGAAATATTCTATTTTTCCTAGTTTTTTCACAGTCAATCAACTGAGTTTTCCTGTGAATAGCTGAGTAGAGGTCTTGTCTCTATCCTTTCCTTACAGCCATGAAGATTTTGGCACTAAGGTCATTGATCACCTAACAGTGATGCATAGATGAAATTTTATGAAATTAATGAGGCATATAAAAACTTGCATTTGGTAAATTGCTTCAGAGTCCAAGAATTGTAATTTGTGTATGTGTGTATATGAAAAGTATTTATTGTCAAAGTTTAACAGATAAAAGACAGTTAATTAGTGCTATTACAAAATCACGTGGGACCTTTGTTATACCAAGTGTCTGGAGTCAAACATTAAGAGACTTCTCTCGAAGCAGAAAGTTTTTAGCTGTTGGAGTCCTGAAAGCTATAATGGGCTTTGGTGGTCCTGACCTGTTACAGTACCCCAGCTTGGGGCAAGCTGGGGGATGACTGAAGAATTCAGAAGGTTCCATGTTAAGAAGTTTTCTTGTTCTGCTAAGTTCTGTTTAAGCTGTTCTGTCAAAGTCTGCCTCATAGTCCTAAATTGTAACTCTGTACCCCAGTTGCTACAGTTACCCTTCCCCTGAGTTCTGTTCCTCCCCCTAGGTTGGCCCAGCCCATTTCCCCGCCTTTCAGGCCGAGACTCCTTGTCCCTCTACGCTCATTCCCCCAGCCCCTGGGCAGAGAGTCTCTGTCAATCCCCCCAAGGCACACCTCTCCCTCCAGAAAGTTCTCCCTTACTCGGTGTGCTATTTGATCCTGTCCCCTAAGCCCTCCCTTGTTGTTCTCCAATTGGCTGTTACATTGTCATTCTTCTCCAGAACCACCCCTTTACCCTCTCTCCTTTGGTTCCTGAGTTCTCCCTCCCCCAGTATAAGAACCATCTCAGGACCTTGACTTTTGTCTTTCCCCTCTGGCGTTAGTGCTGTTGATGGAGCTGCTGATGGAGCCATTGATGGAGTGAAAGACCCTTCCTGCCTTCTTTGCCGCCATGGATGTATTGCATCATCTCATAGCAGCTTGCCACCAAAGAGGAAGCTGCTCAGTCCTCTTGACTGCAGCAGCAGACCACCGAAGACATCTGCAGTAGGATGCAGTGGGCTTCTCACATCACTGACCAGCCTCACCTGGGCTCTTGCCCACACCCTTTTCATGTGCACAGGAGACCATTTAAGCCCAGTCCTAGAGGCTTCTTCCTGCCCTGCATTGCAGGAATGCTGGTCTCCAGCTCAGTCATAGCCATGTCTGTACTCAGACATGGGACTTGGTTCCCCACCTGTGAATTGACTTCCTGACCTTGGCCCTTCCTCATCACCACACAGGTAATACCTGATAGTCTGGGATCTTGTCTGACCCCTAATTGTCACCCTGAGGCCTGTCCTGTTTGCTATGCTTGGCTCCAAGGAATTGCACCCTGTCTGGGACAGCTTAGGGAGCCATCAGCCCTCACTAACTGTAGCTGTACCCTTGCCATTAAGGTAAGATCATACTCGTGGAAATGTAGTTTAAATGAGAGCTGCTAGCAAATCATAATTTTCTGCCAGCTGATACGAACAACCTAAAAGATGGGAATGCTTTAAGCACCAATGTAGTGGTCAAAAGAACTGTTTCTATTGACTTGAAGGAATGTTTACCTTTGACTTCAAAGGTTTGATTCTGTCCCTTCATTTAGCCACAATATCTTTCTCTAAATCATCAAGGTCAAGAACATATGGAGACTTGGCACCATGCAGCATGTTTGTATAGCTTTCAGCAGCAATTTGAACCATTCTCTTTGCTATGAGATGCAAAACAGATTTATTGAAATGGCAGTCCTACCTCTTCATCTGGATTTGGGCTGCCAGATAGCACTGATCTGTGTGCTGTCCCTCTTGTAAATAAATCCTCTACCCGTACTGCATGCATCTGCTACCTCCAGCCCTTAAGCAGAGGCCCACAGTCATGTATATGAGATGACCATTGGGGCATATGAGGAGCAGCCAGAGGGGCTCAGCCTGGAGAAAAGATGTCTCAGAGGGGACTTTTTCTCTCTACAACTCCCAAAAAGGAGCTTGGAGCCAGGTGGGGTTGGTCTTTGCTCCCACAAAACAAGGAGCAGGACAAGAAAAAATGGCCTCAAGTTGCATCATGGGAGGCTTAGGTTGGCTATTAGGAACTATTTCTTCAGGCACTGACAGAGGCTGCCCAGGGCAGTGGTGGAGTCACCATCCCAGGAGGGATTTGAAAGTTCTGTAGTTGTAGCACATGTTGAGGACATGGCTTAGTGGTGGGCTTGATTATCTCAAAAGCATTTACAAACTTAAAGGGTTCTATTAGTCCAGTGCAGGATGGACTTTATTATCTTATCTCCTACAGGTAGAAAAAGATAAAATGGCAGAAGAGGAGGCTGGTGATGAAGCATACGACAAGGAAGGAACAACTGCAACTTCTAGGGTAACACATTAATCATTGTTGCTATCTCTAATGTTGGCAGTAATATGGAACACAGAAGGGAGTCCCTCAGAACTGCCAGTGATTTAATGGGGCAAAGAAGGAGGTTTTTAATTAATAACGATTATTACTGTGCTGCCTCTGTCCGTGGTGCTGGAGGTGTAGCCTGAGCCCCTGGGGACCAGCCGGGCCCTGGCCATGGCCGCGGTCGTCTCATTTATCTGCTCTTTGAAAACACCTGGGCAGGTGCACATGTGGTGGGAAGGTCTTGAGCTTCCTGTGTGATGTCAGGATTGGAAGGGCTTGGAATAGCTGAGAAAAAAGTGAAAGATGCCTGCAGGGCTAGACAGAAAAATAAATTATTCTTCCTCAGGCAGGTCTAAAATAACTGTCTTAATGTTCATAAAAAGTGTACTGGAAAAGTACCTTAACCCTCCCCACATATATTTGCTGTATTATTTGTCATAAATCTGTTAGCTGCAGTTTTAGAAAATTACACTTAAGAAACTAACTCAGCTGAGATCCCCAGCCAGCCAATGTAAATTCACTTTCTTCCAGACTGTCATAATACAGTAAAACTACCTCGATGGCAGGAAAATCTGTTATGAGAGAATTCACACCTTCTAGCTCTCGGGAAATCCAACCATGACATGGGAAACCACAGACTTTGCAAGTTTCACTGTTATCAAAAAGAATTTCTTCTAAATTGATGACTTGCCAAAACCTTTTCATGCTTTTAGAGTTGATAAATTGGATGACTGTAGTGGATAAAGATTTGGCTGGATGGTCATACTCAAAGAGTCTTGGTAACAATGGCAGCTGGTTGGCCAGTCACCTCTGGGTTGAACTGAAATCCAAAGGATAAAGGAGAAGACTCAAGATGTAAATACAACCTTCAAAGCAAGGTAAATTTAAAAAAACCACACGTACAGAAAGCAAGGAGCTTTGAACATTAACAAAGGGGGAAGGGGGGCTTTTGCTTACAGTCAAACAGACAGGGATATTTTGGAGCTGGGCGTGTTGTGGTTTGATATGAGACAAGCTCACTTGGCAATATAAAGCTCCAAAGAAACACTGAGAAATGATGGAAACAATTTAAACATCTTTGTGATCAACACAAAAGGAAAGCTGAAACAGCATCCTGAATAGGTATGATCTTTATTTAGAAGCTTCTTGCATTGATTCCATGAATAAATGCTGAGTTTCACAATGAAAGAACTATCTTTTAAACATCATAATTCTGCAATGAAACCACAAAGAGAAGACAAGGTTATAAGTAACCAGAAGGCTAGACAGTGCTTCTACTGGAATGTGAGGGAGTGCTGAGTCACTCTGCTTTAGGTGCTGCCATAGTAACTATTTACCAGCTGGCTGGGAATGAGGAGAGACTGAAACATCTGAAATAAAAATCATGTAAATCACAGCTTGAAATATATTTCTTATGCTTTTGAAAATATTTAGCAAAATTGAACACTTCTGAAGTTTTTTATAGTAGTTTTACTTGGGGCAAGCAGATTATATTGGACTATTGAATAGACATATAAATGTATTCAAGCAAGAAATAAACTGATTGCTTCCCACCTAGGCTAATGTTACTGTATCTAATTGTGAGAGCAAGTAGGAACCACTTTATATTTATGGGGAGGTGATAAAGTGCCTGTTCTCTATAACCCATCCCATGCTGTGATGCAAACAGAAGATGGGAGTTCTGGTAGTAACAGCTTCTGAAGTGAATTGGAAAACTTAACATACCTTAGAGAACTGTAAACTCAGATTCCTTTGCCAGTTTTTTCCTCATGTTGCCTTTTGCTCTATTAGGAGGGTCACTGCTGGCGGTGGCTTTAATATCTTGGTGGCTGAAAGTCCTCTGCAGGAGTGACAGCTCTGGTGTAGTAGTGATTTGGGGCGCTTCTGTGAATCATAAGATTTTGGGTGGTTTCCTAGCATAGAAAATTTCAGCATTATTATGACAGGTGTCTGTCCCCATGACACCTCCAATGGCAGAACATCTATTACTATTATACCAGTAAGTGAGAGCACTTAAGCTGCTGTTGAGGTGCGGATAACTTCAGAAAACTTTAGGTGGGCCTTTTGATAATCAATTTAGCCAAATTTGCCTTGGACTGTAGTTACAGAAAAGCAGAAAGCTAGCAAAGGTTTTAAAGTCAAGAGCTAGAGAAAGGTTTATGAGAACTCTGCAAAGAGGCAGGAAGTTTGTGTGAAACACAGGAAGTCACTTGCCTTTTTAAAATCTGTGTAGAGCTTGGAGGAGTTGCTGCAGGAGATGCTGAGGTCAGGAAGGCTCTGCTTTGCAGAGCATAGGCAGACACCTTGCAGCTCCCCAAAGCAAGCATGGAGGTCCATGATTGGTCATGCCAATGATCTTCACTCCTATGGTGGATGAACAAAAGGTGTTTCCAGGACTCATTGTGCAACTGCATGTGCAGATCTGTTCAGTGAAGTTTTGGGAGCTGGTACTCTTCAGCCAGTTTTCTCTGATCCCTCAACTTCCCTAAGATAGTATTATTTTAAAAGGCCCATCTCCTCAAAGATCAATAGATCCCAAATCATAGAACATTTTGGGTTGGAAGGGACCTTTAAAGATCATCTAGTACAACCACCCTTCTGTGAGCAGGGACTTCTTCAACTACATCGCATTGCTCAGACCTCTGTCCCACCTGGCCTTGAATATTTCTAGGACAATTTTTTTTGTTGTATCAGTTAGCTTCAGTATTGTGATTTCCAGCTAACAGATTTTAGGGGCCCAGAAGCAAGGCTCAGTAAATTACACTGGTGGCTCAGGGAGAAGTCTGGGCTTGCGTAGACACTGTAGGATCCATGTAGCCTGCAGAAGATGAGACATGCTACAGCCTTGCAACACAAAATTTGCCACAGGGAGGCTAGTAAAAACTGGGGTAGAAACTTGTTTTTCATTCTCAAGAAAGAGAAGGCTGTAGGAATAGGCTACAAATGCTCTTAAGTAAAACATATTGTGCTGTATTTAATCTATAATCTATCTTGCGCTTAAGCAAAACAGATGGCAGTAGAAATTATTTTGCCAAGTCCAATTTATAGCTGTTATATTTGATTTTATGGCACTTGAAGGTCTAGCTGAACTCCTAATTGCTTTAGAGGCATTTATTGTGAGAATTGCAGTCTGAGGAAGCAGATACAGTTCTCTTTGATTTGCAGCTCACTTGTTAGAGTGCTTGATGATGGTTTTCTGCCTTGAGACCATGAGTCTTGGAAGACAAATAGCCCTTGACTAAAATGGACATGGCAATTTTATAACAGCTTTCAGGAGTGGGCAGTGGTGACTGATACAAACTACATCAGGTTTAATCAGCTGCTGGGCTTCTGTACACAGAAGTTTTTTTAAGTCCTTCTCATATTGAATCAAAAGGAAACCACATGGTGAATTTTTTTTTTCCATGGAATAGAAATTCTTCATTTTCATGTGCTTTATTTTCACCTTTAAGAAAACCAAAAGCTTTTATCTGCAAAGAAAATGTGTGACCTTCACAACTGTAATCATACCTGAACTAATGCTAATTCCTGGTACAAGCAGGGAATTTTATTCGTGTATCTTGGCCCATGTTCCCAAAGAGTTAAACAACTGCATATCACAGCTTGGAGCAGGCAGTCCTGCCTGCTGTGCAGACCTACCATGTTAATGACTCACACGGCTGAATAAAAAGACAGCGTCTCTTCTACCCTTTGGCACTCCCATTCAGTTTACCCCGCTAGCACTGTGATTCCCAGCGGGATGCAAGGCGTGTTCTCACCACTGGTGCAGCACTTTTAACACCTTCTTCTGCAAAGCCCTTCATGTACCATGGAGCTGGGACATTAGTTTTTTTACAACTAGCTTGTTCAGGGAACAGGCAAAAACACAAATCTGCTCTTCTCTCCTCTATCCACATATTTAGTATCACTCAGCTTGCCTCCTTTTTTTTTTTTTTTTTTAAGTATGATGATGAGATGTCTAGAGGCAATGCTGAGCTGTCTCTACTGATGAAGCTGGGTGTGTCTCAGCATGTCTGATGGTCTTTAGTACTGCTGTTGTGCAGGTGACCGGCCAGCTGAAATTTCATCGGCCAAAGGTGAAAATAAAGCTATAAAGGAGTAAGTTTCTCCTGCGCTCCCCGCCGCCGCCCATGGATCCGAGGGGGCAGAGATGCTCTGACGAGCACCTGCGCACCACTGGCAGCATAGCCCCTTTTAGGAGGGATCTGGAGGACTCGGCAGGATGGGGAGAGGAGGAGGTCTGCTAAAAACACCGCCCTCCTCCGGGGTAGCGTGCGGGGCCCGGCGGGGCGCAGCGNGCTCCGCGGGCTCCGGCTGGCTGCTGCTGGGTGAGTGCTCCCCCGACCCGCCTCGGTAGCGGGGGATTGTCCTTATCCCCGCCTCTCTCACTGTTTCCCGGCTCCTTTCTCCGCAGCGGGTGGGGGGACCCGCTCCCCGCCCTGGCACCATGGTACCGGCCCAAACCCTCCAAAGCGGCCTCTGGGCCTGCGATCCAGCTCCCCATGACCCTTCCTGCTCCGGGATAAAGGGTATTCCAAGCTCTTTAAAGGGAAGAGGCGGAAAGGGAGCGGCACTCTGCATGGGGATGGGGATGCGGATGGGGATGGGGATGGGATGAAGCTCGGCGTGATGCGTGCGGCGGAGAGCCTGCACCATGAGCCGCTATGGCAGTGGTGCAGAGCGGGATGCATTACATAATTTCTCTCAAACAGTCCTGCTGATTTATTCCACCTCTGGCAAATTTGTCGGGGCACTTTTAGTGGGTATACGAAATAGGGTGGCATGCTTGGAGGGGTGTGTGCGTGTTAAGAGCTTTTGGGCAGAGGGTGATGCTGGATCCCATTGTTTTGTGGGCAGGCAGTGACGATTCCAAGTGGGTCTGCATTAGGAAATTCTTGCAAGTCTAAAACAGGAGGATTTCTGTAAGGTATTTAAAGGTTCACGTTGAATTGATCTGCTGTACTGATTTGAAATCAAGTCCTTTGAATCTGTGTGTCTTTTCTAAACAAATGGTAATGTTCAATGTCTGTGCTATTTCCCCCTTTACCTATCAAAGAGCTTTTCTCTAGACAGGCAGACTTACAAAGAGAAGAAGTACAAAGGGGAAAATGATTTTAAAAGACAGCATCTTAGCATCATTAGGTAAATGTTCTGAGGAGGAGTGTTGATAATGAAAGAGATTGTAATTATTTATGTTCATGCCTACTTGCCATTCTTGATTATGAAAAAAAGATGTTTCACACTGAAATAAAAAAGGGAACCTAAAATTGCTGGCCTGAATTTTGCCTCTGAAAATATCCTGGTGGTTCTCATTAAAGGCAGTGGCCTTACAGCTGCTTATATCAGCAGCTTGAATCAGCTGCTTTAGAACTGTAGCAAAACTCATGCAGTGAAATATGGCCCAGAGGGAATTACATGGGTGAAACAGTAAAAAGGATTTGGCTGGGAAGCTGTGGGCAACTATTTGTTACTGTATTTTGGGCCCCAAGGACTGCTCTGAGCCACATTACTGGTTGCACCAGGCTTGTTTATGACATCAGGAGGAGAACAGGACCCACTGGGAACAGGCCTCTTGTGCGAGCCCCTACCCTCAGGCCTCCACATCCACCCTGTGGTATTGATTTCTGTGCTTCAGTGTTTTGCTATGTCCCAGCTCCTCTCTCTTGTGCATCTGGCTATCCCAAAGTGTGTGTCTGGAGTCTTACTTAATGTCATGCTCACTTTATTTTAGTGTGGACATGACTTGCCCAGCGTTTCTGACTGCAGAATAGGTGGCCTCAGAAGACAGACATGCTGTTATTGCCTTATGCAGTGGTACTGAGATGTATGCCGCCACAGGTCATCTCTGGGAGATGGATCCCACCAGAGAGCCACTGGGCTGGCAGTGTGGCACCTGCTCAGCCATGGAGCAGTAGCTGTTGCTCTCATGTCTGGTTTTGGCTTTCTGGTGGCCCCATCCCATCAGTCACTGCTCCAGGCTGCAAAGAAGTCACTGTGGCTATGCTGATTTACTGAACAAGGGGCTCCTTGGCTGTTACAGCCCAGTGAAGCATTCTTCTTCCATTCAAATGAATTTCTGGCACCATTAGAAGAGTTTTAACAAGTTGAGAACAGGTCTATAATGTTCATCTCAATGAAATAATAGTAGAAGTCAGTGGAAGACAAAGCAAATTATTTCCTACTGTGCAGTCTTGGATGGTCTAAGGGATGCAGAAAGTGGTACAGTAAACAAAACACAAACCTAATGACAAACTTGCCCAGGGATTTACACATTGCTGGTTTGGTTGAAGTGGTACAAGAATTCACTTTACCCCTTGAATGTCTGGGATTTCCTTCTTTTACTCCTCCGCTCTTCTCTTTCACATAGCTGCAACTGTGAGCCTCTTGTCTGCCCTGTCGGTCCTGCCTTAAAGAAAGGAAGTCTTTGTTCTCTTGCCTCCTGGCAGCAGCTGGCAGCACCTGTGTGTGGAGGTGGCACACACCTCATGTGTGGAGGCACAAGAAGGGAAATCTGCCACCACAGAGTCCCTTCCCACCAGCACCAGTGCATCTCCAAGTATTTCTCAGTGCATGTTTGCAAAGGGCTGGGAGGTTCATCTGGGGTCACAATAGACTTGTACAATCCCACTCCTGGTCCTGGCTCTCAAACTGTAACACAGGGGTCCTTGGTGATGCCCTGAAATTCAGTTCTCTGAATAAGACATGTTTTCTGCTATTCTTTGTGTACAGAGCAGATGCCCAAGGTGGCTCAGCCCAGTGTGTGGAGTGCCAGGTGCTGACAGGAGGCAAAGCCCATGGTATTTGTTGGGGTATATTTAGTTGCTTTTATTCTCCATCCCGCTATTACTGCTCCACTTGAACAGTTTCTAGATACTATCAAAAGGAAAGAGTAGATGCATTTGGATTTCCCTGCTCCCTCACAGAAAAAGACAGGACATAGCAATTTTTCTCTGCTGCTCCAGAGTAATCTGGACGTTTATTTGATTCTTGTCTCCACAACAGAACTATGGATATTACAATTATATTACAATTTTATTAATAAAAATAGGAGAGAAGGTTTGGAGACAGATGGTAAACTGAATTAACTGAATACCCTAAGAAATAGGAAAGTTGACTTGGGAGTGAGCCAGAAACAAAGAAATACAACATTACATCAGTAAGGATATAATCGCCCTTTTGACATCACCAAACACTGCAGAGCACCAGAGGATTTAAACCTTTTATTGTGAGTACATTTCTGGGAGCACTTTGAGAGAAATAACAGCATCTTTTTCCTTCACCACTGCTCAGTTGCAATCAGCACCTGGATATCCTGTAGGTAACTGGAGGCAAGTCTGGGTGAGATGGAAAAAGATGGTGGATAACATGACACAGGTAGTTATCTTTCGATGAGCTCATAGGCATCCAGGGCAGCTCTTCTTCCATGACCATGTTCTTAATTTTGCTACATTATTTCTTCATAGAGACCCAAATAAAATAACTTAATTACCTTCTTTCTGATCAGAAATCAACATGAAAAAACCCATCTATTAATTAATTCTTTTATTTTTAAGTGCTCTGAATATGGTCTTTGGGGATGGACCAATACAAGTAAATGAGGTTTTTTCCATCACTGCTATTTCTATCTCTTGTGCTACTGTGCCACGCCAAAGCCCTGCAGGTCCTTGGCGCTGGGGACCCATCTATTCTTGCTGTTGTCCCCAGAGGGCTGCGAGTGCTGAGAGCAGGGACAGCTCGGAGGAGGGACAGTGCAGAGCTCCAGTCCTGCTGTTCACCGGCCTTGTCCCCTCTGGAGAAGGTACTGGTGGTCCAAACTGCTTCATCCTCTCACCTCTTTTCCCACTGAAAGGAGCTCAGGAACCAAGACAATCTCTAACCCTGTGAAACCACTCAAATACAGTGGAGAAAGGTGTATCAGAGAGCATGTGGCTATAATAAAAAAAAAAAAAAGCTTGAAATATACATGTAAAATCCATGAATCCCTAGCAGGGACCCTCACTCTCCTTTCCACGCTCTCCTGCATTTTGCTGTGAGCCGTGCTTGGCTCTCCAGGAGCTTTTCTTCCCAAACATGCTAATTCAGAGATTTTGCAAATCCTTTTTGGAGACTTCAAGGAACTGAGCATTGCTACCATACAGCATGATACAGGGAAATGTTTTGCTGGGCTTGGATTGGTTGTATGGTGTGCCACCAGAACTTACTGATGACCAGTCATTTACTGTGTCAAAGCCTCCTTGCACTATAAACATCATCACAGAGCCTCCAAGGTGACGTGAGGCTGGTGGGAATGTGGGTGAGGAAGCAGACCAGGGGCTTTTCCTGATTCTGCTTCTTCCTACACTCTGTATATAGGTAACATTATAAATATTTTACCATCCTGCTGGAGACTGCACTATGGAAAACATGGTAGCTGATGGTGAGAAAGTAAGACACTGAGATGAGAGGTGATTTTTAATCAGGAAAGTTTCAAAGACACAGGGGTAGTTCAGCACCTGTGAGCCGGCCCCAGTTCCCTGCTGCAGCCGTACTTCAGCACCCTTTACTCACTGCTTGGGCTTTTGCAAGCAGTGATGTAGCTACAGCATGTAGCAGATACTTTGGAAAAGCATAGCTGAAAATGCAGCCCCTCCTTGTCACGGGTTTTGGCAAGACCCTATGTCGATTCCCCTACAACCCCCAAATTAGTGCTCACTGTCCCTCAAACTCTCCTGTCAGCCACACACAGGGTTTTTCTGTCTTCTGTGTTGTGTGAGATAACACATAAACATGGAAAGAAGCTAAATCCAACCAACTTGTCCAAGTGGTTTTCTTCCACACCACAGGAAGAAAGTGTCACTTGTCAAAAAAAAGTGTGTCATTCAGTGGAAGTCACTGTTTCTCTAGGAAAGCCTGAGTTCAGGCAGGAAAAGATTTTTTATTTTTACCTGTGTGCCATGGTGTTGCAAGACTGCAGCTCACACTTCCATTTGCTCAGCAAAGCAGCTTCAGTTGTGTAGATACAATGTCAGAGACACCATACGTGAACTGCAGTGAGGAGTTTCCACTCAGCGCTGCTAAGACATGCTGCAAAGTCCATGCTGAATGAATTGGCCTCTTGAAGAGTAACAGGCTCCAAAGGCACCCAGGAGTTTTTAGGTGGCTTTTCTCACTGAAGTCAAGCATGTCACTTGGCCCAGGAGCAGCAATTCCAAATGATGGGTTATTTGGAAAAACAACCCTAGCAAATAGTCCTTTGTCCACTGTTAAATGTGGCAGAGGTGGGTGGTTACCTGTGTAAATCCATCTTTTAGTGTCCAGATTCCAAGAGAACCTTCACTGCTCTCACTGCTGAGGGTTTTGATGATGACAAGAAGGAAGGGAGCATCAGTCCCACACCTGGAAACAGATACTTGGATGCTCCACCTGGACACCTGAGTTTGTGTTTTGACCATGGAGGAAGGACAGCCACACCAAAGCTATCAGTCAAATCGGTCACTTCAGTGGGACTTTCTTCTGTGCCAGAAGAGGTTTAGGTTAGATATTAGGAAAAATTTCTTCATGGAAGGGGTGATCAGACATTGGAACAGGTTGCCCAGGGAAGTACTGGAGTTGTTGTCCCTGGAAGTGTTCAAAAAACATGTAGATGTGGTGCTTGGAGATGTGGTTTAGCAGTGGGCTTGGCAGTGCTGGATTAACCATTGGATTTTTTGACTTTTGACAACTTTTCCAACCATAATGATTCTATGATTCTGTAATTTCTAAGATACAACTTTGGGTCAAGAAGCAGAAGTGCTGAGGTGGCAGGGTGGTGAGTGGTGTCATGTCAGTTGATCCTTCCACAGAAGTGTTGCTCTCTGTGCTGTGAACACACTTTCATTTGGGAAAGTTTTAGAAACTACAAAATCTTCCAAGTTTCCTCTCCGATTTGCTTATGACTAATCCAGATCCTGCTTATTTGCATGCCAGCATGATGTCTCAGCCAAACTATTTGTTTTTCCCCAATATTTTCACCCCAGACAATGGCACAGCCTCCTCTATGGGACAGTTGCCTATGTGGCAGATCTCTGCACCATCCTGTCTGCTCCTGGGGCTATGCTCCCTCTTCAGCCTGGCATCTTTTGCGTTTGGAAAGGATGGGTTTTTCCTACCTCTGAGAGCATGGGCAGTGCATGGATGGGTGCAGAAGGCTCTACAGCTCACTTTGGGCTGCTCCTTGACCTGTTGTTGGATGGAAAATTGCACAGTCTTCCCTTCCTTTCCCGGGCAAACTATGGCCGAGAATCAAAGGGGCTGAAATGACCTTTCCTTCTCCACCAGCCATTAGGAAATTGAGGCTGAGTTGACTCCATGCACAAGGTAGAGCTGTGCCCGCCCATGTGGGCCAGTGATGCTGTCCGGGGAGGAATAGGGGCTCAGGAACAGCCTCCTCAGGGGAAGGACCTGCATGTGCCTCTGCCTGGTAAGGGTCAGAGCCCCCCTCCTCTTTGCTTCCAGAGCAACAAACAACTCCTTTCCAAGGGCTATGAAATCCCTAAAATCAGCTTCAGGAGCCATACAGATATCGCTGTGACTGCCAGGTGTCCCACTTGCTGCTAGATAGCCCCAGCCAGAGCAGGGAAAGCACTGAAAGCACTGAGATGTTTGCTAAAGTGGGATTCCTTTTTTTTTTCCTCTCCAAGGGCAAGTATGAGCTGGTCGGCACAGGAACCAGCACTGAGATTGCTAAATTGATATAATTTACTTTCTTGTTTTCCTCTTTAAAAAATTATCTAGAAAACTGTCAGTCATTCTGCTGTTGATTGAATTGAGTTGGAAGCCATCTAAGGACTGAGATTACAGAAGATGTGAATGATGCAGACTTAATGTCTTTTCTGCAGAAAACAGTACTTAGTTATAACAAGTGAAGAGAGTATTATTTAGTTTGTTGTAAGATTCTTTGCAATGATGGAGAAAAAAAGGACAAATATATTAGAACCCCTTTTAAAATGTTAAATGTACTTTATTTAGTATGTCTAATTGTGGAGGTTAGGTTTTTTTTCCTTTTTTTTCCTTCTCTCAGGGAATTTTCTTCCATTTGTTGCCTAAGAGATGGTAACGACGATACTTAAGAGACAAAATATGTGGTTGAGGGGAAGAGGAGGGGGAAAGGTGTAGCTGCCTGCAGTCACTTAGCTGGGGGGCTTTCTCTTGGGAAGGGAAGAGATACCACGAGATTTTAGCTGGGGGGTGAGGGGCTTGGCTCGTCCCTTGCTCTCTCTCACCCGCGGCATCGGAGGTGAGATGGCCGGGCTGCGGTTGCTGTGGGAAGAATTCGCCACCACCACGGAGTTTCGTCTTTTACTGCTTCTCCTACTGGGGGTGAGCCTTTGCTGGTAAGAGCGGCCGTTGAACTTTGTCAATACCCGACCTCACTGGGAAGGACCCTCACCATCTACTCAGGGGAAAACCCGGGACCCCAACCCCCCTCCCCCTCCGGAGGGAGCATCTCCCGACTGCTTTCGGGATCCCGGCGGCTGCTGCACACCCCTGCTGTTTTTTGCTGCTGCTTCGGGTTTTTGCTACACTTCAGCCCGACACCGAGCGCCCGCCGGGATGCCCCGCTGCTTCTGCCTCTGCCAACGCTTAGGGCTTAGTGCTACGCTTCAATTTGCGATACCCAGAGTCTGCTCGTCCCTGCCGTTCCAGCCGCCGCTCCGAGGCTCCTGCTGCAGCCTATTTCGCCACCTGAGGGGCACCGGGCTCGGCTGCCCCTGGGGCTTTGCAAAGGAAGCCCCTTTTCCCTCTCCCGCCGGCCCGCCCGCCAGCACCCACTGCACAGAGGCGGCCGAGCTCGCGCCACAGCGCCCCCTGCAGCCGCGGGGGAATCATCGCACCCGCCCTGCCCGGCCAGAGCCAACAGCGCCCCTGCCGGCCGTGACTGCAACTGCACCCGCGGGGAAGGTGCTCGGCAGCCGAGAGAAGGCTGTTGTTGGGGCTCTGCTTTTGGCTGTAGTTGCTGCTGTTGTTGGTGGTTGTTTGCCTTGTCATATACATATATATAGATATATTCTAGTGAAGCACTGTTATTCATTTTCCCATATCTTTGCCTGAAAGCCCTGTATTTTCAAAGTTAAAATTGGAGAAAAGGGGGGCACATTTTTCATTCTGAGGGAGGTTCCTGCCCTCCTTGGTAGACACCTCTCTTTCAAACCAAGACAACACCTATACAGCTCAGTTTTAGAAAACCATTCTCCATAACGCCAGGTGATCTAACTCAGAATTATCTTTTCTTCAGCCAAATGTTCAAATAGCTCCTTGGAGCTGAGAGCAGCTTGTGGGCAGCCTGTGAGTACCAGCTTGTGAAAGGTCATCCAAGTTGTGCCAGTGTCCTGATGTCCCCTGAACCTTTGTTTGCTGTGAGTCTCCTTTGCACACCCTACTCATGTTGCTACAGGGCATGGACACCTTCCACTAAACCAGGTTGCTCCAAGCCCCATCCAGCCTGGTCTTGAACACTTACAGGGATGGGGCAGCCACAGCTTCTCTGGGCACCCTGTGCCAGTGGCATACTACCTTCACAGGGAACCAGGGTTTTGAGGTGCCGGGGGAGCCATCCCCAGTGACCTCCTCCCTCTGTCTCCTTGGAATACCCGAGTCCTGTTTTTTTTTCTGCCTGAAAAGGGTCTTTTAGTGCCACCTCCTCTGGCTGTAATCTCCTGCAGCTGAGAGGCTGCTGAGGGTGGTGTGATGCTCTGACCTGCCAACAACAATTCAGGGCTGTGTTTCCTTTCAGAAAACTCATTTGCATATCCTCTATTCAATTTATTTGGTTAAATATATTTGAAAAGGCAAAAGCTCTGGGTCATTGAGACTACAGACTGGGCCGTCTGGGGGCTTCCTCCATCTTAACCCTTTGGAACCTTGCTCCAGGATCTTGGAGGCTTAAAATATCCAGAAAAAGAGATTTTAAGGCTGTTTTTGCAGCAGGTATGGGGAATCAGGCTGGAGACGGGGAAAGCCCTGACAGAAGTCAGCAAAACTGACTTCTGCCATATACCTCTGAAACGAAAATTCATTTATGTGCAGTCACAGACAGACTTGCAGAGAGTTTGCAATATTTAGCACTGAGAGAAATGTCTTCAGGATGGCTTGAAGGTACCTGTGAAAACAGGAGAGCAAAAGCAAATTACAGCGGTGTCAGGCACAGGATGGTGCAGGGTGCTGCAGGGTGTGGAATCAGCAAAGGGAACTGCCTAGAAATAAATAAAAACCCCTGAAACAACAACAAAGATCGTGAAACATATACTGTGTGTTTAAAAAAACATTTAAACAATGTAACTGCTTGTTATTAGTGTCAAAAGAAAAAAAAGGTTTCAGCAAGGTGTTTACTTTGGCATATTTAAGGACATCTCAAATCATAACCCAACCACAGATTTCTCAAAAATCCTCCACAAGATGATCCCCACTTCACCCCCCCCCC
>VZTN01011471.1:294573-358683 GCA_013400515.1 Erpornis zantholeuca
ATTTTCTAGCACAGTGCCAGGCCCTTGCTGCGAGGGGAACTGGAGCTGGATGTGGGATATGGTTGGGGTCTCTGGCTGCTGGGTGGCAGAGTGTGGGAGGGACCCCCTTGGACTGGGCTAGCACACAGCCCCTGCACCTCACTGTGTACTGCATCCACCATAGTCAGCTGCAATGTGGAGACTGTGCTTCTGGATGCCTGTAAAGTGTTTTGAGGATGACAGCTGGGAAGAGATGCATAAGCAATAAATTCATCCTGGGTTTATTTTTGTTCCCTTGCCATCAGCTGGCATCCCTGCAGTGTAAGGAAATTGAGGTCTAGAGGGAGAGGAGGCAGAAACTCTTGCCCAGTAACATCATATAAATGTTGCTAATTATTGAATTAATCCTCTGTTTGTGCTGTATTCTTCCTTCCTGCTTCTCTTTGGAAGTGGTCAAAAATATAGACTGTATAACCATAAAAGCATAATATCTGACCAGAAGATACAGAAAAGAAAAGGAGTCCGCTAAAAAGAAACACAAAGCCATAAAGTTCCCCTTTCTTACACATTATTTGAATTAGTGGCTGGCTTTTATTTGTACTTGAGGCATGATTTTCCATGGATGGGCCTTCAGGAATGTAAAGATACTGTCGGCAGATTTGCGTTCTGTAACTGAAGCTATGGTTCTGGTTTATGGGAGTGTCCTGAAAACCATAGCAGCAGCTGGGGTTTTTTTGAGTTATCCTCAGAATTTTGAAGGGCCAAGTGGGACTCTTCCATAGAGCAATGGAAACTCCCAGGCTATCTTGGCTCTGTGTGGTTTCCTGGTGGTACAACCTTGTTTAGCTGCTCTGATGACTCTACATAGAGTCATAGAATAGTTTGTGTTGGAAAGGACCTTTAAAGTTCATCTAGTTCAACCCCCCTACAATAAGCAGGGACATCTTCAACTAGAGCAGGTTGTACCAAGCCCTGTTCAACCTTACCTTGAATGTTTCAAGTGATGAAGCACCCACCGCTGCTCTGGGTCACAGCTATGCCAGTGTGTCACCACCTTCATTATAAAAAAATCATTCCTTATATCTAATCTGAATTTGCCATCGTTTAGTTTAAAACCATTACACTGTGTCCTATCCTGTATTTTCCTGGCTATAAGCAGCAATGTTTAAAATTCAGCCTTAATCTGTGTTTCTCATTAATTTTGATAAAGTATGAAAGCATAGAAACATTCCATAGGTTACTCTTTTTAATAGGACCCTTTAATCTTTCTGTTTGGCTGGGAGCATTAAAAGCACTGTGATTTCCTGATATGTCTTTTTTTTTTTTTTCCTGGATGGGACAGGTCTCAGCCAAATCTCATAGAAGTCCTTTGAAGTCTTTCCATTGATTTTACTGGTCATTGGGTGTCAATAGGCTTTAGACTGAGCACGAAAGGTGAAGTCTAATTTCCTTTCCTAATTTCCCTGCTACTTAATGCTCTAAGGTGCAGGGCAGTTTGGAGCAGATTTCTACAGAAGCAGAAGTTACCCACATCCTGGTTTGAAGCTCAAAGGGTTTTGTGGCTCCTATTGCTTTGGTGGGTTGCTGGATGCTCAGCATCTCTGCGCTCAGCCCCACCAGCCCTCAGCTTTCTGTTCTGCAGGGCACAGCTCACACATATGCAGGAGGATCTGAAAACAGACTTGAACTGTTCTCTGTGCTCTCATGCCAAAAGATCTCAAAGCAAATCCCTGTTTATGGAGAACTGCGTGCTTTCTCTTGGCTGTGAGTCTGAAAAACGAGATTGCCTTCCCATAAAGCCCTGTTCCCATCACTCTGCCCTGCAGATTACCTGACAGAAAATCCTGGGGCAGGGGGAAAGGTTTTATTCTGTGTATTACTTAGAGTATGCTTACGTAATTTTTCTCTTAAGGTAGGCAACCCACATCCAGCGTCCTCCTTTTGTTCTCCCTCAGATATCTCTGGTGGTTGTTTCAGAGAGTGAGTCCATATACTGTACGTACTTGCAATGACAGCAAGACAAGAGAAAGGGAAACTGCTCCGGGCACTTATAGAGGAGATAAAAGGGTCAGCCTCTACCATGAAACACGTTTTACTGAGTCTCAGCACCTATGCTGAGGGTATATTGCCCATGGTGAGCTTCATGGTGGTAGGCAAGACCAGCCCTTACCAGCAGGAACTTGAAAGAAGAGCTCCATAGCCCAGTATGTTGATTTTAATCCAGTATTCATTTGAAATCAGTATTCCCATATCCCCTTTAGGGCATTTCATCATGAGCACAGATGTGCTGAGACTGTGGGCTACCAGCACTGAAGCTCCCAGCCAGCCCAGGGCTGTTCACACACCTAAAATATTTTCCTGACTACAATATTATCCTGTCAAGCTGTGGCTCATAAGGAAAAAAGGGGCAGGAATCTGAGTTGGTTGAATTAAGCCAGCACTGTGATACTGATTTGCACCTGCAGACCATTCAGTCTAGTACTCCCTGCCCTACCCTGGCAATTTGATGAGTTAAGCCTGACTGCAGAACACTCCCCCATGTGACCCAAAGGAGTGATATTTGGCAAGCTTGCCTGAAATCTCATTAGAGAGTCTCTTCATTCATGGGTATTAAGTGTTCTTTGAGAATTCTCCGTTATGCACTCCAAAATCACAAGTAGAATTTAGGACAGGTCAGACAAAAACTTTATTAACTAGGGTAATAGTGAGTGTTCAGACAGCCTTTCTGCCTCTGCTTTCCCTTTTTCTGCCAAGCGGTTGTGGAGATCCAGCCAGGAGAAAAAGGAGTTGAAGAAAACAATAATTTCAGTGTTAATAGAGCCAGATATCTAGCCTCTGGAAGGATGGACTGCTCAAATGCCTTCCTAACAGCCAGAGTCCTAAACAGGGATCAAACAGTAAATAATGAACAGTAAATAACGTGATGATAGGGACCAAGGGCTCCTGGGGGCTCAGGGGTGGCACACCCGTGTTATCTTTGCTCAGGAGCGGGGAGTTGGAAGCTACCAGACACTGTTGGCTTTCAGTTGAAAGGAATGTTCTTGTAGTTAAGAGAATATCTCAGCCAGATCTCTCAAATGTAAATGTTAGTAATTTACCATGACAAATAAATTTTAAAGTTTTGGTCTTGTTATTTTCAGTGTAAATTAACAAAACCTGGTTTGAGATGAAATACCAGGGTGTTGGGGTTTTTCTTATATATAGCAGTATAAGGATGATGTTGGCAATAGTTACTCTCTTACTGTTTTATTGATTCAAGTGATTTATTCTACTCGATTATCACAGAATGTTTTGAGTTGGAAGGGACCTTTAGGCTCATCCAGTTCCAATCTCTCTCCCATGGGCCGGGACACCTTGCACTAGACTAGGTTGCTCCAAGCCCCGCCCAACCTGGCCTTGCACGTCCAGGGGTGGGGCAGGCACAGCTTCTCAGGACAGCCTCCTCCAGTGTCTCACCACCCTCAAAGGGAAGAATTTCTTCCCAATATTTAATGTAGCCCTGTGCTCTGTCAGTGTGAAGCCATTACCCTTTGATGCCATCACCATCTGCCCATTTAAATGTCTGCCCATATCTGACCTCTGAAGTTTCTAGTTCAGCAGACCAGAAGTGGTGGCACAGACTTTCTCAGTGTCAGAAACGTTCTTTTGTGATGACTTTTCCCAAAGGAAATGAAATGCCTTTTCTAATTTTAAACTGTGCATTTGCAGGAAGGCTTTACAGTTTTACACCCAAAAACCTTGCTTCGAACCTGTAAATCCTCCAGTATGACAGAGATGTGCGAAAATACTGCAGTATTCAGGAGCTGAGGGGGTGGGTTTTTCCTCTTTGGAAGGCGGCTCTCACAGCCGGGATGTGGAACCTCAAGGGTTACAGCGGGCATCGCTGCTACTGCTGCGCTAATACAGCCTAAGCCGATATTAGCCAAGCTTAACTTCTTTCAGCCGTTTGCAGATGGGAGTGGGAGGGACGCCCTGGAGTCAGCAGTTCTGTGCGGGGACTGGAAGGGCAGAGTCCCAGCCATGAGCTGACCGGGCACCGGGGGCACCGGAGGGACCGGGGGGACCAGCGGATGGTGAGTCCCAGCGGGGTTTTCATTACTATTATTGCTCTGCGTGTGAGGAGCCGTGGGGAGATCCGAGCGGGATCCAGGAGCTGCGCCCATGCAAGGCTCAGGTGGGTCTGGGAGGACCCGGGAGGCTGCAGGCGGGACCCCCTTCCCGGGGGCCTCCGGGCTGGTCCCGGGGGTCCACAGGATCCACCGCAGCTGGGCTCCGGGATGCCGAGCAAAGCAAAGTCACAAAAAGCAGGGCTGCGGGAGAGCTGCTGTGCAGAGGGACCCCGGTGCTGCTGGGGGTGGGTGAGCTCATTCCACGGGGGGTGATGCAGGAGAGCTCATGGCGGGGCAGTGGGATGGGGGTCACTGGCAAGTGGCTTTGGCAGTTTTCTGTTGTTGAGGGTGTTTCCAACAGCCTTAGTAGGGGAAAAGCTCCTGCCCGGCTCTGGCTGGAGTTCCCAGTGCTGGAGGCAGCGGCCCCATAGGTCCCGTGTGGGCTGCGGGGCTCCAGAGCGCAGGCCTCCAGCCTTGGGGGCTGGAGACCACCCCAGGCACCCCTGGGATCAGTGACGAGGGCAGCTTTACCTGCACCCAGCCATGTGTGGGGGCAAGGTCACTGCAATGCAGATGGAGCCTGGTGTCTGGGGCTTCTCTGGAGGGCTCTGTCCCTTTGAGTTCATTGCCTCAAACTCTTGACCCTACATTTTGGGGCTTTTTTCCCACAGCAGGAGCTCTGTGGAGCCTGTCACACTAGTTTAGCTGTGGTTGACCTTGAATCCTGTGTTGAGTTCTGGGCCCCTCACTCCAAGAAAGAGGGGCCCAGAACCCAATGTCTTTCATTGAGGTGCTGGAGTGTGTCTAGAGAAGGGCAACGGAGCTGAGGAAGGGTCTGGAACACAAGACTGATGAGGAGAAGCTGGGGGAGCTCAGCCTGGAGAAAAGGAAGTTCAGGAGAAACCTTACCACTCTGCAAAGGTGGTTGAAGCTAGGTGGGGAGGTTGGTCTCCTCCCAAGTAGCAAATGGAGGAACAAGATGAAGTGACCTGAAGATGTACCAGGGGAAGTTTAGGTTGGCTATTAAGAACAATTTCTTCACCAGAAGAATTTTTCAGCTCTGGAAGAGGCTGCTGAGGACAATGATGGAGTCACCATCTGTGGAGGGATTTAACAAATATGTAGATATGGCAGTTTGGGACATGGTTTAGTGGCAAGCCTGGTGGTTCTGAGGGAATGGTTAGACTCGATAATCTTAGAGGGCTTTTCCAACCTATATAATGCTGGGATTCTGTGACAACCTTCTGGTTTCTAGTCTTTCTGTGTCTCAACTTTCAGCCACCCAGACTTCAGTGTAGGCTCTTTGCAATGTATGTCTGCCTGAGGGATCTCCTGGTGCTGGTGACAAAACTTGCCTTTGCCAAAGCTATGCAGCAGCGGTAGGTTGCAAGCATTCAATGTACTGTGTGATGTTGTTCCTAATTCCATGCTGTGCATTCACACCTCCCTGAAGCATGGAACCATGTGAATGCTCCACCCACATGGGAAGAGCCTGCTGCTGTGTTGGGTGTGAGAGGTCATGGGGGTGCACCCTGGTGTCAGGGACAGAACATGAAAACCTTATTGGTAGCCATGAGATCCCCTATCTGGACATAGTGTAGTTTCTTGCTTGCTGTGATGTTATGTGCCCATTGCTGGTGCGTCCCATCCTTTGGCATGCTGGAGACAGAGAGGGTTGGGGATGTGAAGAAAATGGGAAGATGATGCTTTCAGTAGTTTCAGAGAGTCTCCTGGAAGGTGGAGGGTCCCTGCCTGCTCCAGGAGGTATAACGTGTGGTGGATCAGGCATGGCCCTGGGTACAGCTGCAGAGGTGGCTGTGTGCACTGTGGGGCCTCCTCAGAAAACCTTCTGCACCTGGGCAGTGAGAGTGTCCCTTAATGCCGTGGCCATTTCTGCGGTAATCACTCTGCAGAAAGGTTTTACTGATCTCATGCAAGAGAGAAATGTCAAGTTGTGTTCCTTTAAAAACACGGTGATACTCTCGTGCACAGAAGAGATTATTTTGGGAAGCTCTGGCTGTTTGCAGGCAGCGTGTTTCAGTCCTGACTAGAGGCCACTGGCACAGGGCCCAGGCAGACAGAAGGCACGGCAGGAGCCAGCAGGTCTGTGCAGCAGGCAAGGCTGCTGCATCGTGCTGCTCCTGCCCCAACTGCTGTCTCTGCTCCTGTCCCCCACTTGCAGTAGCGGGGGCAGGGTTGCTTTCCTTTGGGTTTTTGGCACGTGGCCTGCCTCTTTATTTTCTCTTCCCTTACTGCACTGCAAGGTTGCCAAATAGGTCTTGAACAACTTTCAAAGCTGCCTTCATCTTCTGGTTTGTTTTGGGGTAAAATCTGGAGCAGACACAAGCAGTCACATTCTGTGTGCACAGGGTCTGCATAAAACTCTCTCCACGTGTACTTAACCTTTGGATCCCCTCACTCCTTCCCATCTGTGCAGACAGGGTCCTTCAGAAAAGCACTACAACTACAGGGCCAGGTTGGATGGATCTGTGAGCTATCTGACCTAGTGAGGAGCATTTCTGCCCATTGTGTGGAAGATGGCTGGATGATCTTCCATGTCTCTTCCAACCCACGCCATATGTGATTCCATGGACTTGCAAGGTACTTTCTTGGTAATTAACCTGGTCTAATTATGGTCAGCTTACTCTAAGAGAGGGATACAACTGTATTTGTTATAGTTAGTGACACTACTGTTACATTTTTGTAAGCTCCCGTTTTTGATGTCATTTTCTCGTTTCAGTTTCCAATGTGACAGCTGTAACACTGTCTTCATGGGCATGTGTTTGACATAAAGCTGGCAGAGCCTTTCAGTCCTCCCCTTTTTCATATGGTTTTGCTTTAAATGCAGTAAGTATTGGAGCTTTTCAAGCTATAAGATTGGCATAAAGAGAAATGCTCCTTATAATAATAAAGGCAGTGTTTAGCACTGATATGGCCCAAGCTGTGAGGTCTCTACATCTGCAGCAGAACATGAAAATCTGTAGTGTTATAATGCACAGGCAACATCCTGAGAGCAACAGGTCAAATTTCCAGGATCTTAATGGCTGGAGGCAATGCCAGCTGCAGTCTGGTCGGCTTAGCCATGCTGTGAGCACTTGATACATAACTGTTGATATTGTAGAAGGCAACACAAAATTTAAGTTTGACCCAGTAAGTGTTTTGGTCCAGTCTGAGCTGTCAGAGAGACAATGCAGGCTAACACTTGGCTTGGAAGTGGTATTAAAAACATTCCCGTTCTTCCCTATCCTCTGCAGGACTAACTCTGGGCATGCCACTGTTGTCATGTCTTAAGCATTATGAAAGGTTTTCTCTTATGAGCTTGTTTAGTTTTCCATATCACTTTGGATTAAGTACTTCCATGCTTGCCTGAATGCAATTGGCTGACAGGATCCTCAGAGTGGTATTCAGAAACCACTTTATTCTAGTACTGCTGCCAAAAGAAACGGCAGCAACGAACCCCAAAAGGTTTGCAGCTGGATCAGTACCCCTGAACTGGTGCACAAATATTTGTGCTGGTGCCTGGGAAAGGCAGGGTGAGTGTGGGGAGTGATGGAAGGGGCAGATGGTCAGGAGGACTCCTTGCCCTGTCAGGCCTGCAATATGGTGGGGCATTCCAGCCTCTCTGGGCTCCACCACGTTGTGCTCCTGGCAGGGGTGGAGGTGGGTGCGCAGTGGGTCAGGGAGTCGTGCAGGGAGGATATGACCCCATCCTGGCACCAGGATGCCATCTGACCATGCCAGGTGGGGATTTGCTTGTAAACTAACCACTTTTTCTGATACTGTAGCAGGACAGTTAGTTCTGTGCCAACAGCCATGTGCCCCAATGTGGGCATAAGGTGAGGAGACCCTCATGGCCCTGTCTAGGAATCTTGTGGATTGGGGTCATCCATCCCACCCTGCCAGAAGCCAGAAGGAATCAGACCTGTGAAGTTTGTGCATGCAGCAGGAGAGCAACCAGGGTCAGGGCTGTCCCTTCAACCGTCCCTGTATCACTATGAAGAGTCTCACACAGTGACCCTACAGATGCAGCCAAGGGCAGGGTGTGAATGGTCATGGAGAGCTGGGAACTGGCAGTGCAGGGATTTGCCTACATGTGTGTCCTTGTCTGGCAGTGACGTGATGCGGGGACAGCAGAGCCAGCCCTCAACAGCCAGGGCAATGCATGCTTGTGTACCAGCTTCTTCCCTACCTGGCATTGCACCCAAAATCTCCTTGCCTCCACCAGCCATGGGCTTGGGGCTTTGTAGAGTGAGATGGCTCTCAGAGGGCCTGGCTGTGGCATGTTTATGTGAAGAGACTGAAAACGATCCAGGCAGTGAACTGAGGAGGGGAGTACATCCCACCTGGGTGCATTGAAGGGTAAGTCCCCTTGAGGTCCCTGCACCTCTGAACTGCCCAGCACTGACACTGCTGCAAAGCCCTCAGGTGACTGGGGTTCTTAGCTGCACCAGGGCCTCTACAGACAGTAGTAAGGTTTATTTAAATCCAATATTTAAAGGCAAGCATCAAAACTTTCCCTGGCAACTTGCCATCAAGCTCTTTGCAAAGCAGCTTCAAAACTCCGCTCTGCCAAGCCAGTTGTCAGGGGTGCAGCTCCCTTCTCCCTCTCCATTCAGTGCTTCTCTTTGTACTCTGCCCCAGATAACTATTTTTATGCCATTCTTTAAGCTGTTTGTTTGCTGCCTGACACAGAGCATTCAGGAATCATATAGTATATGGGACAATCAACCATCAATGTCACTAAAAAATAAAAAAAGCCCAAACCCAACAAATCTCATTCTTCACAAGAAATGAAGCTTACAACTGCTCATGAGTACTTCTGGGAAGGGGGGAGGTTTGCAGGTGTTCTGTGAGCAGAGTCCAGAACGGAGCCCCAGCTGTGGCAAAAGCAGCACTGCGATGCAGTGTTGGGATCCGTAACAATGCTAGCAGCACATGGCACTTCAGTATGAGCCCCAGCAAACATGTGCCATAAGGCTGAGGGGCAAATTCTCTGTTGCTTTAGTCACGTCAATGGGATGTTCCTATGGATTTTGCTGCCTGGGAGCCAGGGAAGCAGACAGGGAGGGATAAGGCTCTGGTTTCCCCAGATGAAACTTTGCAGTCCCTGTGCTGATTTTGGCACAGTTGTGTGAGCAGGCTCCGGAGAGCTCAAGGCAAAAAGCCAGAAAACCCCACAACTTTGGGGATTTGCTTTTCCTTCTGGCTGAGTTCTGTTTTAGCTTGGAGGAATGGGCTGAACCCATTTGGCGAGAGCACACAGAAGCTACACTGGCAGTAAGGGGAACAAGATGAACATGATGAGGGGGATAGTGGGTACAAAAATATGCCGTGTAGGTTTTCCCATCTGAGCTCCATCCTCTGCAACTACAGGCTGAGGTTTTTAGCCTGGTCAATGAAACCTTGTGACTCTGGCTCATGTTGGTGCTGGGTAACATTTTAAGGATGTTTCAGCAGTTAGAGGAATTTTCTTGTTACTGTGCCTTAGGCAACTGATAGACTTCAGAGATAGCAGGGCTGTCAAGCATTTCCCTTTTGGTAGGAAACTTAAAATGCTTGCACAGCTTCCTGATGCTTTGTTATCCAGAGGAGTGGCTGATTTGGACCAGATTCCCAGTCATGGCTTTTCCATATGTGTGAGTCATGGTGGCTTCCGAGGGCTGCTGCACCACTCTGCTCAGGGGTGCAAAAGGTATTTTTAGGTTGGTCCACATGTTTGAGCTGTGCTGAGTGGTTGAGGAGGCATGAATGGAGGATGAAGCTTTCCATGAGGATTTGGTAGCTGGATGAAGAGGGACCTGATGCAGAGGGATGAGGATGAGTTGATGGTCTGTGCATGGCTCTGAGCAAGGGGCATTTCCAGACAGCTGGGGGCTGGATTTTGTTCTCTGAAAGATCTCAAATGTCTAAAGTAAGATCTCCACACAGCACTGAATTATTTATTGAATAATTTCTCTTGGCAAGGGACCGATATCCTGTAGATATTTTAGATACTTTAAATACCTCTATTTATGTGTGATTACTGGGCTCTTTCAGGACATTGAGCTCCTTGTTAGCATTTTTCCCTTTTAAGTGGATGCTTGCAAAGCTCTTGTATTTTGCAAATGCATTTCCCAACTGTGCAGAGCAGGAGGGAGCAGAGGCCAGTGCTGCTTCTCTGGTTGCTTGGAGATTCCCAGCCTTTGTCTGTGCCCTATCTTTGGGATTGTGGTTGTCGGGAAGGTGGAATGGAAGCTGGAGGGTCAGCAAAGACCCCGAGTCCAGTGCTGTGGTTTGCCACTAGCTCCGTCCCCAGGAACCATGGGAAAATGTGGTGCCATGGTCATACCCAGGCTGTTAATGCACCATACTTAGAGTTTTTTAACGAGTGAGGTGTCTCTACAGTAATGCTAGGGGCACATGGTTATTATGCAATTAGTGCTGTTAATCATCAGTGACCCAGAGTAGGGGGAAATTCTACTTTTTATATATATTTTATACATATGGACAGGCACACACAAGCATTTACATCCACGCATGCAGATATATAATTGTATGTGTGTATATACCATATATAAATGGGACCCATTGCTTTAGCAGCCTTTTCTCTGAGACATTTTTTCCGTCCTGAGTGAAACTGCCTATCTCTCCTAAAAAAAATAATATACCACTGGGCCAAGTTTATACCACAGCCCCAAACACATGCTGATGCTGACCTGGTCTCTTTCATCCATCCCTGTTCTGTCCCCACTCAGTCACCAGAGGTCACATGAAAGCACAGCTGGCCTCCTTGCCATGAAGTTTATTTGCCTTATTCTTCTCCCGCAGATCCAAGGCTTGACCTGGATGCAAAGCCTTTTTCCATTGCGGATAACTCTGCCCTGCTGAGTGGGTGGAAGAGCACTGGGAGAGGGTGAGTGGGGAGGCAGGGGCATTGGGACAGTCCCTGGTGGCATTGCTGCAGCCCCATGTCTGCTCCCATGCCCCAGACCCTGAGTTTGGGGTGCACCCCCAGCTGGGTCTGCCAGCATGAAAGCAATTTGAGCTAAAGAGGCTTACGTACCATTGAAACCCTGTTCTTTAATAGTCTTGTTGGCAAAAGGCCAGTTTCACAGATTGGATGGGTCTAATTCTCAAAGGAAAGGGAGAAGGATATTCTTTGTTAGTAAAAATAGAATATAATTATAAACTGCTTTTATAACATTTCTTGATCATGGGGTGCTTCTCCAGTGTTTGCTCCCTGGAGAAGTGCCACAGCCTCACAGGCACTGTGTGCCTTTCCTCCCTTTTTTGCTATCCATCGCCTCTCACCCATTCTTATGTTGCCTGAGCACTGGCATAATAATCCAAAAAAAGCTATTTTATCTCTTAACCAGTTCCTTTTTTCCCCTCTTTTTTTTTTTTTTTTCCCTTCTCAGTTGCAACTCATTGAGTTATAGTGGAACCACAGTCAATGAGGCCAAATGCCTTGGCTTTGAGTCCTCGATTATTATTTGACCCTGCAAAGAATTGTGTGATCTAAAGCAAAACACAGTAATTGTCCTTGTGCATGGTGAAAGCAATTATTTTGCTCAGTGGGTAAAATTAAGCACCTGTAAGAGTTCAGTTTGGTCTGGTTTTGGTAGGTATGGGGCATTTTTTTAATGGAAAACACAGTTTTTATGAAAATGTGCCGTCCCAAAAATCAAAGCAGCGATACATCGTGTGGATGCTGTGTGAGTTGACTTAGAGTGATATATCTGAAGGTGAGAGACATTAAATGAGGAAAAGTGCTATAGTGAGATAGGTCACTTTAGAAGAGCAAAAGCAGGTATGGTTTCAGAGTTTTAAGTAGTATTAACCTTAGCTTGATCAATAATCCTAGTAATTGCTGAATCCCAGGTGTGGCTGATTACCCCTTGCAGAGTACAGACGGTCCCTGTACATGCATCCAAATATGTGTGGTGGGTCAGGGCTGTGGGGTCACCCCTGCCCAGGCTGCTCTGGAGGGATGCAGGATGAGCAGTGAAATGTTTTGGGTCACTGTTGTAGTGATGTGTTTATACCACAATTGCATGTGTGGGACGGAAGCTGTCCTGCAGAGCTATGTGAGCCAAGTATTGCTTGTCTTCTGCTTCATTTTGAGGCTGCTTACTGGATTTCCACACAGTGATTCTTAGATACTTCTGGTGTTCCTATTTTTCCTTTTATGTTTATCACACCCTTTACTCTTTCTCAAGAACTTTGTAAGCTTGCAGACTGCCTGGCTCCCTGTCTCACAGCAGGGAATTGTTCTGTAAGGTTTTCAGTAGCTCTCTGTAATGCCCAACAAATACATAAGGGCATTTTCTCTCTGTTGTTAACACTGGTTTCGTCCTGCTGTAAAGCATGGCATTACCATTTCCATAAACACTATAGTGTAAACCCATTAAAACAGAGAATAAATTGACCTGATCTTAAACTAGTTGAAAATAGAAAGGTGGCCAAGTGTCATGAGTTTTCCAAATTTTCCCATTTAAGTAAAAGGAATGAGAAAAAAATCTGAAGGTTTGGATTAAACTGGATATTGCATTTGTGGCTGAGGCACAACACAGTCTGTGGTGGGAGATCTCATTAGATCACTTGTTCCCATAAAATCTAGAGAAATGTGAGCCCAGTCTGCTGCAGAGTGGTTGGTGTCCCCCTTCCTCACATGAGCCCAACCCCAACCACACTGGCCTCAGGATTAGAACTGAAGGCTCATCCAGCTTCTCATCCTTTGTGTCCACACAGACAAAACTTCTGGACCTGCAGAATAGAGGCTGACTTGGCATCAGCTCTCTGGTTTTAATTACAGCAGTGATTAGGAAGTCACAGCCTGTGGTGTCCCAGGAGCTCCCTGGCCAAGTTGGAGAAGGTCAGAAGTACCTGAGCTGCATTTAAAGGCAGAGGCTCATCCCAGGGTTGATGTGCCACTGCATGCCTACATGGAGTTTGGGGAAAAAGGAAAAATAATAATGATTATACTCTACAAGTAATACACAACATCCCCAAATGCCTGTGCCTGTATGGCTGTGACAGCCTCTGTGCATGTTTTCATAAAGATGCTAATTACTGCAACAGCTTTCATTTAAATAAACAAATGGTTTCCAGTGTTGCAATCTGACTATGTATCCCTGGGAATGCTGACGTTCCCTTTCCTCTTGGTAAATGGAGACTCTCTTGTATTGATATAGTCATAATTTGAGTGCCATTCGTGATTTGAATCCCTATCGCAAAGTCCCCTGAGCCCTCTGCACAGAGCACTAGGCATATTTTTCTTCTGCACAGGAAGGTGAGGGACAGTGGTCCAAGTTTTGCTGGATGTTTCTTTGTGCAAATCTTCTGTCAGTGACCCATTTCAGGAATACAACTATAAATCTCAGGGTCTGAGCTCTGCAGAACTGAACATGAGAAAAGGGTTCAAAAAGCTTGTAGTGTTTCACTGGAGTGAAATCCCTCTAAATATGCTTCTCTGGATTGAGATGTTTTAGATCCTATAAATTCTGTTTCCTCAGTGAAATGAGTGAGTAGCCAGTGCTGTAGCCAAAGACACAGATCCGTGGTGACTGCTGGCTGACAGGATATTCCAGCTTGCTCTGAGAGAAGCGGAGGGTTTGTGGGCTCTGAGCCATGACACATCGCTGGTTCTGCTTCGTAGTTCCCCACTGCGAACAGTTAATTCTCTCAGACATATTGAAAAGCTGCTTATTTGGGTTTGGTTTTGTGCTATGAAGCCTAATGTAAACAGCTTTTTTGGGGCTTGAATAAAGGGTAATGGGACACTTTGCCCGTTTTCCAGGATAAAATGAATCACCCACCTCTTCCCCATCCCAGTGTGAATGCAGGGGGGCAGGAGGATATGGATGTCCCAACAGGAGTTGTTCTTCCCAAGCAGGCACTGATGGGATGGTAGGAAGGATGCGATTGCATGGCTGCACAGCACCAGTAAAATTTTAATTGCATTAGGCATACACCAGTAGTCTGAGGCTGTTCGCACACTGGCTTATGTCACTGGACTCCATTGACTGGAGTTACAGAATCACTTCTAGCAGAAAAAGATGAAAACTAAATTGCACAAGAGAGCCGTTTGTTACCAAAATAAAAAAATAAGCCCTGTTCCAGAGGTGATTGCTGTGAACATAGGCTGTTGGGTGATGTGGAGCCCAGTGTCACTGCTGGCTGTACAGAGGCTGCAGGAGCCCTGCTCAGCCCAGGCCCAGGCTGGGAAGTTCGCCTGTGCCAGACACGCCCAGCTCTTACCCATGGCTGTGCTCTCTTGGTACTTCTCCAGCACTTCTTCCTTCATCGAAACCACTTTTTTCTGTCCTTCCTTGCATATTTTTTTCTCTTTTCTTTGCCATGGGAATATTTTAGAAATCCAGTGATGTGAAGTGCTGTTTGGAATAAATGGAAATGTCAGTGTTTCCATGTGCCACATGCATGGGTGCCATGCTCTGCTTGCTGGCACCCAGGCCTGCTTGCTTGTGGGGAACACACACTGCAGCAGGGTGGTACGTCCACCTCTGGCAACAGAAGTGGGGCTAACAGATAGCAGAAATGGGCCACAGAGGTAACAGAAATGTGGAGAAGGGGTGTGGAGACCATCCTGCTGCTGATCCTGAGCCCAAGGTGACAGCAGCAGCTGCTTGCTGTGCAGTCTGGGGTGCAACGCTGCCTTGCTGATGGGTAACCCAGCCCAACCATCCTGGGTTTAAATTACTATCACTTTTTTTCCTGAGCACATGAGAAATATACTCCTGGAGCATGTGACCATGAGGTGCTCACCTGCTTGTCTTGACTCATCAGAGGAGGCTGTGATCCAAGTGCCCCTGACCCCTCTTTCTTGTAGGTATAGGGAGGGGGTGAGGCAGTTCTCCCTCATCATCCCAAACACACCTGGGCCCCAATCCTGGCCACAATCCCAGGGCAGGTTGGCTGCTCTGAGCAGATCAAGTATGGACTCATCATGAATCACTTTGGGATGCAAAACCCAGGATTAACTATTGCAAAAGGCAAGCTGTGTGAACTCTGCAGTGCCAAAATTGAATGTGAACAGAAATTGCAGCTCTCACTCTCATGATCCTTCTGTTGATGCTATGAGCACTAGATGTCCGTGGATGCCCTCTACCTACGCAGATGTAAAGGCCTGGTCCTGCTTCCCCCCAGGGCAATCCCTGCAGCTGAGCAGGACAGAAGCATAAGTCTGTAGCTAAGCATCCCCCCATGGCAGTGCTGTTCCCACAGGCACCTTCCCAGCTTTCTACTTTCAATTTAACTGCACAGATGGATACAAAACAGCACTTAGAGGCTGCTGTTGAGGGAGTAAGTCCCAAGATTTCAGTGTAACCAGCAAACGGGGTGGCTGCTTTTGGTGGGACAGGCTGTTTCTGGGAGCAGACAGTCTTAATTGGGACTTGCTGAAATGCTTTTGCACAAATAGGCAATTCTTCAGCAAATGAATAGTGCCCTTGCTAAGCCCTCCCAGTTTTTCTAGTAAAAGTGTGTTTGTCACGCTGCTTTTCATAGTCTGGTGTCAAGAAATATTGAGGGGAGAAATCAGTACTCTGTCTCAGTTTATATAATCATATGGTTTGGTTTGAAAGGAGCACTAAAGCTCACCCAGTTCCAACTGCTCTGCATTGACCAGGGACTCCTTCCATATACCAGGTTCCTCCAAGCTCCATCCATTCTGTCCTTGAACACTTCCAGGGATGGCATCCACAGCTTCTCTGGGCAAGCTGTGCCCGTGCCTTACCACCCTCACCATTCATCCTAACATCATTGCAGTCACATAGTCAGTATTTTATCATATGTAGAGATTTCTGAAAAGATGCTCAAATCTCAGGAGAAAATTGTCTCCTGTGTGGGTATTTCCCAGTAACATCATCTGGATGTGATTACTGGAGGGGTTCAACCATTCTTGAAGAGGCTGGTCGTGGTCCCAGAGGGTTTGCACAGTTGGAAGTTCTCTGGGAACCGAGGTGACTGTGGGATGCTGGGCCAGCATCAGGGAGCAGCATGGGCCCAGAGGGATGTTTGGACCAGAGCCCTCAGGAGGGAGATGGATGACCCTGAACATGGGCTCTGTGTTGATGCCCCCTTGCTGCTTCCCTCACCATTTCATAACCCAAAAGTGAGTGAGATTAATTGTTTGTTATGTTGGTTTTTTTCTTGTGCAAACTTAGAAACCTCCTCCAGAGCCTCATATGAGGAGTGCCCCCCTGTTCACCACCTGGCCTGTGCCAGCCCCAATGCTCACTTAGCACAAACACCAGAGAAGGCAACTAGAGGGTAGTCCTGACCTTCAGGACTTCAGGATAGTGCAGGCCAGACACTGTTCCCAGGAGGAAAAAAGCTGGTTTGTGTTAGTGGTGCTGTTGTGTGGAAAGTCCTGGCCCCATCATGGAAGTGAAGCCACGTAGCTCCACAAGCTGGAGCAAGGCCAGAGGACAAGAGGGAAGGGGCTGCCTGAGCTCATGTGCCTGAAAAACTTTTATAAGACCTTGACTCTTGTAAAGTCATAAAGTGAGCTGTGGAAAGCCTTAACTGTTTGGATTCTCCCTGGGCAGCACCTGCTTGGCTCATCTCTCAGAGGGCTGGCTGATACTGGAGACTCCCCGGTGGGGAGTTGATACGGGGCTGTCACTGTAAACAGGAGTTATTTAAAATGTTCCTTGTGTACTCAACACCCAAACACGAGTCCCCTGAGGACAGCCTGACCTATCACTCTGGAGCAGCAAGCCACCTGCCTGGCTCCTTCTTTCTGGTGGCTGTTTCTGTATGTGCAAAAGGGAAAAGCAAGGCAACCTGCTGTGGCAGAGTCTAGATTGATGCCTGATCCACAGTGTGACCTCACCTTTCCCAGGAGCAGCTACTGCTCTGTGAGCCCAGCACAACCAGACTGTCTGGGCAGTCCTGCTCAAGGAAGGCAGAGAAAGCTTCTGACAGCCCTGAGGGGTTGTAGCTGGATCCCAGAGCTTGTACCAGCATAACTCACTCCATATAACTGCATGTTCTGGTTTGAAAAACAAACCAGTGAGAGACACCAAGTCAGAATAACAATTTCTTATGAAAATTAGAAATAAAGGCAGGAAAAGCACTAGTTTAAACTGACAGTCAGATACGACCTGACACCCTGTTAATCAGGGTAGCAGTAGCAGTCCAATAAGATGGTGGCTGCAGTCCTCCTGAAATTATGGATGTAGTTCTGTTGAGGCAGTGATCCAGTAAAAAGGTCTGGTCTTCCTCTGAAGGTCCAGTGATAGGTATGTAGCTCCTATCCTCTGGGAATCCAGTGGGAAAAAAGCTACCTGTAGTCTTCAAAATCTCAGTTTATATCCAGGATGGAATGCTTGGTTCCTCCCTCTGGGTGGAGCATCTCACAATGAGATGGTGAGTCATGAGATAAGGTACTGACGGCCCATTAACAGGAGATAGTCCAGGAGTGAGTTATCTCTGAGTCATGGGCAAGGCACTGATGGGCCCATTAACAGAAGATAATACAGAGGGAGGAGGCAGGGAGCACTGTCCCACCCGGTTTCAACAGAAACCTGAAGATGTTGATAGAGTACACCCCCCTGGGCACATCTTACATTGTAACCCAGGACACTGCAGCTGCATCACCTTCTGTACATTGGTACTTGGTTGTCTTTAGGGAGTGAGCTGTCTGTTCCTGTTCACCCTGCTACGGATGCTTCCTCCCTTCTTCTATCTCTTCCACAGATGCTGTTTTCCTCAGTTATTTAGGCTATTGGCAGACAGCCCCACAGCTCAGCAGAGCAGGGTGTCTGTGATAGCTGATCAGGCAAAGCATGTTCTCCCCTTCCCAGAGACCTGTGCTGCCCCTGCCCATCCGCAGCCTGACCTCACCCAACCTGACCCATCCTTCTGGCTCTTGCAGAGTTTGCCGTTTCACTGGTGGAGAAGATGCAGGCTCAGGAAATCCTGCGGAGCCTGCGGCTACCTGAGTTCGATGAGCTCAGCCAGTTCTTCCGCAACCTGCCAGCCACGGCACTGGTGGGCATTGGTGCCTTTGCGGCTGTCGTCGCCTACTGGTTTGCTAGCCGGCCCAGGGCCGTGAAGCCGCCCTGCGACCTGCACATGCAGTCGGAGGAAGTTGAGGTGAGGGCAGTGCAACCCTGGCTGGCTTTCCCCGAGATCTGCATGCCTGGAAGTCATAGAACTGTTGGGGTTGGAAGCGACCTTAAAGATCATCTCATTCCAACCTCCTGCCATCGGCACTAGACCAGGCTGCTCCAAGCCCCATCCAGCCTGGCCTTTAACACTTTCAGGGATGGGGTAGCCACAGCTTCTCTGGGAAACCTGTGCCAGAACCCCACCACACTCACAGGGGAGAATTTCTTCCTAACATCTATTTTAAACCTACTTTATTTCAGTGTGAAGCCACTACTTGTTCTGTCACTATGTGCCTTTATAAAAAGTCCCTTTCCAGCTCTCTTGTAGGCCCCCTTCATTAAGGTCTCCCTGGAGCCTTTTCTTCTTCAGGCTGAACAACCCCAACTCTCTCAGCATTTCCTCATAGGGTAGGTGTCCCCATCCCTCTAATGACCTTCATGGCCTCCTCTGGACTGGTTTCTATGGATCTATGTCCACAGGGGATGCCGGGAAGGCTTTTTTGTTGTTGTTTCAGTAGTTCCCCAACCTCATCCTGAAATCAACCATAAAATGCACTGTGCCAGGGATCACTTCAGCCCTTAATTCACCTTTTTCTGTAAACTGAAAAAATTAGAATACAGCATGTTAATTTATTCTCTTAGATTTTCAGTAAAATTTTGGCTTTAGCTTTGCTTAACCATCCATGACCAAAGATTAGAGGCACTGCCATTGCATGGGAGAAAGAACTGAAAGGCAACAGCTGGTGAGACCAGATCACCTGGCACTCTTCATGTGTGCCCATTGCTGAGTTTGGTGCTGCAAACTTGGTAACAGTAAGAAAAAGTAAACCAGAATCCATGCTTGGATCCTGCGGAGTTACTAATTTTTATGCTTGCAAAAGGCTTTAAAGTTTAATGATGTGGCTCTGTTTTAAAGAATAGAAATATTTCTGAAAATTATCTCTGCTTATTTTAATATCTGAAAGTGGGATGAGGCTTTTTAAAGCCTTTTGTGATGTTCCCTCTAAGACGTTATTGTCTTTAATTCCAACAGCTTTTTAAAAGAGTGGGAGGAATTAGGATTTTTCAAGAGAGTTTTTCTCTGTGGTTAGGGCTTCAGTTAGACTTTTTTCTGGCTCCCAGTGCAGTCCTGGTTTGGTCATCCTCATCCTGGCTGCCCACTCCTAAAACCCCTCTGACAAGCTCATGCACTGGGGGCTGGCCTCTGCCTTAGTCTGTCTTTCATGTTGGCCTGGATGTCCTTGTGGAGGTGCTCATGGTGATAGTCCTGGAAACCTGTGGAGCCCAGAGCAGTTGCTTCCCCATGCACATCCCCACTCCATTACTTCCAGATCCATAATTCCTTATTAAATTCCCTTGGGAAATATCAACGATCTCCTGTGACAACGAGCTGAGTCAAGTGCTCCTCTATGAGCAGAGAGTTCTCCTGAGGTGATGAGGTCAATGTCCCTCCTCTCACATCCCTTTGGGTTTTGGGGCACGTGGTGGTCACAGAGGTCTTGCTGGCATTTGGGGAGTGTGCTGCTTTATGGTGGGAGTTTCCCCATCTCCCACCCCTTGAGCAGTGCTGATGGCTGTGTCACCTTGTCTCATGCAGGGCCTGGCTGGGGCGCGCCGCTCGGTGATTGGGGACAGCCCGCAGCTGCTGACACACTACTATGATGATGCCAGGACCATGTACGAGGTCTTCAGGAGGGGATTCGGCATCTCCGGTGAGAGCACAGTGGTGAGGAGGCCTAGGAGCAGAAGTTGGGAGAGGTGGGGACCAGGCCATTCACATGACCTAACCCCATGGGGCTAAATATGGTAGTTTTCACTTTTTTAATCAAAAAGCAGCACAAGTAGTGGGAGCTGGTGTTTGGGTGAGGGCCCTCATCAGACACTAATGCTCGTGTGACCTTTGGAGAAGCCTTCTAATGAGGATGTTTGGGGCAAATTGCTGCTGTCAGTGGGGAGGATTGAAACCGTTTTGGGGGATCCCAGCAGTTAGTCTCCCATCAGATGCACTTGTGTGTGTAATTTGCTGGGAATTGCTGTGAGAACCAACCCGGTAACTTTGGATTTACTCCTGGAGGGCTCCCCCACATTGTGGCCCCATGTGTAAACTCCTGGCACTGCTCACTGTAACTCATCATCTCTGCTTGTGTCTTTCAGAGAATGGCCCCTGCCTGGGGTTCAGGAAGCCCAAGCAGCCCTACCAGTGGCTATCCTACAAGGAGGTGAGCTGGAGGTGACACCTGCTGTGCATGCTCTTCCCCTGCCCAACACAAGAAGGGGTGTTGGGGTGCCTGCAGTTTAGACCAGGAGGTTGCTCATGCACCGTGTGATGCTTCCCAGTGTCCCAACCTGGGCACATCCAGGTGTTACATGGGTGTGTTGGCTTTCACGGGCTGGCTCCATGCCATGAGCCCACTCCTGAAAGCAGAACCGAGGCACTCTGGAGCCATGGGGCATTGCCAACCACATCAGTTGCTAGTCAGCTAATGATGGTTCATAATAACATAAAATTGGACTTTTATATAGGAAATACAATAATTTGAGAGCCTCCCTGTAAGCCTTGCTTAATTTGGTATTGTTTATTTTCTTCAATTTTTTATGTATTTTTTCCTCTCCAAATTCCAGGTGGCTGAAAGAGCAGAAGCTCTGGGTTCAGGCCTTTTGCAGCAGGGCTGCAAGCCATCCACAAAACAGTTCATTGGTGTCTTCGCTCAAAACCGTCCAGAGGTGAGATTTTAAGTCCACCTTGATACTGTATTAATAATGTTCCTGACCTGTCAGCTTGTTCTCAAGTTATATCTGCTCCCATGGCCCCTTCTCCCCCTTTGTGCTTCCATGTCCTCCTGCAGTGGATCATCTCTGAGCTGGCTTGCTACACATACTCCATGGTGGTGGTTCCCCTGTATGACACCTTAGGTCCTGGAGCCATTCGGTACATTGTCAACACAGGTAAAATCAAAACTGATGTGATCTTCTCAGATATCAGTTTTGTTGCTCAGAATGGTTCATTTTCTGCTTCTAAAAGACAGATGATCATATAATCCTAGAATGGTTTGGGTTGGAAGGGACCTTAAAGCTCATCTGGTTCCAACTCTTCTTCATTGGCAGGGACACCTTTTACTAGACCAGGTTGCTTCAAGCCTCATCCAGTCTGGCCTTGAACACTTTCAGGGATGGGGCATTGTGATTATACTTGCTGAGTGTCTTGAATTCACTTAGAGAAGTTCCTGAGGAGCCATGTGTCCCTGTGCTGGGTCAGGGTTGCCTCTGTTGCATTTTCCACGTGCCCAGTCATGCATAGCCATGGATGGGGGCTGCTTGGGATGTGGAAATTACTCCACAGCCACCCCCTCCTGTGCCGCTTGATATTTTGCCTCCTAGATCTTTTAATCCATGTGGGAACTAATTTTATTATTTTTAACTGAATCCCAGATTAATAGTAAATGTCAGCTACAACTTTGGCATTGATTTAGGTTAGCTAAGGTTGCATTTTTTCCTCATTTTTCAAGAGAGGTGTATGTGTTATATGCTGGGATTTCTGGTGTAGCCTGGGGTGACTGTCAGAAGCGATATAGTGTTAGCTATGAGCCACGGTCTTGCATTAAAAAATATTTACTGCAAACAGCTTGTTTGGCTGCTTTTTTTGCAGCTGACATTTCCACGGTCATTTGTGACAAGTCTGAAAAAGCCAGGTTACTCCTTGACCATGTGGAGAGGAGAGAAATACCAGGCCTGAGCTCCATCATCCTGATGGACCCATTTGAGAAGGAGCTGATGGAGAGAGGAAAGCACTGTGGGGTTCGCATCCAGACCATGCAGGAGGTGGAAGTGAGTTTGCTCTTCCTATTCTTTCACTGTTTTTTGTAATATCTGTAAAAAGACAGTACAATGTACAGGGACTTGTGAATTGTGTGCCAGGTTCAGTGTTTGGAGAGCACAAAAGAGCAGCTTGTGGCTGATTATACTGATGTTTGGTGCACTTGCCTCTTGGTGTTATTCCTTGTTGATAGCAGAGCCAACATTTCAATTCTTTATCCTCTAATGTGCTGTCAGCTGCTGTTTAAGCTGCTGTTTAAGGGAAGGGTGTTGTTATTTGAGATACTATCCTCCTACACATAAGCCTATAGCCTCACACTTGTTTGAAACACCCTGGATGCAGCTCAACCAACCCAAACACTACTTGAAATCCAAGGAAGGCACTGCAGTTAAGACAAGAAACACTGGATGATAAAGATGGCCTTAGTGCTAGCTAGGAATTTGTCTGCTTTAGCTCACACTCTCCCTTGGTGGTTCGAAAATTATTAGCAAGTAGGCTACACTGCAGGAATTAAAGTGGAAATCACTTTTTTAAACTTTAATCTCTTCCAGGATTGTGGCCGTGAGAGTCGACATGTGCCTGTGGTGAGTTGTTGGCATGTTGCTTTTCCCACTTAAAACTGCAGCAGAAGGGACCTTAAAGCTCATCTCGTTCCAACCCCCTGCCATGGGCAGGGACACCTTCCATGGGTGCTTAGACCAGGTTGCTCCAAGTCCTGTCCAATCTGGCCTTGAACACTTCTGGGGATGGAGCAGCCACAGCTTCTCTGGGCAACCTGTGCCAGGGCCTCACCATCCCCAGAGGGAGCAATGTGCAGTATTTGCTTTATTCCCTCTACCTGGAATACTTAATTGAGATAGCTCATCCTGCTATGAACATGTTAATGGGACAGTGATAAAATACCATTGTTAAGCTACCCTAATTGTACTACCTTACACTGGTGGCACTGGAGGAATGCCTCTGTACCCTTCACTTTCTGTTGGGGCTTCTGTGATTCTTCATATAAATACTTGGCAGTATTTATATGAGATATTTTGGGGAAATTGCATTGCTATTTTTCACTGGCTGCTCATACTCGTACAAAACTCTCAAAAGCAGCTTCTGATGTCCAAGCTGTTTATTTAGTCATTCATGACCCAAAACAGCACACATATGGGGTGGTGCTGAGAACACAGAGATGGTGCTGGAAATGGGAACAATCAGCTTTGGAATCTTGTCCCCTGTTGTGGAGTTCTTTCCAGAACTGACCTGGAAATTGATGAATTTTCTCAAGTTGTCCCACACATCTACAGATAGAGATGGTGACTTGGAAAATACTAACTGCAAGACAAATATTCCACCAAAGTCTTCCTACACTACAGCATGCCCTTAGTGCATCTGGAGCACAGCATAAAGGGAGGAATAGAGTCTGCATCAACTGAAGAAACCTGGTAAAAAGAGTTTTATGATGGTCTTTTACATTTATTGAGGGGAATGACAGCTTTTTAAGTCAGAGCAAAAACCTAATTGGTTTGATCTTTAGGTTTCTACAATGTCAACAGTCTCTACTACTGACACTTCTGCATTTGATTGATGTGATTTTCTTATTCTCCTTTTGTATTTCTAGCCTCCTCGACCAGAAGATCTGTCAATTGTCTGTTTTACTAGTGGCACTACAGGTAAAAGAGTAATTTTAATCTTGAAATGTTAAAATATCTTTTGAAATGAATTATTAATCGCACCTCAATAGATGCAAACATGCTGTTATACTGATATGGCAATGATATTTCTAGGCATTTTTAATATTTAAGAATATATAGGTATATATACTTCTGTAGATTGAAAAGTAAAGATAACAATATATTTATTTTTCAATTGAATTCTCTGACGTACACTTTGCCAGTATGATTTCCAGTTGTCTGAAAATGCACCCATGTGTTTGCTTTCCATTTTGCTGCGTAGTAGTGGAGCAAAATGGTTGGCTGGCATTTATCTTTCGCAAATGTTTTTATAAAAATACCCCTAACCCTAAAAAGCGGTTCCACAGCTTTCCATTCTCTGTATCCTAAGCACGTTAATGTCTCCAGCCTCACCAAGGTCCTTGTCACCTCTGTCTCCTCTTGTGTGTTGCTCATGACACCAAGTGCCGGGGAGGTTCGGGATGAGCCTGGGCAGCCCATGGTGCTGGTACTCATGTGCTGCTGGCCTCTTTTTCTTGGAGAGAGGAGCACCATCATTTTCTTGGCAGTTCTTAGCAGAGGAAGTGGTTTCTCCTCTCTCCAGACCTTGGTCTTCATCAGCTTGCAGGAATTTCCTATTCTTGAGAACTCATCCTCCATAACATCTCCCTGAAAGCTGTACAGGCATATGCACAAGGCATCACTGCTTGGGAAACAGCTTTTACACTTGCCTGTGGGGAAGGTCCATGCTCCGGGAACTGCTGGAGCAGCTCTTCCAGATCCACCTGTGCTCTTGGGATTGCCTAATGCTTGGTCCTACCCCAAGCATCCTCAGTTTGGTCTCAGCAGAAGATGCTGGGAGCTGCTGGTGCCGCTCAGTCGGCACGTCAGGCTGAGCACAAGGGAACGCCTTCACCCTCCACCTCCCAGAGAAGACTTGTGCATCAAACCAGGTAGGCAACTGCTTTGTCAACTCCAAGTACAAGTTCAAGATGTTTTAAAAGGATTTGGGTATTTTACCTTGGTGCATGGTTTAGTTTTGAGGTCTGCACTTCAGACTACCTAGGGCAGAGCACTGAGGGAGAGGAGCTTGTGACTCTGCTCAGTTCCAGCACTGGGAATTCCTAAATGGGAAGACTTAACTCAGTCCAGGACATGAACATCACAGCCACGTACAGAGTGAGTGCAAAGTGGCCAGGCACAAAAGGGAGCAGTAGGAAACGGAAGGAGCTATGCCATGGATACAGCAGGGCACAGTGTGTTTGTGTGGATGTTCAAGTGCAGAGCAATTTTTTTTCAAGTCACGTTTTTGTTGATGTTTTTGTATCTAAATAGGAAATTCTGCATAGAGAAAGTTTCTTCTGATTTTCTTTTTTTTTTTTTTATTTGCAGATGCAATCAAGGGCCAGTTTCTGATTTTGTGCTTTTCTTAGAAACATGCCCAGAGTTACAGAAATAGGACAACTAGGAAGCTCATTTCCCTTCTCCCATCCAAACCAGAGATTCCCAATTTTGCAAATCATCTCAAACTGAACCCTCTCATAACAATGCTTTGTGACCCATGAGCCCATCCTGTGCTGCTGCAGGACTTTGCACGTCACTCTCTGCCTTTTCCAGAGGTTGCATCAACACTCTGGTCTGTTTTCCACATTGTGCTTTGATGTAAGAGTTTTATATAGCCCATGTAATTTTTAGTGACCAAATTTAGAATTTTCTTCCAAAGGATATGTCCTCTAGGGCTTTTCCAATTCCAAAGGGCTCTAAATATTTTTGTGTGGTGTGAAAAAAATCTTTGCTGTAGAATTTGTCACATGAAAATTGTAGAATTGGAAAGAAATCCCCAGAAACAGACTTTAACACTTGCTTTTCTTTGATAGGATCAGATGCCCCAATGCCTCCCCAGGGAGAAAAGAGAGGCTGATGTTGCTGAACTTGGATGACAAGACAAACTTTCATGGTTGTGCCAAAAAGCCATCAGCACTTGGAAATGGCACACAGATGTCCCAAAACTGTCAGGATACAATTTTTTATGTTGGTTACTCCAGAGAAATCAACTGTCATTCCCTCAAGGATCCACTACCAGGTGGACAAAAATTGCTTCCCAGTGGTTTCTCCCAGCCTGGCAGTGCATATTCCTTTTTGCCAGAGCTCCCCATGGGAGGAAAGTGCCTGCATCCCAGAACACTGATGGATCCCACCATCAAATTAGTGCTGGAGCACTTGAAAGACCCATTTGGCAATGTGGAAAAGGTTCTTCTATTGCTTATAAGAACCGTCAAACAAACCCTGCACCAAGATAAGGAGGAATTGACATTCATGGGCTATTAATGGATTGCAGGGCATTCATTCTGTAACAGGACACTCACTGGGTCTATCTTTGTGAGGAAATTCAAACAAGAACAGTGTTACAGAAATGGTACTGATTTTTTAAATAGAAAAGCAGCATCACTGCCAACCTTCTCTCAAAGGGGTAATTCTGGGAAAGGGCTCATAGAAAGGGGCACTGTTTTTGCTGGGTTAACTCTTAAAACAGAACTACTAAGGAAGGTTAATTTATGTAAATTAAAATTTACAGGAGTCCCCCAACCCAAAAAGCTGCAGCTGTCCTTTAGCAGCATGGTTTGTTCTGGATTTCTCATGATGGAGGCTCTCCTGCTCCAACACTGCTGCTCTGCTTAGACACCATTATCACTGCAGCCTGTTTGGGATGTTGAGCTTGTTCAGGAGGGATGCAGAGGAAGGAGCCAGGATGTTGACACTTCACATGCTTCCAGGCATGGCAGAGATACTGAATCTGCATTCAAGTCAGAGGTGGAGTGAGTGAGTCAAACATCATAGAATCATAGAATAGTTTGGCTTGGAAGGGACCTTTAAAATATATCTAGTTCCAATTCCCAGCCATAGCAAGGGACACTTTCACCTAGACTGGTTTGCTCCAAGCCCCATCCAGGCTGGCACTGAACACTTGAAATCCTCCAAAACAATGTCTGAAGAATTTTGTCAAGGTGCAGGGACCAGATCTGTGCCAGAGGGCACAGTGTTGAGTTTCCAAATGAGTACTGAGCACATCCTCTCTACTGGTGCTTGAGCTGTGCAATGCTGCAGGAGCACAGCTGTTTCTAGAACTGCAAGGGCTGAGCACAGGTGTTTGGCTGGACACAGCTCAATAACACAAGTGATTTTTGAGTCGTGTTGTGTATGTACAACTGACACCTCTTCATGGAGTTTTCTTGAAGCCTGGATCCATGTGTGCATCCAGCTGTGAAAATAACTTGCCAGGCTGATTTGGTACCCGTGAGCCTGCTGGTTCAACACGTTAGGGTGGGAGTGGCTGTGGCTGGCAAAGCTGTCAGCTTCACCCTGAGCTTCGGATGAGGATGAGACCAAACCAGCCTCCTGTGCACCATGTTCATCTGCAAGTGTTTGGGACTGAATTACTCAAGGCACTTGGAACAGCAAATAGGGATTTTCCGTATAATGTATTGTGTGAAAAATATCCTACTCTATTGCAATAAATGTATGCAATAATTGCTACTGTTGTTTGTGCCTGCCTTAAATTATTTGGGAGGTTGAGTAGGAGTGATGTTGGTGGTGCTGGCAGGGCACAGTGCTGAGTGCTGAGTGTGCCCGTGTCTGTGCCCATGCCCACAATGGAGGGCTTCCAGCAACAAAGCTCAAAAACTGCTCTGAAATGAGAGGATGAAACATATTTTCCTGTGCTGAAACATATTCACAAAGCACCACAGTCTCTTCCTAATTTGAGGAAGGCAGAATGAACTTCTGGCTGATTTACCATTTTGTTACAGTAACTGCAGGACCTTTGCCAGGCTGTTTATGCCCACTGTGCTGGGCACCTGCAGATAAAGCTCCTCTGATCTGCTTCCGCATGGAGCAGCAGAAACTACATGGCAGTGGGGGGATCAAATTAAAACAATCTGCTTAGAAACATGTTGGAGAGAAAGAGGCTGGCCCTGTAATTCTATTTGAGCTGAGCTACACCTTCTTTTCACAAGTAAAGCCTTGGAAGGTGACAAAAAGAGACAGTGCTGTGACAGGAGGATGTGCGGAGCCCTCCATGCCACTGTTTTGTGAACACAGGGGTTCTGGCCTGTGAATGAAACGCTGCAGGGGCTGTGCCCAGCTCTNTAGGGGTTCTGGCCTGTGTATTTGCTGCTTAACAAACCCTCTGTTTTGGTGTCCAGATAGGAAATGCAAGAGGTTTACCATGGTCAGCTGAGAAAAGAGTGTAAAAAGGCAAATATTGATGGTGCTGAGGTGTTTGCTCGTGGTGAATGAAATGCTGCAGGGGCTGTGCCCAGCTCTGGAACACAACACAGGGGGGTTTGATGGCTCCCTAATGGACAAGACACCTCTGCTGCTGATACTATTCATGATGTCCCTTAATTGCAGTCTCAAAGGGTCTTCTTGTAGCCTAATTTTTACCTGCACTGCTCTCTGCATTTCTCATGTAATCCAGAATATTGGCTAAGTAAGAGTATAATAGCATTTTAAATGGTGTTTCTTGGTGTTCAAGATCATTCTTAGTAAAAATCTGGATGAAAATCCTCCCAGGAGAGGTTGGAACAGCCACCCAAGTCTGATGGCTGTGCTCATTGAGTGGCTCCATCTGAGCACTCTCAGAAATTGCAGTTGCGCTATTTCTGCTGGAACCTGTTTTCCAGAGTCTCCAAGAGAAATATTTCTGTTTTCAGTATCATTTTATTAAGTTTTGAGTATTGCAGTAAGTGGTTTTGGTGCGTATTAGTGCACAGAAATGATGGTGAAAATTACATACATTTTAAAACTGAAGAAGTGAACATAATATTTTATTTCAACCATTCACAACCATTTATTGTTTTGTCTTTTTGTTAAGTTTTTGAAAGTTACCCTCTGGCTTATCTTTTATACTCCCTCTCTGCTTCCTTTCAGGAAACCCCAAAGGTGCTATGCTGACCCATGGAAACGTGGTGGCGGATTTTTCAGGCTTTTTGAAAGTGACAGAGGTGAATATCCTGAGCTAGAAAACATTGCCATGTGCAGAGTGTGTGGGTTAAGTTGTGGCCCTGCACAAGCTGGAAGTATGCTCTTGCAGATTAAAGATGACATTTTTCCTGCTCAGAGGGCCAAATCCCTGGGAATGGAGCAAGGCTGAATCTACAGTACTGGAGGGCATTAAATCTCTTTCCAGCCCTGGCTCCCAGGCTCTGTAGGGCACAATGGGCTTCTGAGAGGCAATGCTGACTCCTGGAAATCAATTAATTAACTCATTTTGAAGAATTAGGAGAGCACACAAGCCCTGTACAGTTGCAACTGGTGCTGGAAGAGTTCAGGCTCCTCTTGTGCTCTTTGTGTCCCATTGTGCCCCAAAATGTCGCCATTTACTTGAAACCTCTCTGCATACAAAGTGTGTGTGTTTATAAATATATATATATAACAACATATATTTTTTGCTATTATTTATTACATATTATTACATATGATTTTAATATTATATAAAAATAAGATTACATATTATTTATTATACATCTATATTTATATTCTGTATTTATATATCTGTATTCTTGTTCATATATATATGTATATATATATATATAAACAAGAATGGTTAATGGTTAATTTCATTGATATTCCAGTATATCTCAGTTTTTGTCATACATATTTCTAATAGAGCATAGTGCTGGCCAAGTGCCTTTATAATGTGTTTCATACAACATGTAAACTCATGTTTAGGAAGCAGAATCAGTTTACCATGTCATAGTAAAGATTTCATACATCTTATATAGAACAAATATCAATAATCTAATTTCTGGTAGTGAACAGGCAATTCTATAAAGTAGTTACATGCACATGGAATGGACAATTGGTTACCTCATACCCCTTACTGGTCTCATTGTTGATGTTAAAATTACTGCAGTCTTATTACCTTAATCTTTGAACTTTCTGAGATTTCCGGACCACTGGTGTAAAGAAACTCAGACATGTGATGTAAGAAATCCCACTGAACTCACATGTTCCATTGTTTGCAGGATTGTGCCTCCACAGGGTGCAGGATGAAATGCCAGTGTTGCAGTGAGCTCTTGGGCTTCTCAACACAGAGCTCTCCATGGCTTCAGTGACAGCATGAGGCACAAATGGAAGCTGAGGTGTGGAGGGGCCTGAACTTTAAAGGGCAGGATCATTTATTTTGGAAGAGCACTAATTTAGAGCTGAGGGAACTTGGCATCTTCCAGGACTGGCCCATAAAAATGGATTTAATGTTTGCTGATGGCAGTGGGGCTCTGATTAATTTCAAAGGTATCAGATTGAGACCCAAGTCTGGTGTAAGTGATTGTAAATTCAATATCTCCAGTTACCAGAGTACTGCTGGCAGACAGTAAATGCCTGTAGCTAATCCCCAAGTTTTGGGTAATGTCTGACCACAGTAATGAAATAGAGCAAAGTGCGAAACACTTCAAAGTAGTAGAAATTAAAGAAATAAATTAGGAAGTTCTGTAGGTTTGCAGTTTACAAGTTCTTGTGGTAGTTTTGCTTAGTTCAGTGATTTTTAAAAGTTGAACATATTTTGAACTGAGTCCAGAGCTTTATTATAAGATTGTTCTCAAATACCAAGAAGCTGCTTGTATTTTTACATTTAACTGTACAACTGTGCCAACTGTGAAATGCTATTCAATGTCATAATTTTGGTCTGATTTAAAACCAAATTATTTTGTCTAGGCCCTTACAGCAGTATTAAAAAATTATCTGGTTGATGTTAAAGGTTTTGCATTATTGTAGTTGCAGAAAATGAAGCCAAATTGAAATAATGTATAAATAGATCTGCAGGCCCTAAAGGCTTCATTCAGACTGACAGACACAGTAATATGAAATGGGATGCTGAGAACACCCACATGGTCAATGATGTTTGACTTCAGTAGGTGATGGTTGGGAGGCCATATGCAAATCTGATCAGCCCAGATTTAACTTCAATAAAATATCCCCTGAGGGATGAACTCCTGTGTCTGCCTCCACTGTATCCCAGGTCATGGGGTATTGATTCCTTCTGAGCAGTGGAGATCCAAGTGGGTATAAACTGTTAATACTGTGAGCTGATAGATTTTTATACCTATTTTCCACTAACCACTGGCCTTGATGCAAATTATTGGGTAGTCAACCTTCAGTTTTTCTAATCCATTATATTACAGCAAGCTGTACCCTAGGAAATGCAGGTAGAATGGTTATTTTCTTTTGGAGAATGCGTTAGGTAAGGCTCTTGGGGCCTTTGTTTATTCCAGCCTTCAAGAGAGAATTAAAAACTTGGCAAAATCAAGACTTTGGCCACTTTTAAAAAAAATAATTTGTCCAACCTTCTCTTCCCCTGTCTGTGGGATAGTCATAATGCCCTTAAAATCACAATTTAATCACTTAAAATGGTGAGAAACACTAACAGAAGTAGTTTTTGAAGCCTAAGATGAAATCATTCGTTTTTCCAACACATCCTGATTCAAATCAATGATTAACCAAAGGAAAAGAAAAAAATCACTAACTTTGACTCTAGTAACACTGTGATTCTTGAATGGGTTCTATGCAGTGTGGGAAAGTGCTGCTCCTGCAGAGCCATGCTGGTGTCCAGGAGGCTACTGCAGGCTAGCACAGGGATCCTGCAGGCTCCTGCAGGTTTGCACCAGGATCTTGCTATCTGCACACAGCTGAGAGCACAGATCAGGGTCTCGGCACCTCCTGGTAGAAAGCAGTGAATAAAAATTGGATCCTCTGTTAGGGTGAGCCTCCATTCCCAGCATGAGCTGCATGGATACGATCTGCCTTCTGCCAAGGAGAGCCCTCTCCATTGCCCTGTGTGTACATCTCTGTGCTCTTTACTCCTCCTGCTAACTGAGCTCCATGATGCTGTGGCTTTAACGCTTCCCTGTGTCCGCTGCTCCCTCCTCTCTTGACAATCTTTACCCTTTTGCTCCTCTGGTGCCGTTTTTCTTTTTATTGTTTTATGACTTTCTTGTTGTCTTCCTGTCAGTGTTTCTTTCCTTTCTGTCTCCCATGCCCTTCACCTGCAGAAAGTGATCTTTCCGAGACAGGACGATGTGCTCATCTCCTTCCTGCCTTTGGCTCACATGTTTGAAAGAGTTATACAGGTAAGAAACCTGCCTGAACTGACGAGGCCTCGTGGGGCTCCTTGTGTTTTCTTCCAGAGTCAGTGGTCTCCTACTTGTGAGGATGTACACATTTCCTATTTGCCTTTAGCACACATGTTTGAGAGAATGGTACAGGTAAGGTCCTGGTGTCAGTGGAAATCAGCTTTTTTCCACGAAAAAAAAAAAAGAAAGAATAAAATACTAAATAACCAGCGATATCTTGTAGCACTAAAAAAACTTGTACTCCAGAAGTGCCATGTGCGTAACACCAGAGCCATGGTCTCAGTGACATGGCTGTGAGTCCAGAGTGATGCCAGGACAGTTTCCCAAGTTCTCCAGCTTACACCTGGCTCAGGGAGTGAAAAATAGCCTTTCAGCAGTGAGCCAAACTCTTTGCTCATTCAGCTCGTGGCTACTGCTACCTGAGCAATTTTGGGACAGCTTTTCAAAGCACTCTAGGATGAAGTGTCATGTGAGTCAAGATAATTTCATGCCGTTTTCTACATCAGCTAAAATAATAGTTTTTTTCAGATCATGTTAAATAAATAACATGATCTGAAATAAAACCCGACTTGGCAGACACTGAAAAAGAGGAAACTGAGATCATGGTGTAAGACCTGTCATCCTCCTGGATAGGGCAGCATGCAGTGGGCATTCACTGGAGCCTGTGTCCCCTGGGAATTGTGGCAGAACCAAGCATTAGTTCTTGCCAGCCCACAGAACTGACTACATATCTCTATTGGACACAAAAAAAAGGGTGATGATTTGTGCTGCAATTGGTGAGTTAGGCAAGTCAGGTGAGACAACCACATCAGGTTTCCCGGCCTGAGAAGCTCCAAACTTAAAATTGATCCAGTATGTGAAGATCGTATCTGGATCCAGTTGCAGCTCTGTACTTTCTCAGGGAGGCCTGTTTTCAGGCTGAAAGCATACTTTGAGTCAGACAAGCATCTGAATATAAACCTCCCACTTCTTAGTAACATCTGTACCAGAAGTAATGTATTTTTTCCCTGTTAAAAACCTCACAAATTGGAAATGAAAGCCCATGAAATATTTGGAGAATTACAGCACAGCCTTTCTCCACTTGCACAGCAAGTTGGTCAGTGTGCCATCACTGCTCAGGCAAACAAGGATATAATTATTCAAAATTCATCTGATGCGGGGGGGCATGGAAAGAAATTAGAAACATTGAAAAAGCTTTCATTTCACAGGATGTTGCTGTACTGAAAGGGACAGACTCCAAATGATGTCCAGGTTTATCCTCCCATCGGAAACAGCTTATTAATATAAAGATTTTTTCAAAAGGGCTAAAAAGTAATTTTCAAAAACATTCTGAACAGCAAGCACTGCATCAGAATCCCTAGTTTTAGCCAACATGATTTATTCCTGGAATTTACAGTTAAAATTATATGGATACATTCTTTCAAGCTAAAAACTTGAGTTGTAATTTTCAATTCCCAATGAGCACACTGGTTGCATTATTTTTTTAAATTCATGTGCCGTGTAAAGCACAGATTCAGCAGTGTGATTTTCTTTAAACCTACATCATATATGTAAAATTCCTGTGGTTTCAGCTGATGGAGACAGTCTCTAACTGCCTTAGAGAGCAGTGAGAGCAATCAGTTAGTATTGCAGATTTTTAGGAGTAGCACAAAAAGACCTGTGTGTCTCTTAAGGAATTTTCAACTTATTTAGTTATCTGGGGAAGACAAGCCCACAAAAGGGAACTGAAGTTTTCAGTCTACTCAGGAAAGCTGGGCTCAGCTCTGGCATCACAGGTGCTTGCTGAGGACGCTTTTTCCTCCATGCACTGTAAAACCATGGAAGAAGTGCTGGTCTCCAAATGTTCTTCATTGATCCAGTCTGTGACAGGTCCTTGGCAGAGTTATTGGTTACCAGTAACCAGCTGCCAGTTGGTTTATGGCCAGCAGCCGCCTTGGCCCATCCTGCATATTGAGCTCCATCCTGATCTGCTTAAAACATCCTGCTTTCTTTTCAAGACTTCTGGATTTGTAGTTTCCATACAAGTCAAGCGCCTTTCATGATGTGGACTTCTATTTCTAGGATACAGGATCAGGCACTGTATTGCTAATGTAGTTTATAATGTTGTATTTAAACAAAACTAAAGTATTAACATCTAAAAATCGGCTGCTGCTCTGTGTTTTATGATGTTTCTTACTTTGCATTTCTGTATTGATGATAGGTCCTCATGCTGTGAGCTGCTATGGGAGGACTGGGCTTTAGGAAAGTTCTGATCTAGACTCTGACCATAAATGTGACTTCTCCATCCCCGTATGCAGGGGATGAAGGGAAATCCCTTCCAAAAACTTTGATTCCTTGTTCTTCTAGAACAACTGGCAAATTTGGTAGATGCTGAATTGCCAGTACTGAAAAGTACCCAGAACCATCTGGATATTTCTATTCAGTGCAAAATGTTTGTATGTATTTTCAAAGTCCCATTTTTTCCATATTAGAGAGCAGAAATTCAGGAAAGGTGCTTCTGCACTTGGGAGGGATGCTTTGCTGTGGGAATTGAAAGCAAAGTGGTTACACGCGTTCCTCTTTCTCCCCATCAGTCTGTAGTATACTGCCACGGAGGGCGAATTGGCTTCTTCCAAGGAGATATTCGCCTCCTGTCTGACGATATGAAGGCATTGCGGCCAACGATCTTCCCTGTTGTGCCTCGGCTGTTGAACAGGATGTATGACAAGGTGAGTTCGATTTAGATTTTACACTTTCTGGAACAATGGAGTTTATGTCCCTTTAGTACTCATGTGGAAGCATTCCCTTAGTCATGGAGATTTCTCAAGCAGTCTACACTACTTCTGCCTTGCTGCAGACACATTCTCACCCTGTGTTACCGATACAGCTCCTCCAGTGTGTAAGTCTGTATTACGACTTACACAGACTCCATACACAGCTATCGTGTGTGAATATTAAATCCCTTTGTATTAGCCTCCTACCCTGTTCTCAATAAGCTTACCAGTGACATTTCTAGAGATACGGGACTTTTTCATCACAGAAACATCAGTCAAATCTGGCTGAACAAGGACCTTTTGCTCTTCAACTAGGTTTGAAACTCGAATCTCTTGTTTTGCTGGCAACAACAGCTGGAAATCAGGAATTTCAAAATGCCTTTGAGGATTTAGGCAGTGTAAATGTGACAGTGGCTTTTGGATTTAGAAATCTTTAAAACTAAGGTAAATGTATTGCAAGGTATTTAAGACAGGCATGTCTGATCATCGTGTTAAATCTGTTTGACCAGCTGGGAATATTTATTCCTCAGAAGATTTATCTGCTAAAGACAAACTTAAGCACAAGCTACTGATTTAATTTTTCCCCAAGGTCAGGGCTTCTGTGCTTCATTAGAGGGACAGGCACTGGGGGTTCCTCATTAGTTGAGATGGTGCCTGATTAAGCTCAGGTAAATGCAGCCCCCATAACAACATAAGCCACCACTTACACCTGTTCATGTTACTCATTCCCTGTTGCTCAGGTTGCATGAACTTCACTGAACCATATCACAGAAATTATATAGTAAGAGCAGCTCTGTCAATCTAGTTGAAGCCTGCACCACCATCCTCTCTTTTATCCCCCAAAGGAACCACATGTACAATAGGGAATGGAGCAAAACATATAATTCCCTTTTCCCCCACTAACAAACCCCAGTGTAGCCTTGTTTACCTGTGCTGCAAACATAACTGCACCCACCTGGCTGGGTGGGTGTCATGGGGACAACAGGAGTTGATGTGCTCTCTCTCCTGTGTGACATCTCATCTGCCATCCTGTGCTCCCACAGATCTTCAGCCAGGCTGACACCTCCCTCAAGCGCTGGATCCTGGAATTTGCTGCGAGACGGAAAAAGGCTGAAGTTCGAAATGGCATCATTAGAAATGACAGTTTGTGGGATAAACTTTTCTTTAATAAAATACAGGTAAGTGATTTAAGAAGTGAGTCTGAAGTCAAAGAACTCTTGTTTCTTCTAGCAATAACGGGGTTTTCTGACAAGGGAGTTTCAGACAGAAGGAAAAATTTCTTCATGGATAGAGTTATCAAGCGTTAGAACTGGCTGCCCAAGGCAGTAATGGAGTTACCACCTCTGAAAGTGTTAAAAAAAGGTGTGGATGTGGCACTTGAGGACATGGTTTAGTGGTGATGGTGATGCTGAAGCTCGTTGATGATGTTAGAGGTCTTTTCCAGCTTACAATTCTATGATTCTATGATTCCTTAAAGTCAGTGTGGTCCACTTGCCTGATGATGAACTTGGGGCAATCACTAGTGAAGAACAGACTGGAAAATGGAATAGAAAAAGGGAACTGAGCACAGTTTGTTGCCCCATGAAGTTTTGCCATATTTATTTTTTTGTTTTCATTTTTAAACACCATGCATAATGTCAAAATTTCAATTCTCTCAGGGCTAACTTTTCAGATGGAAATGATGAACTACAAGGCAGGCTAAGATGACATTTGTCACATCCCTTTTCAGCAGCACCAAGAAATCACTACTTTATGAAATTGTGCCAACATTTTTTTGCACCTCTCAGATAGAAACTTTGCCCCTGTGGGGGAGGAAAGGATTGTATCAAACCTACTCTGGGCATGAAATTCAGGAAGGTGGTCATGAAAAGAGGAGTCACTGATCAAAGAGGTGCTGCTCCAAAGTTTTCTGCAAAATCTCAAGAGATTGGATTTGATTTAGGGTTGGGTTTCAGTTGGGCATATTTGAACCTCCTTTTCCTCCTAGAGAAAGAAGAATAAGGTTGCAAAGAAAAATGCACATGACTCATGGTTTAGCAACCATGAGGAAAGAAATCACAAAGCCCTCCTGTTTGCCACACATCTCAGTAAAAAAAGAGATTATATTGGCTTTAAACTAGTTTTTTTGGGCTCTGTACTACTCCAGGAGGCTCTGATTACTTCATTTTTTAAATCGGATGACTTATCTGGAGACATGCCACTTTATTTTTAACTAAAGAAACTGACTGTACTTGCGGTCTGTGGATTAGTTGTCCTCAGTGTGCAAAGATAGCAGAGTTCACCCAGCCGGGAGCGAGCGAGGCTGCATATTGATGCAAGGGCTGGCGAGGCAGGCAGACTCAGTCAGCAGTTGTTTTCTGTTGTGCTGGGTTTTCTTTTTTACTTTTAGAAGAAAGAAAAGGAAATGAAGGGGGAGGAGAAAGAAGTAAAATGGGACACAGGAATTGATGTAATACCCTCCAGAAATATTTGAAGGTCATCTGCCTTAAAAAAGGGACAACATCATTTTAGAGGGCTTGAGAGGCAATTCATTAAAACCAATGAGATGTAAATAAGCAAAGAAAACTGGATGCGGGAAGAGTCTGTTTTTCCTAGCAGTTCCCAGAACCAGGTCTGCAGCCTGCCCGGGCACAGCAGTTGCAGGAGCTGAGGCTGAGCAGCTTGTCCTGCCAGAGACGTGGGCACTCCAGTCTCTGTACACTGAATGGGGTTTTATCCCTTAGGAAAGCTTCAGAGCTAGTTTGTATTTCCATACATGGCCACATCACAGAACCACAGAATGGTTTGGGTTTGAAGAGTCCTTGAAGATCATCTAATTCCAAATCCTTGCCATGGGCAGGAAATCCTGCACATCTATCCTAGAGAGAGCATTTTGTGCAAGCTCTGTGTAAGCAATGCTCATGGTTTTGCCATCTGTAGTAGTTTCTGATGCTTTCTTTTGTTTCCTCCTGCCACCAAACAGGCAAGTCTTGGGGGGTGTGTCCGCATGATAGTGACAGGCGCTGCCCCAGCATCCCCAACTGTCTTGGGCTTCCTCCGTGCGGCTCTTGGATGCCAGGTGGGTTTGTGTGGCTGCTCAGGCATGTTCATCCACTGCTAGCAAGAGAACACATGGTATTTAAGAAAGGACATTGGTTAGATCCTCAGCAGATCCAACAGCAGGGCTTAGGGTAGCCATGGAGTCCTGCTACACCCAGACCTCAGTGGGGTGGGAACAGCCCTGCGATGGCAGTAACAGGCAAGAGATGTTTTCACTCTGGGCAGAGTTTTTCTCCCAGAAAAACCCCATAGGCTCATCACACCCACCTCTCAGCACCAAACTGAGTATTTACAATTAAATGTGTTTGTGAAAGTGCTGGGTACTTCATTACACAGGTTTTATTCTATATCTAAATGGAGAGAGCTAATCTTCAGACGTCAGCCTAATGCATTTTAACGCATTTAAGACGTCCACTGCATTATTTCTCTGTGATTAGGAAGCCCAGGACAACTAAAAGGTCTCATTTGAGAGCCTAAAATTAGTCGGGAGGAAAAAAAAAAGGTAGATTTTAAAAATGTCCCACAAGAATACCTTATTTTTTCCTACTAAGAAGTTCCTCTCATAGTGTAGCATATGTCTTGACTCAAGGCTAAGTGCTCAACTCATCTTCTCCCTATTTTCAATGTTATCAAGCCATGGTCTTTCCTAGTCATTGTAGTGGTTCTGTTCACTCATTTGCCTCTGTGAGATGTGGATTAGGAAAAATACAAAGCAGCCCCAACACTTTAAAGTATATAAAGAAAAAAGAAACTTTATTAACAGGATTAAAAGAAAAAGGAAATAATAAGAAATTAAAGCAAAACCCCATTTTCCTCCACATACATCCCCCTTTAGCCCAATTCACACAAAGGATAACAAAACATGATTTTGGTCAGTATTTGCAGTTCTTAAAAGTCTCTCCAATATTTGAGGAAAAATAGGGTTTTTTTGCTTATCGTGGTTTTTTCCAAACTGCCACTAGCAAACAGACCCGCCCAGATTTTCTGCTGCCGTAAAAAGGTATCTCTCCCATGACAAAAAAACTCAGTCTCTTTCACGCCGCCAATCATGGGCCACACATGGGGTGTCTCATATAAGGATGGGCAAATTCCAGCCTAGAATCAACAGCTTTCTTCTTCACAAAATTTCTAAAAGTCTCTTACAGCTCCTCACAAGCTCCTATGTGACCTAGCACGGTCACCTTTCTTTTTCTGCAGGCTGCACACAGAATTCTCCTCCCCCCACCATGTCTTTTTAAAGAGGAAAAAAACCAGTTTGTGATATTACAGTCTTTACCATGACCTGCAGAAAGCAAGTTTAAGTTTTCCCGCTGAGGCACGACTCCGCCCTCTTTTCCCGCCGCCATCTTCAGCTCCGTCCCACATGCCTTACTTTCTCTTTCTCTCTGACGTTGATGCTGCCATGTTGAAGAGTTCATTTCTTTGGGCTTTATGTTGCAGAAAAACCTCTTTTCCTTTATGCTGCCGGCTGCTTGGTGTCTTTCTTCAGCCTCGACATAGGCTGCGTTAGTTGCAGAAAACTGTACTGGCCCCTGCAGGATCTGTGCCGGGCCACATGGAAGGGGGAGGGGAAGCCTGCCAGTCCCCAGAAGCTACTCCGGTGAATTCAGCTGTGTGGCAGTCCATAGCTGGTGTTAGCTGCACGCGGCTCTGCAATAGTTTCCCCACAGCAACCTGGGGTCTGTGCTGCGGTGCTGGGAGAAACGGGAAAGGCCCGGTGGTCCGGTCCGGTGGAACCCTGGCCGCCCTAGCCACTCAACCAGCGAGGGAGCAAGAACTAAAGGGCAGTTTCTGTATTTCCATCGGGTTAAATATACAAAACCGGAAAAGCGCATTGGACCAAAAGCCCATCAATCAACTCAGCTCCAACCCACCACAGTCATGTAAATAGAATTCTATAGAGAGCAGGAGCCAGGAGTAGTGTCCCCATGGCAAAGGGGCACCCACACAATGCAGCTGCAGGCTCAGTTCACAGGACTGTGCCACAGAGGGCAATGCTTGGGATTTCAGTTTGTAATAGTGAAATCTTTCACGATCTTTTAAAGACACCTGTCTCTTTGTCAGGTTTATGAAGGCTATGGCCAAACAGAATGCACAGCTGGATGCACCTTTACAACTCCAGGTGACTGGACATCAGGTAATGATTTTCTTCCACCATTTGAAGAAATAAAAGAAATGCACATTCCTTTAGGAAATTCTGGACTGTAACATCAAGGCCAGGTTGGATGGGGCTTGCAGAAATCTGATCTAGTGGAAGGTGTTCCTGCCCATGGCAGGGGGTTGGAATGAGATGAGTTTTAAAGGTCCCTTCCAACCCAAACCACTCTATGCTATTTCAAAATAGGTTTTATATCTGAACAGGAGGTGTCAGTATTTAGTTTCAGTAGTGGAAACCTTAATTAACGAAATTTCTGTACACAGACACAGCTCCTGAAAGAACATCCAGTGTATCTACAACTATGCAAGTAACTAATGATAAAATGCTAATTATTTTTTATAGGAGAGATGGCAAGTGACTTGATAACTTTGATTTCCAGGTCATGTAGGAGCCCCTTTGCCCTGTAACTTAATCAGATTGAAGGATGTGGAAGAACTGAATTATTTTGCTTCCAAAGGAGAAGGAGAGGTAGAAAATCACGTTTTATATCAAATTCTCACTAGATAACACTGTATGAACTAGTTATATAATTATAGAAGCATTTTACCTTTGTAGGGTGCATGGTTGCTGATGCGTTACATAGTGCAATCAGGAAAGGAAAATGGCAGTTTAACAATAGAGCAGCAAAGAATTAAGGAAAAAGGAGCTGTGGCAGTACTTCCAGCCTGATTCCTTGAACTTCTAAGACTGAATTAATTAGTTCAGCTAAGAAGAGCTGAATTGCTGTGATTTCTACATTGCTGTTACTTTCGTACTACACAAAAATTAAACTTATTTGAATAACTTTGTTATTTTTAACTGCAAATGGAATGCAAATCAACTTCAAGCAAGTCAGTTTTGCAAATCCGACTTTATATTTTCATTAGCTTGAAAAAAAATCCATAGGTAGTTTAATAACCCAACCTATTTTAGTTTCATGGAGAACAGTCATTAAAATATTTCAAATTTTGTGAGTTACTATTTAACTTGTATTTACAGCAGAATAAGAAAAGAATTCATTATCACCCCTGGCTGTTTTGCAGATCTGTGTGAAAGGACCCAATGTGTTCAAAGGTTACTTGAAAGATGAAGAGAGGACAGCTGAGGCACTGGATCAGGAGGGCTGGCTTCACACAGGAGACATTGGAAAATGGTTACCTGTGCGTACCAGACACACACAGAGTTCTTATGGCAATTGTATTATCCCATGTAAATTTTCAAGGACTGAACTTAGGTTTCCAAGCAGGTCTTTCTTTACGCAGGATTAAGTTTATATTTTGCAGAATGAGCTCGATATGTCAGTGAAGCATTTGAAAGCACAATAGGCATTTGAAAGTTCTGTTAAAGACAGACTGCTTGCTGAGTTTCTGTGGTTAAATAACTTCTCTGGGAATTCTCATTTCTTTCTCCTAACAGAATGGGACCCTTAAAATTATTGATCGGAAAAAGCATATATTTAAACTTGCTCAGGGAGAATATATTGCACCAGAGAAGATAGAGAATATCTACATCCGCAGTGACCCTGTTGCTCAGATCTATGTCCATGGAGACAGCCTGCAGGTACAAAACAAGTTTTCAGAAAGTCTTACTTTACTCTTTATAGTTAGAAAACAGAGAGCTGGGCATGAATAAAGGGAAAATGTGAGTGGATCACACCACATTGTCTCCCTCGTGCCTTGGAGCTGGCTGCCAGCCAGGCAGGAACTGAGCTGCTGGTGTGACCCTGAGCAGCTTAGAGAATGCTGTGGCCTTTAAGTGGGCTTTGGTTTCACTCTTTGGGTTTCCCATGGTGTCCTTTGCCACCATGCCTGTGGTAAGCCAGGCAAAGGCAAAGCCACTGCTTTCCCCCACACTGCCTGCCCATTCTGACATCTTGTTCTGTTAATTTGCACATTTATACACACACCTACAGCTTCCGAAACCACGGCAATTCATCCTCTGCATTCAAGGCTCACAAGCATGAGCCTTCCCTTGGCATCAGAGTTTGCCTGGGACTTGCAGGGCCATGTGAGTTATTAATGTCCAAGCGCACACAAACCCAAATGAGGGTATTAAAACTGCTGGTAAATGCACAGTCACAGACAACCTTTGAGAAAAAGACAGACATCAGAATGTACTTCATGATATGTTAGCAAATTATTGATATAATTAAACAAGAGGTGGTAAACATGCAGAAATTCAGCTGACTTGTGTATTCACTTCAGTGTAGAGCTTGGAATGGGGTTCAGCTTTCACTTGAAACTCTGCTTCTCCTTTACCTACAGGCCTTCCTGGTGGGAATTGTGGTGCCTGATTCTGAAGTTATGCCAGGCTGGGCAAAGAAAAGAGGGTTTGAAGGAACATATACAGAACTCTGTAAAAATAAGGTTTGTATCTACAGTACAGACCTTTTTTTTTTTTTTTTTTTCTGTAGCATGATGTGTGCACAATACTTCTCAGTGACAAGAATTACTTCCTCACTGAACATTCAGCAGGGTTGACCTGGATCCAGTGATGTATGGTGACAGCTGGTACAGACCTCTGCCAGCTCTGGTAAGGGGGAGTCTGTTACTGTCGCCCCTGATCTCACCACATTAGTGCAATGCAAGAGGAGTCAAGAATCTGTCTTGCAGAGAACAGCAGTACAGCTGGAGGAGAGGTTGTGTTTGCTTAGATTTCTTAAGACAACTAAATAAGACTTATCACTGGTCTTCTCTGTGGTAACCAGTAACAGAACCAGAGGGAAGGGCCTGAAGTTGTGTCAGAGGAGGTTTAGGTTGGATATTAGGAAAAGGTTTTTCCCAGAGAGGGTGGTTGGGCACTGGAACAGGCTCCCAAGGGCACACCAAGTCTGACAAAGCTCAAGGAGCATTTGGACAACATTAGGGCACATATTATGACTCCTGGGGCTGTTCTATGCAGGGCTGGGAGGTGGATTCCATGATCATTGTGGGTCCCTTCCAGCTCAGGACATTCTATGATTCTACGAAAAAGACCCCAGCCTTAAACACATGCTCTCTAATACCGAGGAACTGCATTGGATTCCATCAGTGAATATGGATGCCACTGAACCATCCCACTGGTGTCTGTGGGCAATGATCCTGCATTGAAGTCTGGCAGATGGCTGAAGGCTGGTGAATTTAACAGCTAGGTCACATTGCGGGTTTGAAAACAAAACCTTACTTTTCATACCAAAGAGACACTTAACATCACCACACTCAAGTTTAATGTTTATACACTTTAATAGAATTTTGCTAATTACATGTTAACTGTTAGTAAGGCACTTGAACTTTACTCAGAAACATGTTTCTTGGTGAACAACGAGCATTAAATGCATGTGAGGTTGACTATGGTAGCTCATGAGGAATTTCTGTGTTTTAACACAGGAACTGAAGAAAGTCATAATGGAAGACATGGTACGGTTAGGGAAGGAGAGTGGACTTCACTCCTTTGAGCAGGTAAAATGAAACTCGTAATTCAGTGTGGTCAGACAGGCAATTTGTCTGTATAGAAGAGGGATTTGTCAGCATATATTATGTTATTACAAATCTTCGTTGCAGCTTTAAAGGATGTTTCTGGAAAGAGCTTTATTGCTGCAAGTTTTTTTTATTACTTTGGAAAAATGTATTTGCTGTGATTCCGTTTTCCACCCATGCTTGAAATTTGAATTAAATTTAGTGAAAGTTTTGGGTGTAGAGGTCAAAATCTAAACTGGGGACATGGATCATCTCCAGACTGACAACCAGAGGTCAAGATAAACATCTGTAGGAGTCTGACTTTCTGGCACTGAAAGCTCTGTTAGAAATTGGGTCACTGATTATTGTGCTTATACCTGACCTTGAAATGCTTCTGGTTTCTTTATTTTCAGTCTGGGCACTAATTCTTTCCTGGTGCTTGTGTAAATATTTCTGCAATAGAGCTACCAACACTTCAGAAAGAGAGATCTGAAATCAACCATGGATTACATTGCATTAAAAACAGAAAAATTTTCCACCCCATTTTAAAATGTCAAATGCTTGTTTCTGTTAAAAAAATTGAACATCTTATTCATTACATATAATTAGCAATGGCCTTTTTTCTTTTGTTTAGACTGTTTCTGGGTGATAATTCTAGTGAGTAATTCACCATATTAGAGTGGAGCAGAAGCATCATTAAACATAACCATATTATTCTTAATTTCTCAGTTGTCTATGCATATAAATTATAGCAAAAAGAAATTTATTTCTAAATAATTCAATATAAAGCATGGTTTTTAATGCACATAATCTTCTGTGCTACTAAGTCTTGCTTGCTTCTGCCATGGTCTTCAGAGTGTGAAATATCCTCAAGTAATCTATTCTACCAGCAGTTTTCAATTAATAAAGTATAAAGTAGTGAAGAAAGCCTTGTCATCTTTCTAAAAATTAAAATAACAATACAATAGAATAAAAACTACATTATACAGTTTTCAGAACTAAAGGGCTTCAGAACTTCATCTCTGTTGCAATATGTAATCTTAAAACCAAACTTTGAGCCAGATACTGTGGCAAATATCCCCATGGGATGGGATCCCCTGTTTATGGGGATACTCTTTATGATCCCTGTCATTGTCTGCAGCTTGGATCTCTTTTCTTGGGAATGACAAGTCTGGCTTCAATAACCATCAGCTTCCAGGCTCTGAAAGCCAGTGCAGCCAACGGGGGAGCATTAATAGCACGAACACTGATTTATAACACTGACTTTTATTTATTTATGTCATGGGGGAGGACCTGGACCACGATGCTTGCAGAGAAAGATGAATCACATATTTAAAGGAATAGAAATTGGATTTGCATTGTATATTTGTGGAACTCCCAGCCGAACAAACTGCAAAGCAGTCTGGCTCGGGGAATCGCAAAAGCAGCAGATGGCTGGGGAATTTTGTCCTAAATCGGTGGACTCTGACCAGTCACGCAGCAGTTTTCTGCTTCCTCCCACACCAGCATGGGAAGGAAAAGCTTGCTCCCATCTGTGCTGCCAGACTCCCTGCTGTGCTCAGAGCCACTGTCTCAAACAAGGGCTGCCTTGTGAAATGCCATTTGCACAGGCTAAAAGATTTGTATCACTTTAATTAGTGAAAATCCTTCCACAAAGATGATCATCATGTACATGCTTTGTGCCTGCAAAGCTTCACAATAATTTTGCAAAATTGAATCAGTGCTGTTTACTTTTGCAGTGGGGTTAAGATAAGGTTTCCTAGCACAACTCCCTGCCCTTGCCCTCATCCCTGCTGCCTTTCAGCATGTGAAACTGCAGTGATGATATCACATTGTCCCTTGTGCACTGCCTTGCTGTGCTCTGGCCATGGTTTCATACAGAAAAGAGGTTTATGTGTTCATTCTCTTGGAGAGCTCCCTTCTGTGGGCAGGGGAGGGAAATCCTGGGGACTCAGCAGGAGAGTGCACTGGACTTGAGGCACCACTGGAGAGAAGCACAGCTAGGCTGGCATAAAAAGTTAATGCTTATTCAGTGTGATGCCTGTAACCTTTGCTATAAATATATCCCTCTTTTATTTTAGGTCAAAGCCATTTATATTCACTCTGATATGTTCTCAGTGCAAAATGGTTTGTTGACACCAACATTAAAGGCTAAGAGACCAGAACTGAGAGATTACTTCAAAAAACAAATAGAAGAGCTATATTCAAGCATCTCCATCTGAAATCCTGGGAAGAATCTCCTGAGTGATGGACTTCATAGCAATATTAGAATAATACTCGAAAAGTACAGAGCCAGAATGACACTGCTGAAATGAATAAGCATCTGAATCTTACATTGGAGCCTTTCATTTTCCTAGGATTTCATCACTAAGCATATTTTCCCTTTTTTTTGCCATCAGGTGTGATACAATTTCTTTCTTACTCTAGGTACATGGTAGGGCAGTACTATGAATTATGCTAAATTGACACAAAATATGCAGAAATTTCAATCTATGACTAAGTAAATTATGGAAGCATATCTTATTAATAACTACAAAGATTTCTAATTAAACTAGGGAAATTTCAGGTATGTCTGTTGATAATTGATTGTATATAACCTAATATATTAGAAACTAAAATCATGGATAATTCAGTAATGTGGTCTATCTCCAATAATCAGTAATTGATGGTGAAAATAAAAGTCTATTTTCTCCAGTTTGGAACTTCAAGGTGGATATAGGTTTATATAATAACTGATAGTTTTTATGTTTTTCAGGACATAAATGACAATGATTTGATTTAATCATTGATGACCTAACAACCAGAATAGAAATAAGAAGGAGTCTCCCACTATGTGTACTTAAAAGACCTACTAGTATATTACATCTAATGGATTAATGTTACCTTGAAGTTACAAGAACAGGGTAGGAAACAATAGCATAGAGTTCCTTCTATTTCCTTTTCATTCAGTTTGTCCATGGTATGCTGATTGTGCATTAGGGTTCCTTCAGTCCAGTGCAGTCATGGACATCTGAACTGCTCAAACTGAGAAGGTTGCAAAGGCATTGCTGGCTCTGTGGCGGCTTTAGGTGGGAGTTCACGATAATCCTTATGCTCCCAATCCCTAATTTATTACTTCACATGCTGCTAATACTGTGTAGTCCAGCTGGACTAACTCCCTTTCAGAAACAGCGCTAAAGAAATGGAGCACAAGGAATAAGTTATGATTCTGGATGGGGCTTAGCAAATGAAAGGGTTTGGGAAAAGGACAGCCTGAGGTGCAGCAGCGAAGGGCATCTTTTGTCTGACCACGGAAGGGGAAGGAATACTGCCTTGAAAGACCCAAGGGGTGGGCTAAAGACTGTGTTAGCAGTCGCTATGCAAGGTGTCACTGTATGGCAGAACAGTGGACGTGGTGGCAGAAAGGCCTGCTATGGAAACATCTTTACGTTCAGACATCTGGAAGCATCAAATCCCATTGGCGTCACTTCCAGTGGCCTCTCTGGAATAAACGGCAAGTTGTCTGGATGAAACCTTAGATTTCTGTGGTCATCAGAAAGGGGATAAGTCTCACAAGGAGTAGGAACAGACTCTAGAGCTCTCTTTTGGTACAAAGCATGGAACAAGGCAAAGAAAAAATTGTCCTGTCAAGTTGCTTGAATAATTGGACTGTTGATGGCTTCTTTCTGCTAAACAGGGTCCTGAATATCTGTGTGCATTGTACTAGTTGATGTTTATTGCACCAGTGCATACTATCATGGAGCTGTGCCTGCTAGATCACGGCTAGGACAGTGGAAGCACACTTATTTTTTCTATTATAGTGGAATCCACTGTAGAGTTTTGAAGCTAAAAGTTTAAATTTTTAATCTAAACAGTATCTTATTTTCTCTCTGAAATTCCATTGCATGCTTCCAAATGAAATAAATCAAATTAATGTGTTAGTGTTATACAAAGACTGATTTATTGCAGTGATTTCAGAATAAAATGATACATAGGAAACCATATCAGTAACATAATGACTCAAAGAATGTGGCAGTTTGATTTATCCCTTTATGCAACTGATTCCTCATTTGATTCCAGTGCAATCACTCATATCAGTCCAAAGCAAGTAAAGAAATATCTGAGATCTAATGGGATCATACATTCATTTTTCACCAATGTACGCAGCAACAGCACCCCTGGGGAATTTGCGTGCGTCTATGGAGGATAGGGATTATTGTGTAAAATCTGGCTCTTTAGGTCAAACCATAAAAGATTTTCATCTCAGTGGAGTTTAGTTCATATCCTTTTTGTATCAGCCAGAAGATAGTTATATATGCAACCTTCAAAGCAATGGAGAATTAAATTCAGTACAATTTCCTGTCTGTTTTAATGCAACAGTTTTAAAATAAAAAAACCCCAAACCCTAGTTATCTAGGTAAGTAGAGAAAAGCTATTTTTCACTGATTTTTTTTGCAATTTGAATTTAATTTACTTTTCTCCTAAGATGATTTCAGGCTTTTTGAGACAACTAAACACTGTATAAAGTCTAGAAGACCTCAATATGAGTTTATTTACAGCTTAGATGGCTGTTATTTTTACATATTCAGTGCTGAACAATATATCTGTATTCTTCTTTCGGTATTTGATGCAAAATGTTGGATGCAGCCAAATATATGAACACCAAAAGAATAAGAAAGAAAAAATGCAGACTTGGCCACACTTGGATCATGCCAGATCTGAGATTGTTGTCACAACAGAAGTGTGAATGCTTTCAGAACTTGTGAAAAATTATATAAATAAACTAAAAGCTCTTTTTTATACTTGTATAATCAGATTTTCCTCTGCAGGTCACTCTCTCTCACCATAATCATAATGGTGTTTTAAGAGATTAACACTTGAAAAAGAGACATGCATAAGGCATGACCTAGACTCAATCTTTCTTCTCTTCAAATTCCAGGAATATTTATTTTGCATTGTGCTTTCTTAAACTGAAACACTTTGTGACCACCAAGGAAAAATCCCCAGGGCTGTCCAATACCCAGTTGTTTGGTTGGTTGTTTTTTTTTTTGTTTTTTTTTTTACCTTAAGATAACTAGTTACAAAATCAGTTTCCATTACTCATTTTAAAGAGTGGAGACTCATTTTGCAGTCAGTTTTGCTGTCGGAGTACTGCATTCTTGAACATGTTAAACATGGGAGGTGCTTCCTGGGCCTGGTGCTATGCCTGTGGAATCACTGGAAGACTGTCTTATAAAAAAACAGAATAAAATACATTTTCCAGGAAGAGATTCTTGCTTAGTTATATATTTTGTATGTTCTTTGCTTGATATATTGCACAGAGAAAAATATGTTCTGCCAAAATGCAAAAAGTGTGAGGTTAAACTAGACTTTAACCTCATGTGGGCAGGAAATACATGGAATAATTCTGTCCTGAAAGGCACATTTGCAGGTTAAAATGCTTGATGCACATCAGGTGAGAGAGAGACGGTGAGTTGTTATTGATAAAGTACCCTTTTGCAATCTGTCCTCACTGTTAGTCAGTATCTATCAGCAGCAGTGAAATCCAGTCTCATTTTTGCCATGAATATAAAATTATTGTGTGTAACAAAATAATTTGACTCAGACCTCTGGAATAAAAAAGTTAGATTTTTTTTTTTAGTTTTACATATGTTAAAAGCACAAACTGTTGCTCTATATGTAAATAAATGCTACAAGATGAATGTAAACTGGGAAAGAATACGCTATTTTTGCATGGTAATAGGTAACTTAAAGACCTCTTGATGCCCTGGAGAAAAATTGAAAAAGCATTTTATTTAGAGGAGATTCTATTGGTATACTTTTCATATCTTTAATTCACTTTGGTTTTCTCTGGGGGGAAAAATCAGAATGAAATCATTGTTTCTTTTTGGAATTGATGTTCTTCAGTATTTTGCACATTTGGAGGTTTCTATACTACCTTTGCTCCTGTGAAACAATGAAGCTTTTCAGAGAAGAAATCTGGATGCCTGTAGCCTAGAAGTGAAAAAGTTTTAGATCCCTTGAATTCCTCCAAAGAAAAATGTTTTCTGAGGCATCTGGAGTCCCTTTAAGCCCTTCATTTCAGCTTTTTGTTATGTATTTTAGCAAAGTAAAAGCAGCCAACAAATGAGGCATTTTGGTTAAGTGTTGCCTATTGTATTTTGAACTGAAAATGAAGGGGGGTAAAATTTAACATATGCATTTGTGTAAAAAAAAAAAAAATCTTAACTGTTATTAAAGGTTTTTCTGTTTTGGTATGTTAGCATGTATATCAAAGAGTCATCTATGGAAATTTTTGTAAAGAACTAAATTTTCACCTTTCTCAAGACTGCTCGTAAGATTTTTCTCGTGGACTGACATACACTAAAAGCTCTTTTATAAAATCTGTTGTTCCTCCAGTACTTTGTCCTCACCATCGGTATGAAGTCATTTGGAATGTGTGCCTAAATTAAACACGTAAAAATAATAAATTATGTAAAATAAAATAACAACCAAAGGAATATTGGAACGTGAGGTTGATTTTAGCAATTTCCTATGAAAACAAATTGTTGCAAAGTTCTCTGAAGATGCAGCAGTCTTTCTGTAATGGTTTCATTTTTTAAATTTTAAATTAATAATAATATAACCAAATGTATATGCTTGTTTAATATGAATTGACAATTGGGAATGCATAGTATTTTTTCAGACTGTGTCTAAACCAATAAAGTTTCAAAGTATTGGGGCTCTATTCCGGTTTTTGTGTGCACTTGTATCTCCCTTCACTTGGCAACCCAGAAACGTCTAGAAGTGTCCAAGGCTAGGCTGGATGGAGCTTGGAACCAACCTGGTGTAGCAGAAGGAGTCCTTTCCCATTGCAGGGAGCTGGAACACGACTATCTCTGGGGTCTCTTCAACCCAAATCATTCAGTGATTCTATACGCCCTGTTTTTCATGTAACGAAGCAACGAGAATCCTCCTCTCTACAAATTTAAGTTGAAAAACGGATTCTGATCAGCATAGGGAGTATCACACAAACGATTTATTTACTCCGTTTGCATACACGACTTTTTTTCCCTGTGAGGCCCGTGAGGAGCTGGCACAGGTTGCCCTGGCAGTGTTCCCGGCCAGGTTGGACGGAGCCCGGAGCCGCCCGGTGCGGTGAAGATGTCCCTACCCACGGCAGGCCCCTGACGAGAACTGCTCCCTCACAAACACCCGCGAGCGGCCTCCCCGCGCATGCGGGTTGGGAGCGNCCAGATGTGCCGGCGGCGCCTGTTCGGGAGCGCGGGGCCTCGCGGGCCGGAGCCCGGCTGTAAGCGCCTCTCCCGGGCGGTGGCGGGGCAGGGGATGCAGGAGGCGGGGGATGCAGGTAGCGGCGGGAAAGGGGGGGGGAAAGAGGACCCTCCGATGCGCCTTGTCCGGTGTGTTCTCGTGGGTGAACATGCTGGGCAGGGTGATCCGGCTAAGGCTTTTACCAGTAGCGCCCTTGTTCCTCACACCTGTGCCCAGCGCCGCGAGTGCTTTATGAGGTTGGGAAGTGGTTTCTCGTTATCCATGTCCTTCACGGCTTGGAGAAAGCAGACTGTTGTTCTGGAAACAGTAGTGTTTCTTCTATTTAGCTGCTAGTTAGCAATAGGAAGGATTTTTCCTTCTGTAAAGTGCCTCCCCTCCATTTAATCGAGTTGGAACGGAGCATTTAGAAACAGCAAGATAAAAGCCTTGCTCACCTTTGAGAGAATACTTCGAAGAATTGCTTAAAATCGTTACTCAAAAGGAGCTGCCTCGTTGTTGAATGCAGTGCATCAGATACCAAGCTAAGAATTTAAGACCTGTTAAGAAAAAAATGATGTTCAAGGGAAGGGATGGGGATCAAGTGAAGGCTGATAAGAGTATGGGGAAGACCAGCGTGGGATGTCTTGATCCTGGGCTGATCTTGGTAATTTAAAAATAAAGCTTTGCTGTTAGATGGTACAGCAAACATTTGTTTCTGCAGTGTTCCTGCTCTGCTGGCTCCTGCTCTTATATGTATTTAGTGCTCCTGTGCACAGACTTAATGCCATTTGGGATTATATTCAGTGAGGACCAGTTTATGTAGAAATCCTTGATATTCCAAATAAACTCAATTTAAAACAGATTTTTAGTAAAACTACTTTGAATCAAGGTAAAGGTTGCTTCCAAGGTGGTGGGGTTTTTTTGCTTTTAATCAACACGTTTCTAAAACACCAGAAGTATTTTTTAAGTCTGCTTTTTGTTTTGTCTTGATATACTGCTGAAAAAACCAAATTCAGATTTTACATTGTTTGCGATAATAGGGTCAAAAAGTGTTATGGGTGTGGAAGGTAGGAACAGCCAAAGGTTCCCTGTTAGAAATAATAATCTAAATTCTAATATTGAAATTATCATTCCTGAACTAAATATTATTCTCTAGGCCTGAAGAAAAAGCTCAGTGGGAAAAACCTACCAAAAATTAAAGAAAATGTTGAATATACTGAAGAGAGCTCTTCATGCAACCAAAGGTCAGCTAGAACTCATTCAAACACACCATTGTTAAGACTTGCTAGTAAATGAAGCTGTTTTGCCTTGTGAGATGGTTCTTGGAGCGATACAGTCTGAATTATCAGTGCACTGGTATTTGTTGGATTATATATTGACACCCAGTAAAGACATTTTGGAGTTGTTGCCTTTGTCTAAAACAGTGATTGAACTTTGTTCTATTCCTCAACTGCAGCAATCAAGTGAATGTCAGAGAAACAACACACTTAAAGATAAAAGAAGAGGAACCAAAAGAAAGCAGTGTACCACTGAAGGTGAGAATGCTGTCTTGCTTTTTATCTGCTAGTGATGGAGGATAAATCAGAGGAATGTGACACATTAAATTCTTTTTCTATCCAGGTAAAATTTCTTGTGAGTTATGTGTATGTGTGCCGAGACATTTTTCAGGTTGAACTTGGTCCTGTAATTTGGATCATATTTTCTGTATATTTGGCCAGAATAAAAGCTGTTGGAGCTCTGGTACTATGAGAAAACATCAGTACTAGTTATCCTTAATGAAGGAAGGCTGTAGGAATTGTGTTGTGTGGAGGAGATCTCAGTAAAGTGTGATTCCAGAGAATTGCTCACTTCTGGGTCATTCCGGGTCAGGCACAGACCTTTGACAGGTTGCCGTTGCTTTCTTCTGTTATTAAAACTGGAACAAAGTGATTTGAGATGATGGTGCAGAAGTGTTACAGGACAGTTAATACTGCAAAGGCAAGACAATAGTGAACCAGGTGTGTTTGAACTGAAATCTGCTGCAGCAAAGGGCTCAAGTGATACTGGTATAAAACTATTTTTCTTTAAAATGTTAGCTCTTCTTTAGATTCTACCAATTATTTACATTTTCTACAAAATGCCTAGTCTTGTAGAAATGCCTAGTTTTTTAGAATCTACTGCCTACATATCATAGATGTTTGTATTTACAGAGATGGTGTAGGCTTCTGAAAGTGAGAACTGGATGTCTGAAAAAAAAAATCAAAAGGCAGTGAGGTTCATTGCTCCACCAGTGTTGTGGAGAAGTTCAGTTGATGTCACTATGCCTTCAATGGCAGTCTCATCCAGCAAAGATTGTAGGATCAAATGATGGGGTATTTGTCATGAATTTTAGCGCTGTGAGTCAGATTGCAGGTTTTTTAATATGCATGAAAAACCCTGCTACACATTACACTGTGACTAGCAGGCTTAAGTGGTGAAGTACGACACAGTGAGTTTTCTCAGCATCTGCTGACGTAGGATATTTAAATGCCTTTCTTTGTCTACATTCAGTTTTCTCAGATTGTTTGTATTGGTCTCTTAATTTTAGGAATCCAAAACAATCAACTTTGAAAGTAGAGGAAGCTTGAAAAATGCTGAAGTGACTTCAAGTGAGTATAATGGCAATACATTATATTATTAAATGTATTTTTATATCTGTATTAAACTAAATGTAAAATTCATGATATAATTTTATTTCTATGAAAGCACTGGTCTTGTAGTGTGCTGTTGTTGTACTGGTTCTGACTGTGATATTAGAAAGTGAAGGTTTTGAGACCACTGGCTCTGGACTTCTGCATCTCACTGCAGCCTGTGGCTGGGCTCACATGAATTGGTTGTAGTCAGCACAGACACACCCACACCATCTGAGACAGTCTTGAGCCCAGCCTGTTGGAAACCACATGATCTTGGTTTCATCATTGACAGACTAGTTGAGGATGTGAGTTCTTCAGTTTACTCAAACCTGCATTTCTAAAAGCTTGTGACCTATTTAAGAATTACCCTACTAGAGGCTAAATCTTTCAGGTATGCCTTGTGAGCCTTGGGCAAAGAAGGTGTCTTCTCTTAGTTCATGGTAGTGTATGGAAGTAAACAAAGGATACCCTTTGTTTCCTTCTTCAACTGTATTATGACTCATTATAAGATACTGACATGACAATAGTTAGCTCATTGCAGGAATGAAACTCAGATAAGGAAATCCTGATGGTTTGTACAAGACTGTAAATTTTTTTTAGCCACCTTTTTTGTCTCTTTCTCTAGGTACAGAAATTACTCTTCCCACAGGTGTTTCCACCTTTCTCATAGAGTGTTTAGATGAAGATTCAGCTGCAGATTATAGCACTACTATCAACAGCCTGAAGAGTTATTCATCCCCTGAAATATTTAGAGATGATGATTCAGGTAAGACTTTTGGGGGACTTTTTTTGAGTTTTATTTGTAGAAAATGTGGGGAGACTATCTACAATAAAAATGTGGGGAGGCTGCCTCCCTTGGTGTGATCTACAAGGTTACATCTTTGATCTAAGTCACTTTGGTATAAACCTGTGCTTAACATGGAATTTGTGTATTTCTCCTCTAATCTGGTGTGAATCAGGTCCTGGTGTAATTTGAATCCCACTTTAAACCTAAAGTATTAACTGTTGACACAAGCTGTTTATTGGGAATGACCCACAAATGTGCTTTCAGTCAAATTCCTTCCAAACTTTTCTGCAGCTGTTTGAGCCAAGACAATGCTTTAATTTTGCTTTTTAGTTCCTGTCCTGCAAATGTAATTGCTTTCGGTTTGGTCACAAATTTCATAACTCGATGAATTTCAGCATAAGAAGTCTCCACTTATATTTTTTATGTCCAGAAAGATGCAATTTTTACTCTGTGGACCCTAGCAAGTACAAGAACTCTACTCTCCTGGACTCCAGCAAAGCAGTGACCATAGATAAGATACCACAGATCTCAAATCTTTCAGCAATATTAGGTAATTCTTTTCTACAATACTTGAGGATATAAATGTAAACAAATTTCACTCTGGTGTCAGGAACATGTATAAAATATGTAATGATCATTTTACGTAAGGTCTGTCTGCATAATGGAGAGCAGCTCCCTGCTAGTGGTCTGTGTTTGCTTTTAATGTTGTGCTTTCTAAGTTAGTTTGCACTAAAAAATTGTCTGGTCTAAGCTGGCAGAGCTTTTTCGTATAAAGTTTAGCTTTCATGTTTTGGGTTTTTTTTTAGAACCTGTACCAGAGGATTTTCCAGACCGATGCATTAGAAGGTAATCGCTACAGCAGACTATCTGATGGACTTAAATGTTCAGGCTCTTCTCTTTTAAGTGATACTTAAAAGAAAGGGCAGTAGAAATAAGAATCTGCTCCTGCAAACACTTCTGTGGAATTTCAGCTACCTGTGTCCCCACTAACTTTGTTACTGGTGGAATTTGAAATTGGTCAGGAAAGAGGAAAGTCAGTGTAAGAGAACTCAATGAAGGATTTTATGGAAGGAGATGACATCTATTTACAAAATCCCTAAATAAGTTGCTTTTCTGCAATTGCACTAATTCTGTAAGATTTCACTCAGTCACAGCAATAGGTATCGTCAGTTGGTCTGGCCAGGCTTGTCTGTGTGTGAGTGTGAAGGCTACCTGTTGTCAGGTCTTAATGAAGTCTGACATTCTGTGCTTGCCCAGAGAAAAATCAGTTTTTGGGCAGATCTTTTACATTCTTTAGGAATCGCCACCTTACATGGGTGCTTGTTTTCTTCGGAATCCTGCTGACTTCCTAATACAATCTTGGGCCAGGTTACTTACTGCCTGTTCTTAGTGTTTCCTTGCTTGGAATGCATTTGCCAGAAAGTGGAATGGTGTGTGTGTGGTGTGCTGGGACCCTGCTGACACCCCCCTGTTGTTGGGTGCCAGGTTTTCTCTGACAAGTTATCTGTGGTGAGGTTTCATCACAGAGAAGGGTCTTCTATGTTGGCCTTGTCACAGAGCTGCATTCAGGTCCTGAATTAAAAACCTGACAAACATGAGTGTTTTTTGAGGAACAGCATAATTTCTTTTAACCCTTGTGCTTCTCTTTCCAGTCTTACATGCAGACATTTTCACTCGTAACACATATCAATCTTAGTGTTACAGATCTCTACACGATTGATTTTTCTTGTGAACCTAATTTCCCCTGCATCCTCCTTAAATATGTTCTGCCCTAGAATGCCAAAATGCTAAGTATTTAGCGAGTGTTCTATGGGTCTTAAATTGCAACAGTCCTCAGGGTAAGATGTGTGACTTGATAAACTGTCAAATAACTGTAAAGGGTGATAAGGCAACTCCTTAACAGTATTTTTTAAAATAAGCTTTATCCCTTTTCACTCAGCCTATATTTTTGTAGGATTTTCTTATTAACAGTTTTTTTTTAATGTTAACATTCATTCAGAATAGTTCTTTTTTTCCCCTCCTCTTCTAGAAAGAGACCATCAAATTGCAATTGCAGTTCTTCAGCATTAAGCTTTTCAACTACGCTGGCAGGTAAAATAGGACCTGAAGCAGTTGTACTAGCTGTGAGAACAGAATAATCTACCCAAACTTAAATGATTGCACAGTGTCTAGACCAGGCTTCTACTGTATCATTTCCCTTCCAGCACAGACTAAACTCAGTTGTGTCTAAAAGGGAAAGTGTAAATTGAAGAATTTCAGCAAATAAGACTTGGTTCCAGTTAATGTGTTAGGAGAAAAAAACAAAAACGACCAACCAACTGAAGTCTCAGATCCTGCATTTCTCCATTTAATCACCCATGATGCTCAATGAAAATTGACATTTCTTATTTAACTTACCCAGAAACAGAACTGTTTGTGTCATGCTCTTTACTTGAGCTTATTTTATATCAGCCTCACAAATACATTGAGTCCATGATGTAACTACAGTTCTGATCTGTGACCAATAGGATTCTGTCTGGCCCATGTACCACATAGTTTCCCCCTGGTTAATTTGGAGTGTAATGGCAGCAGTAATGAAGACTGCTGTGATTATACCGGTCTCTGGTCCCACAGTACTTACCCAGCAGTAAATAGCCCAGTGAACATAGGATTAATAAGCAGCCTTGTTTAAGGAATAGGAGAGGAGTAAAGCAGTGCTGATGGTGGAGAGAAGGGAGATGAGGATTATATTGGAGGGTTGAACTGTGTTTACATTGGTGGCTTTGGAATTATTTCTCTTTGAAAACCATCCTGTAAGTCATGGGGTGGAGAGTTGCTGTCTTTGTCTCAAAGTTAATTAATGTGTTGGAAATCTGTCACAGGAAAAAAAATCTGTAAAATAACAGCTGCAAGAGAGAGAACTCCAGACCTAAAAAGTGGTATGCACTGTTCTTCACCGTTAGGACCGGAAAGCAAGGTGAAAGATCCTTAATAAATCAGCAAGGTTGTAACACAAATGATTTGCTCCTTTTATGGGTGGAAAACTCCACCTAGAGGAATAGTAGTTCCTGCTACACTTGTAAAGGGGTGCTTGCAGCCTGGGCAGAGTGAAGATACAGCTTGCCTCTCCCTCTCGATAGAGCAATAGTCATAGATGTCCCCAAGCTCTGTTTTTCAGACTGGCTGTGTCAGTGGTACTGAAATGGGTTGTGTAGAGCTTGACTATAACAGAGGGACTCTTTTTTTAGTTCTTACCAGGCTACAGGGATGCATTTTGTAACACAAAATGTGTTTGTTCCACTGTTTAGCATGATAATCAAACAGCTAAAGCCAAACGGCTGAAGAAAAAAAAACCCAGTTTTAATCCCTTAGAAGAAGGTTCGTCATCATTTAGGCAGCTTGATGCCCCAGGAAACACTTCAGCCAGATCAAAGCGGTTGACAGCAGAAGTTCTGCCAACCAAACCAACAGATGCTGTGGTGGTGAGTATTCCCATTGTGCCCCACTGATTAAGAGTGGCATGGAATGGAAGTGGGAGTTGTGAATCCTGACCAAAGTTGCAATTACTTAGGAGAAGTGGCAGGAAGTGCCATACCTCAAATGTCTGTGCTGCAGTAAACTAATTCTTTGTCTTAATTTTGGAGAGCATAAGACCAAAAAAAAACCCTGAATGACAGAAATTCAGTACTGAAGAACTATTAGTAATTCTAAATGGAGTTCCTAAAGTATTGTGTACTAGGAGAATACCATAAGAGTAATAATAAACAGCAAAGACTTTGAAACTGATACTGAGTTCTTCTCTGGTTTTGTTCAGCAAATGACTTCCACCATGCTAATCATGGAGGAAAATAAAGTCCTAAAAAATACCAGTAACGCTCAGCCTCTAGAGCTAGATGTGAGTGTCTATCTGATACTTTTTTTTTTATTTTAATGATTAAAATCAAAGAAACCATTTCTCGTGGCACACTCAGTTTCTGCCTATATGTAAATTACACTGCAAATTGCACAACAAACTGTGATAAATTCGGGACAATTAAAAAAACCCAAACAACCCAACCTAGGAATTCGTTTTGTATTTTTACAAATGTAATATAAAACTAGCACTCGTATCCTTACTTGCACAACCTCTTTGATTCAAAATTGATATTTGAATGGTAGTTTGAATTATTTGGCAGTACAGGTAGTACAGTACTGCCACTTGTCTCTGCATACTTGAGCTAGTGCATACTTTACTATTAATAAACAGAGAACATCAGGGTCTTGCTGAATCCCTAAATCATTTTTTTTAAGCAATAGAATATCTTTTGTATGAGCCAATAACCATTAGCCAGTCTGAATTATTGTCTGTCATTTAACTGGGCAGTTATTCCTGTATATTTTGTATTTTGACGGAGCTGTAGTTGAGCTTGTCGCCAGTGTGCAAAGCCTCACCTGGGGAAGACCTGTTTGTGGATACCACAGGACCATTTGTAAATTCAGAAGAAATTGTTCCTGCGTCTCTGAGCTCAGAAAATGAAATAATTCCTCAAAGTCAAGAAGAAAAGAATATTTTAAAGGTTCTGATTTTATTGCACTTCTTAAATCCAGTTTTGTCATGCTAATTTGTAGTATGCTGTATATTTAATCCTTACAGTATTAAAACTTCTAAGGAGAATGTTTAAAGCTTTGAAGCTTTCTATCAGCCTTTCCAATAGCATTTTGAGTGTACACAAGTAGTCTTAAATGTTTTCTAGTGACATGTCTTGAAATCTGCATGTCATCTCTAGTTTCCCTAGAAGAAAGCTAGAAGAACATTTCTTCAATGGGAATAGTTGCGTGAGTGAAATGTCATTAATCTTTTCAGCCTCTGTGTGACAGACAAGAAATCTGCTCCATCATTAGACTGTCACCAGGCCAGAGGCCTTCCCGGCTCCAGCAAGTTCCAGTTAACTGGAAAGAGTTCCCTGTTCCCAAAGGAGTGCCTGAAGGTAAAGCAGTAAAGACTTGGTTCACTGTGCAGATGCTAACTAGTTAGTTGAGTGTTTAAAGGTTGTTGGGCTTTTTTTTTAAAGTCTGAATATTTGGAAAAATTGCAAGGCTAAAAAGAGTAAATGATGCAGAAAATTTCAAATCTCTGGCTTAATAGTGTTCTTGTTCAACAGTACTTTACTAAAATTGCACTATCATTTTCTCCTCCAAGATTATTTAGCTTAGGAATTAATATAGTCATAGGCTACTTCATAATTAAGGCATTATTATTATTGTGTGCTTTATTTCTAGAGTGAGTAAGCGTGAGTTGAACTTTACATCTGGTGTTCTCCACCCACCCGAAGTATTTCAAGTTATCAGTAATGTTTTCCTTTAAAAATCAGCAGTTTCTCATAAGGTTTCTGTTCTTTCTCCTGAAACCCTTTACATAGGGAAGGCTCCTTTCTTCACTTCCTAGATTTTTGTTAAACAAAATTGAGAACTGTGAACAAAACAGTTCCATCACTTAACAGACGTAAAAGCCCCACCCTTTCCCATCTCTCTTGAAGTTTCTTTCTGTACCACTGGATGGCACATGTCTTCCAAAGTTTAAAATAGTTCTTCTCCAAGTTTCCTGGAAGTTATGTGTCATTTATTCTGTTTTAATCCAATACAGAGATACTGCGTAAGTGTGGCAGCTAAATACTGAATACACAAAAATTTTCATTTTCAGTCTCTTAGGTCCAAATGTCTTCCTGCTATATTACCAGTTGAGTTATATGCAGCATCTAGAATGCAGGGAAGTGCTTGTAAGTTTGTGTTTATGTATTAATTAATGACACTCATCCAATGCTTCTGTACAGATCAAAGGACTGGGATGCTAGGTCATGTGCCCAGCCAAACTGTGGTAACATGGAACACGGGTTGTGCTTGGTGGGCAAGTGAATCAACAATCAGCAAGTGGTGTTGTCAGAACAAAAGTTTGGTTTTCTTACTGCTTGTCTAGAGGATCCTGGTATCAGGAATTAGAACCACTGTGATGGGGGGTTTATGCTGGATGTTTTATTCCCTGCTCAAGGAGTCTTTCAGATGATGCTGGTTTTCATTAGGAATGTACATATAGGCAAAACTATTGTTCTCTCCTCACTGGCCAATGAGACCTGCAAGATCCAGATTCTTCCAGACAAATGCTAGCATTAGATATATCTAGTGAACATCTGAACAGCTGGTCAGATCAATGAGCTTTCTCTTACATACAATAAAGTGGGAATGTGCAACTTTATTAATAATTATTTATCACTTTTTCCCCCCCCAGATACTATTACAAGTACCAAAAATTGGATCTACTGTAAACAGAGATGAGATTTTTGACTCTCAGCAGGAGTTAACAGAAGAAATTACCATCTTACTGCTGTGGCAGGGTGGTAAAAGAGAACTCCTAAACAGTAATTGATGGTTGTAATTTTTTTGCATATATGTTGTTTGAAATTTAATATTATGTGTTTCAGTAAGCTAGTAAATACTCAAATACTTTATATTAAATTATTTTGTAGAGCAACTAGATCCTGTTCTGGGCATTATTTTGTATGGATTCCACAAAGATGATTCTTCAGTTTGTTTAGATTTTTAAAAGGTGTGACTGAAAAACAACAGACTAAGTTGCTTTAATGGAATTATTTCTGGTTTTCCGCCAAGATTTCTAGTTTTCTCTAGTAGCATTAGCATCTAAAGATGTGACCTTTGTTTAAGTGTTAACATTGGCTATGCAGGTAACTGCATGTCCTAAGAATGGTTATGAAAGCATGCATTCATGTACCCTTGGGGACCCAGAAGTCAATAGTATGCCACCATTAAACTCCTTGAATGCTTACATCTGCAGAACTTTGGATGTAAAGGACTGTGTGTTCTGCTGTAATTTGATTTGTGAACATGAATACAGCTCATCTTCACCCCATCATCACTGTGAATTGGCTCTTAATGATCAGCACTGTCACCATTCTGGACACATCCACTGCCCAGCCACTGCCATCTCAGAGTCCTTCCTGTTTCATCCCAGATATTTTCTAATGTCACATCTCTCAGCTATTGTTTCTTCTAGTGGCTTCAGACTTAGAGAAAGTAAATGCCTTACTTGAACACAATGGTGGGAAAAACCCTTTTATAGCTGAACTGTTTGAAGAGATAGTGGATTTTCAGGTTACTGCTCACACTGTGTCCACATAAGACAGATTCCTGGTGCTTCCAGTTCAGCTTGTGGATTGTTAATTCATAAATGTTGTTCTTAATGTGCCGAATGTCTCGGAAAACACTGTCAGGAACACATTTTTTTCCACTTAAATCCATTGCACATTAAAGGCATTTGGACCCCTACAGTGTTCTCATTACAATATCCTTTACTCAGACTTTTTCTGGACAAAAAAGGAAGTTTTTCAATGTTTCAAAATGCTAGAATGTCTTTCAAAAGTCTGAGTTTGTTTCTCAGTGTTATCACCCTGGAAAATAGTTCTGTATTTCCAAAAAGAGCATGACAAGAAGCCATACAAAATCCACAACTTTAGTTTGACTGCATTTGAAAATACCTGCCAAAGTTCAAACCCTGATCTTTTCCTCATTGTACTGGGGTAGAAGGAAGTGCAGATAAATGCTGCTGGATCAGTCTATGAACAAGTATTATATAAACATTCTGTATGGCTCAAGGTTAAAAATTATGCCATTAAGCTATTTTTCTTTTAAGCATTAGTAGAATGAGTTCTCTCAATAACTCCTTGGAGTTCCGTCAGGTATGCTTTTAATTATCAATATCTGTATTATTGCAAATACTAAGTCACTCGTAATTTTGCAAGAATTTCCTAGAGCCCCTAGGAGATACAGATGAGCTCCTTGATGTAGCTTTAAGCAAAATTGAAAGTTACATATTTAGTAAGTTGTGCTTATGATGATTATTCAAGTAAAGGATGGTCCAGAATAAATATATGTTTATTGTAAGGGTATTCTGGAAGTTGTAGGAAAAAACACTTGTTTTGCCCCAGGCCATTTGGTAGTGTTATACAAAGAGACTAATACTGGCAAACTAATTGAAAAGTACAAGAGAGGAAAACGTGGTCTATAATTGAGGAATTGGCTGTAGCAGCCTCAGTATTGCTGGGGTTTGCTTTTGTTTTTCATGATGTGATGAGGCTGTATAGGAGGACAGAAGTATCATGAACCACAATCTCTTGTCCTTCCCTTCAGTTATGAAAGCACTGCTTCTTTCCATCTTTTGTCTGACTCTTAGAGAAAGTGTAATTAATTACCAGGCTAGCTCTTTGCCCCAGGGAAGGAAATTAATTTTGAGGCTGTAACAATCTCTACTCTTGTTCTGCTGTTCTCAAAGGAAAGGCATTTTCACATAGTTTGGTTTTCAGCAGAAAAATTACTATGTAAAATTTCATTCAGAGTGGAAACTGGCTATTCCATATTGGTGGATAAAGGTTATGGCTCATGGCCAGTTAATGGGTTGAACAGAGGAGGTTATTTGTGCAGTGATTCAGGAGAGGAATCTATTCAGTGTCAGTGTCTCCAGGGCTGCTCTGTCACATCCCAGACATGATGAAGTCTTAATGGCTTTGAATGGAATTGCTTCCAGCAAGTTAGTCCATGCAAGAACTCTGATAATCCTTTATCACCAGGAATTGTGCATGGCAGATGCACGTTGAGTAAATCTATTATACATAAATCTGTAAGAGGTTTTTCTTTAACACTGTTCAGTTATTTTTGTTATCTGAAGTGCACTTCTAGGAGACTTTGACTCCAAGTACCCAGAGCTGGTGGGAGACATGTCTTATACTGGAGTCCTACAAGGGTACATGTACCGGCCGATGAAGCCTTACATGCAAATGGTTCTGGTTTGGTTCATAATCTTTAGACACAGAAGAGAGATGACTGGGGCCCAAATCAAAATATACTGAATGGACACATAAGTTCACTTATATTTAAAGGGACTCCATCAGCTTGAATCGTAATGCACTTGAACTTATCTAAATCTTCATTGCTCCAAGTTGTGAAACTACTGAAAGCTGAGTTACATATCCTGGCCAAAATTCTATTATTTTGTTGTGTTCCCTGAGGACTTTTTATATTTGAGTCTGTATTTATGTGCTCCTGTGAAGCCAGGAGGCTTTCACATGGTGAAACGATGTAAAGAATTGGTCATGTATAAATCTGTAGCAGGCACAGGTGTCTTTTGTACAGAACAAGGGGGAAAAGATGCATCTAAACATTAATTCCTATTTTGTGTTAGAATTATCTACACCTTCTCATAGATGGAAAACAAAGTTCCTATAGATGGGTGATGGTGAAGAATCATTATGTAGATATGTTACACACATGCTAAATTATGCCTTAAAAACAATTTACTTAATCTTATATCATACGTTGTTTTAGCTTAATTCCATTTTCCAGGGAAAGCAGATGAGTCAGTTTTGTCAGTCCTTATTAAACTTCCTGGCACCGTTTTACCTAAACAGTGAGATACTGAAGGAGACTGTTAGCTGTTACCAGGATTTCTATTTCACTAAAATATAACAGAGTTCTGCACAAAAGCACAGATCCTTTTGATTTTACAAAAACTATCACACTTTTTTTTTTTTCCTTTTTCTTATAATTTGTTTCGGAGTCAGTTGCTGGGCTTTATGTCCTAAATACTCTTGTGGATGGATGTTTTACCTGTAATCATGGCTGCCTCTGCCATCAACTACACGCGTTCCACCTTCCTGTAGGTTTTGAATCGAGTGCGTCCGATTCAAAAGTCGAGAGCCATTCTGCTACAGCTGTGGGAGAATCGCTTCGTGTACCTGGCAGGAGAGCGGGCAGGAGCTGGATTTTCGAGGCTTGGGGTAAAAGACGTCACTTTTCTCTGCTGCACCTCTGCACGCATAGTTCCGAAGGCGCTGGGTACAACAGCGAGAAGGATTCGATGCCTCGATCGTGACCTCCTGTCGCCTTCCTGGGGCTCCTCCTTTAACTTCCGTCCGAAGAAGGAAAACACAACAGTTGCGCGTTATCGCCGTCCCCAGGGGATTCTTCGGCCCCGCCCCCGGCTGAGACCCGCCGGGAGCGGGCTCTTTTCCCGCACAGGGTGTAGCCGCAGGAGTCGCCGAGGCGGGTGAAAGAGGGGAACGCCGAACTCCCCACGGGCCCAGCGCTCCCCGCGGGGTTTGCGGGGCTCTGCTCTCCACGTGGGGCCGCCCCGCTGGGCCCGCCCCGCCCGCTGGCCGGCCCCCACTCCCTCCGTCCCTCCCCTCGCTCCCTCCTCCCCGCCTGGCAGCGCCGGGTGACTAATTTCTGTCATATGACTGTGACACCGAATGGA
>VZTN01011471.1:358837-438691 GCA_013400515.1 Erpornis zantholeuca
CCCCGGGACCGCCACGTCGGGGCCGCCGCTGTGCCTCCTCTCGGCTGCCTCCCCTGCCGGGGCCTCGCCTCCGGCCCGCGGCTGCCTCCCCTTCTCCGGTCCCCGTGGGTCCCTCCGGGGATGCTGCGGCCGGGGGACGGCGACAGGCGGCCAGGTCCCCAGGGGGCAACCTCAGGAACGGGGAAAAAACGTAAAGTTTTGGCCAAGAGAGGAGTGGGGCTTCTCGTGAAATTCGTCGTGCTCGGACCGCAGCAGCACTGGATCGGCCGAGCGGGCCCAAGCTCAGCACGGGGAGCAGGACAAGGGGGTCCAGGGCAGCTCGTGGGGCCAGGTGGGCTCGCACGGCCGGGGCTGGTGCCTGTGGGGGCCAGGGCGGGGAGAGGCTGCGTTCGGGTGCTCTGTGGGGCCTGGGGTTCGCCCGGGGCCTTCGCGGGCTGGTGTGCTTGGAAACAGGTATTCTGTGCTGTTCCACGCGTGAATAATGGTCACGCTCGAAAGCGATGCCATGGCTGCGTCCTGGCAAAGAGAGAACCTGCAATATCCTTTTAAAGTGCAGTTTGCTAACTGGATGCAAATACAATTTGCTTCATTAGTAAGAGTTATGCTCTTCTTGAAGCACTTCTAACAGTGTGGTGAAGCTCTCCTGCCCGCTGCCTCGAAATTTACTGCCTACAAATGATCAGCCCTTGAGTTGCTCTGTAAAGGGAGATCTGATGGGCTTAATTTTCTGTGGTGGGATACCCCTTTTAACTGCAGTATTTAACAGTTTAGGTGGATAATAGTGTATCTGCAGTTATCTAAGCACAAGGGTTTTCAAAATATGTTAATGGGACTATATGAGTCCTCAAAGAGCCAAGATGTGCTCCTGGACATTACCTCGAGGTCACACAACTTTTGAAGACACTGATCATAGCTTCTTGTACACCTCTGATATTCACTGTGGAGGTGAATCCTTTTTTTTAATGATCTTTTCTAAGAAACAAAATGTTCTAATGATGTTGATGTGATTTTATTTTCCAAATCATCTTAATACTGGACCAGAGGCCTTGGTAGGGAAGGGAAGGGGTACAAGGTCTGCTCTGTATAATTATCTTGCAAGGTGCCTTTGTGATGGGTTTGTCTAGAGAATGGTGGTTCATGCAACAGCTGCAGTGCAGACCTGGGGCAGAAATGTGGGGATCACACCTGTGTTGAAAGGAGGAGAGTGAGTTCTTGGCAAGGTCTATGCTTCCCTTGTCACCTGTATCATTCTGTGCCAAACTGGATCTGAAGTTTATAGTGCTCTTTTGTTTTGTGATATGAACTGTCAACTGGTAACTGGTGAATTTGCAGTTGGGGTTTGTTTTGGTGGACCCACAGGTATAATTTGCAGGGAGAGGCTGATGAGGCTCTGGGGAGGTAGGGAGATCCAGCTCTGTCTTAGAAGAGTCAAGTAGTATTTTTGAAGGCTAATAAAGATGCTCTCTAGGCATATTGCCTAGTGGCTGCTTTCATTTTGCAAATGGGGCTAAGTTTGTAGCTAAGATCACAACTAGTGAGGTTTATCAATTCCTGGTGAAACTTTCAGATAATACACAGAATAAAGAGTGTTATTTATGACAGCTGAGTGTTTGGACACTGGAAACAAGCATTTTAGGCTGTTGCTGCTTCCAATGAACCTGAATGCAACAGCCTCATCAATTGCATTAGGGCAAGGTGATGTTTTATGGATTGATACGTTGTATCTGTTTACAGTCTAAATAACAGCGCATTTCCCAAATATTCTGAGCGCTGTTATTTCTGTCCGTCTTCACTTTGAAAACTTTGGTCTCTTATTATGGAGACTGTGTAGAACAACCATAAAAATGCATAAATTCTCTTACTATATTTTGTGAATAATATGCACTTGGAGAGAAAAGCCCAACTACTCTGGCAATGACATTAATATAGCAGAACATTTAAGGATGATTTTGCCACTCATTTTTTATTACAATGAATATATTCTATCAGGCTTTTTGTGAAAATTCACCAGTTCTACTTACCTGACCTTACACTGTTTCAAAAATAAAATACTACTTTTCAGGAGAAACATTTTGTTTAGTTGTTGATTTGTTTGTGGTAGGTTTTTAAACTTTTTTTGTTTTTGTTTTTTTTTGTTTCCTGCCACGAATCTTTTTCTGTGCTGGAGGCATGTGAAATTTTGTGAGCTTAGGTCTAGCCAGACTGTGTAAAACCCTTCAGGACTAAGTGCTGGAGAAGTTAACAGGTTTAGTAATGGGATCGGTAAGTTAGCAACTGTAAAATATTTGCTGAGGTGCTAGTTTGCCATTTATATATATTTTTAATATATATCTATATTCAGTTTATTTTACAGAATAAACTTTAGGAAATCACAGCAGATCCACTACTTGTTAGTTTTTTAGCTCTTCCATTTAACACAGTGCAATTGGCAATTAGCCTGAAATCTCTTGGTACAGCTTGACATTCACATGGCGAGCAAGAATATTCAAATTTTAGTGGTAAAATCTGTCTACAATGAACACAGAAACACCTGCAAGTATTCTAGGAGGGAAGAGTCAAGCCCTTAAATACCAAGATGTAGAGTACCTACTGTCTACTGCAAATAATACTCACGTGAGTGAATTTTCCCTGAGGGTAACTGTTACTATAAATAGAATCTCTTGGCCATATTGTAGCTTCTGGCATAGGCTACTGCTGGTGACAGGAGAGCTCAGCCCATGCTCGGGCTGTTACAGTTATTAGGAAAATAAAATTTCAGGTAAGCAGTTTTCTAGAATTTTAGAATCAAAGTATTCCCGTTGTAAAAATACGTAAAGGTGTTCACGTAAGCTGTATGTGTCTAAAATGCAAATATAGTTTAAAATAGTAAATGAATGAACTCCATTACAGTAAAATGAAAATAATCTTACAAAAACTTCCTTAAATTAAGCAGAAGCAGCCATGCATTTCTTCTGCCCATATTATATGGGCACACAAAACATTCCACTGCACATTTACATTATTGACTGTCACAGATAGTGATTTTCAGCTGCTGTGTCTTTCCTGGCTCTCCAGGGATCCACTTCAGCCCTCTGGAGAAAAGGGAGCTGGCAGGTCACTGAAAACTCAACCAGCTTTTTGTTCTTCAAAATGGGGTCAGTAAATTGTGCCCAAAGCTCAGTAAATTACCAAGAGGGCTGAGGCTTTATATCCTTGTCAAGATGTGTGAGCAGTATTTCTAATGGTAAATACAGCTACATGGACTGCAGCAAAGTTTCTGCAGGAGTGTATGTGTGTTAGGATCCTGACTGGACTTGGAGCACCTTTAGCATGTGGCAGAGGGAGAGGGATGATCTTGTGTAACACTGAATTATGGGACTTGTACGTTTTGGGGCTCTATGTAGGAGGGAAACTTGGTGGGGATGTTTTCCATCTTACGTAAAGTTCACATCCTCGTTCCCTTCTGTCTCTAGACATCCTGCCTGCCTAGCTGGAGGATAGAGGGATTGTTAATCAGGAGTTCTTTTTACACTACAGCTCAATAAAAGCTTCAGTGTCTTTTTTAAATTTTAATCTAGGGAGCTAAAGAACCATCTCACCCTGAGGGGCATTCCACTGATGTTTGCAAACTCTGTTTTGCTATTGTTAAATCACCTGTTGTAGAGGTACAGCTGTGTGGTGATTGTTCAAGCTTGGCAGAGCCCCTTCCAGTTTCAAGTTTTACCAATGGTGTGAGTTATCTTTGGGCACATTCTTCCTTTAGGGCTTTGCTTTAGTTATCTAGGTATTTTTGAGAATGAGTCCTGTTTTTCAAGCTGGGAGATACAGGAATAAATAATTTTAAATGTTCTTTATTATGGAGAAAGCCAGTTTTGGTCATCCTGGAAATGTGCTTTCTTGGGGTCTTCTAGTAATATGTGCTGCTCTTTTATTGAGAGGATAGTTTGCCAGGTTCCTGAGATAGGAAAGGCAAAGTAGTATTTGACTGCAAAGTAGTATTTCCTGAAATCTGTCTAGGCAAGCATTCCCCATCAGCCCAGACTCTTTGTGTTCTCTGTGGCAGTGACTTTAAATGGTATCCTGAGATGTTTCCTTTCACATCATTTTTGGCAGTGGCATTCATCAAGGGAATTGTAATAAACCTAGAGTTGGAATGGAAACTTGGTACAAAGATGCTTCACAAGCCAGTTCCTCTGCAGACCTATTGTTCTTGCACAGTAAAAAATGCTACATGCTTCCTTACAAAGGCATAATTGCTTCTTGAACCAGAGGCTAATTTCTTGAAATAAAGTGCAAAGAGACTCAGAGACATTTATTAATGTGCAGCCGGGGACTACTGCAGCTTTTTAAAGTGGAGGCTGAAGTAAGGTGAAGGAGATACACAAAAGTTGTCTTTACACTGGTATTTCCAGTCAAAAGTTTTACCCACAGAATTTGTTTCTAAGGAGCAGGTAGCTTTGTGTACAGCTTGGCTGAGCCCAGAGAAGCAGATCTCTTGCCAAACTGTGTCAGTTCTTGGGAGCAATGCAGCCAGCAAATTCCTGATCCTAATAGCTCTGCACATGTCTTTTTAGAACTGTTCCTCAGCAGTGCATCAGGCCAGCCTGACCAAAACCTGTTATTAATGAAACAGCAGGTTTTATATTTGTTCATTTCTGGCATTCTGCAAGGTTTTTTGTCAATATTTGTAAAACTCCTGGAATTTCACCACCTCAAAGTCTGTCTTCCAAAAGAGCATTAGCTGGACCTCATTTTGTAATAGCTTCAGCTTTTATCTTTTCCAGTTATCTGATGAATTTAAAAAGCTTTCATGCCATAATTTTTAAAGACTATTCAAATTCCTAAACACCTAAAATGTTACTGTGCTTTTATTTAGCTCATTTCTGCCCTTTAATGTCCTTTTAAGTTTTTCTTTTTTATAAAAAATCCATCTCTTCTGTAATCTTTGGAAGAATATGGTTTTGGCTATTTGGTTGCATTCATTAGCTTGAGTGTACCAACTTTTAATAAATACTTCACTTTGATTTATGCACAGTTTTCTCTATGCTGTGATGACTCTGGCTTGTGTTTTGAAATATATTGCTGTTTTCTAAAGTACTTATTTTTGCCAAAATCTGCTTTGCATTTCCTGTCATGAAAGTTTTTATGTACCTTCCAGTTCTTAAAGTCAATTTTCATCTTAGAGACATACAAGCTACAAGATTCCTCTAAGCACCTCTGGAGCTTGGAGATAGTTTTGACAATTTCTTCTGAAAGGGCCACTCTCCAAGCCCTTCTTGCCACCATTCTCTAGGTCTCCCAAGTGCTTCTCCAGGTAGGAATGTGGTGCTCCTAAAACATGCCCTTGCAAATTAGGTTCTAGCTTTGACTAAAGCAATGCTCTAAGCTGGGTCTATACAGTGACTGAAGGAGCTGATAATCAGAGGGTTGGCAGTCCATGCAGTGATTATTTACTCATATTATCACCAGATCTGAAGGAATTAACTTGGATTGATATTCCCAGCATGCTAGGTACATGTGAGTGCAGAGAATGATGAAATAATTTGAAAACTGTTGGGGTGCTTGTGTCTGCCTGGCTTTGTGCCTTGAAAAGTTTTTCCCTTCCCTGGTGGGAACTCTGCCTAGTCCTTGCTTTCACCGTGGCTTCTTTGCTTCACCTGTAGAACAGGGAACATGAACAGTGGAGGGAAAAAGCCCTCTGCTCATTTTTTCTTCTAGTTTTTTGAAGGAGGTAAAGCTCATTACAAAACGAGCTAACAGGTGAAGGGTGACCCTTATTGCCTTTCCTGCTGGCATGTCCTGTGGTGGCTGAGAGCTCGTGGTGATCTGAGAATTTGGCATCACGAGGCCGCCCTGTACATCCTGGCCATCATTAGGTCAGCTCTGTCAGTGCACAGTGTTGGCTTCCTCCCAGCCTGTGGCATTGCTTCTTTCCCGTGGGTTGTCTGGGGATAGCTGCAGTCTCCTGCCTCACCGAGCGGCCCTTGGAACAGTCACTTTCATGGTTTCCCTCCCTTGCATTTCGTCTCCTTCCTCTAAGTTAGAAATCTTTTTGAGGAGATGTTGGAGTGAGAGAATCATGTACATACAGATATACTCAAGTGGAAATGCTTCTTTACACTTAGGTTATGCTGGCAAGTGTTGTAAGAAGGTGCTTCTACAAACTCTTGGGTTCTCTTTCTTCCCTCTCCTACTGCAGGTGAGATCATGAGGCATGAGGATGTACCAAGAGCATGGGGTGTATGCTGTGAGGTCTTCTCCTTTTCTGAAACAATTCCACCATTCATTTTCAGGTGACTGAGGGTGTGTTTACATGTCTCATGTTAGAAACCTTGCTGACTTGGGATGATCAGCTCCTCTAGTTGATTGATAGATTGTCCTTGTGTTTTCAAAGGGCTTTATCCCTTGCTCTGTGTATGCTTCGAGTTAGCTTATGCTCATGGTGACAGCTTGGACGAATCCAAGCTTCTGTTCTGGAATAAACTGGTCCAGTGTGACTTGGAGCCTGAAACTTGTGTTGTAATTTTGGCTGAATGCTGTAGGTGACCACTTTAGCAGTGTGTTTTACGAGTGGAAAGTAACGCACGTGGTGGTTTCATGCTCAGCGGTTGTGTTACCTCCCAGTGCTACATCTGGAGCTGAATGTCTGCAGGATCACATGTTTGTGAGTAACCTTAGGAAAAATGCAAAGCTCAGTTGCAGCAGCAAATCCACAGTGCTGGGCTTCCAGAATCAGCTAAGAGCAGAATTTGTCTCTGAGGACTTGAAACATTTTGCATTTGTGGTTAGATAGAGAACCTTAATCTGTAAAACATCTGCTGGAGGAAAAAAGTTATGCCCATTAAAAATAGAAAATGATTTTAGTAATCAGTAATTGGTTTTCTAATGCACCAGCTGTTCCACCTTACAGTGAGTAGTAGCAGAATTCATATATGGGAAATATTCATGTGTGGGAAATATATTTGCACAAAATACATGTGATTCTGTTGTGTCTAAGGAATGTGACCATAAACACTACATTCAATCACTAATTTCTAACAATACCTGCCCAAATATGTTCTGCTTCATGGGCATGTGAGTGGTTATTATGTAGACTTTGTATTGAAAAGGATTTATTTATTTTTACAACAATGCATAGTTAACAGTGTTGCTTAGTGCTCAACCAAAGCTTTTACTTGAGTTAATTCTGCACATTTGTGTAAACAATCCTTTTCTTCTCTGAAACTGATAGCTTCTGGAGATACTATTATTCAGAACACAATACGCTGCAGATAAACTTGTTCAAACATGTGAATTGAGGCACAAAATACTCCATGAACTACATCTACTGTATTAACAATGCATGTATGTGAGGTGCATCTGCAAGTAAAATGTGCTTGTAATAAAGTTTTTTGTCTTTTCTAATTTCATAGCTCTTATCAAGCAATTAAACCGTTGGACTTAAACAGTTTGGCTGTATGTAAAAGCTTTTTATATTTGACAGTCTGATGCTTTTGGGTTGATAATCTGGGTATCTTCCAGCTCTTGTATATTACCTGTTTTTGAAACTCTGGCCTTTAAAGAACCTGTTTTGTACAGGTGGAGGACTCCGCAGTGCTGCCACTCTCAGTAACAACAATCCTGGCTGTAGGTACTCCTTGCCCATGTGAACAACCCAACAGTGCCCTGCGGACTTGTACCCAAGTGTGGACCTGCAACAGCCCCTGCTGACAGCAGTGTGCTTCAGGCATGGGAATGATCCATCACACACCACTGATCCTGGTCTGTTTCTCCAGGATCACAACATCCTCATTTTGGTCTAAAATGAGTAAAATACATCACAGAAACAATCACATTTCCCTTATTCCAGGGACTGACCATGCCCTGTGCATTTATGGTGTTTCATGCCCCTCCAGATCTGCGTGTGCCTCACTCTCAGCATCTTCAAATGTTTTTTCCCTTGCTCCAGCTAAAATGTCCACAAAACATAAAATTTGTAATAGTACTAGAAACCTTTTACTCTTTCAGTTTGTATGATATATAGCTGGGAAGAAACAGGAGCCAAATTACAGTTCTTTTCCAGCTGTTTTAGTTGATAAATCCAGAAACTTCGAATGCAGTTCAGCCCTGACTTTAGATCCTGGCCTTGTGCCTGTTTAAGCCAGAATAGTATCTTCACCCCAGTTCCTGTGTCATTTCTCTCTCAAAGAGAGAGAAGGAAGATTGTTTGAGCATTGCCCAGAGGAACTGTTGCTTTGCTATATGCCTTCTTATTTTTATTTTAGCCTCAGGAGCTATAAAAATGGTGGGTCACGCAATTCAGTGCCTGGCCTTGCACTCCACTGTATAATTTCTAAACCTTTTGATCAACTTCGGTCGTGTCTGGTGGAGACTGTGAGAACAGAAATCTGAGTGAGCTGAGTTTCTGTAGTGAAAACGCTGTGGGCGCTGTTGCATGCCTTCTGCTCATTAATATCTGTGAAGCTCTGAGCTGGCTGCACCTTGTCTATTCCTGTGTCCAATGTCCTTGTCCATGGGGACAGCCAGAGTGTATGGGCATGTTGGAGGAAGACAGTAGTCATGTGGTTCCATAGTTTGCCCTGCATAGTTTGTAGGTGACAGCCTCAAGAAAGGCTGGTCCTGGACTACTGTGAATACCAGGATATCAAAACCTCTGCCAGCTGAATTATTCTGCTTTCTGACGAGTGTTAAAGCACACACTGTCTGCTACATACCCACATTTCTCTTGTTTCATGCATGTCCCAAGTTAAAATCTGGCCTCCAAAGCCTGTGTGCTCAGCACTTAGTTTGCCACATTTGTGGGTAATTATGAAAGACTCAGTTGGGCAGAAGGAAGCACATCATGTGTGAGCAGTTCAATGGGAAATGAATGAGATTCTTGATGAGTATTTTTGGAGTTTCCCCACACTGCCTCCGTGAAGCCGTACCTAGAAAACGTTCTTGCTATTTGGAGAGTTGGCTGAATGGTTTGTTTACTCCTTATCATGAAACTTGATACCAGAAATTTGTAGCAAAAAGCTGTGTTAGTTCAGGTGTTAATGAAGAATGGATGCAGATGATAAGCTGTGTGGTTGGGTGTGCAGAAATCAGGCTGTAGAACTTGGCGGGAGTGTATGCTCCTTCTCAGAAGCTTGTTCTAGTTGAATGACATTATCTGAATATCTGAGAAGCTGTTTGGGAAGAAGTCTGCCAGAATTTTCTTGTTCCTACAGGAAAAATAACAGTATTACCCCTTAAGACAGAGTTAAAGAAATGCCTCAAATGTCAGCACAGTGAAATGGCTTACAGTGCTAACTGTGTTTTTATTTAAAGGCAGCCCAAACTCTGACATAGAACTTAAATAGTCAGACAGAAAAATGTGGTTGGTTTTTTCAGTACTTAAATGTATTTCAGCTGCTCTGAGTTACTGGAAATTACTCTACTTGCTCAGTAGAAAAGGAAATTGTTCTACTGACAGCATGGAGTACTAAGAAGCTGTGAAAATGAGCATGGTGGTTTCTTAACTGGGTATATTTACTAGTCATACAAGAGATGCTAATCATGAACTGCTGACCTCTTTTTTTTTTTTTTTCTTTTTTCCAAAACAGACATAATAAAAAAGTATAGAAATCAAAAAATCAAAGCAACTTTAAGTTCTTTTGAGACTATAACAGAATTTTATCTTTGTGTAAAGAAATATTTCTCAAACATTCTTCAGGTAGGCAAAAATACCATTTTGTAATAAGACTAATTTATTTTACTTTTAGTAAAAGTAGGTCTTTAGTAGGGTTTTTTTCATGTTATCTCCTGTGGAGTTATCAACAAATGAATAATTTTGGTTAGCCTGAATATGTAGCTATTTTAAAACATGTCATCAGATTTTCTTTTTCCATTGGAGAATGCTCAGAAACTGCTAGGTAGCTTATATTTGCATGTTGTGTAAGGCTTTTTCTCACTTTGGAGTCAGAAGATAAGACACCAGGTATTATAGGTTTTTGTTGGTTTGGGATTTTGTTGGGTTTTTTCCCACCTGGATTTAGCATATACTCATTTAAACACTGTTTTTTTTATTAGTAGCTAGCAGGACAATTCAGCAAAATTGCACTCAGGATGTGACATTAATCTATGCCCAGACTGGAGAAAAAACTCATGCAAGATAATGTGAGATTCTGTAATGGCAATTGTTCTCATCTGTACAAATTTAAAAAAGAGGAGAAGAAAGTATACAGGGAATGGGGAGTTTGACAACAAGTTGGTTTTTTTATAAAACTTAAAATAAAGAGAAACTTAAAAATTAAGGCAAATACCAAGTGGCCCAGTTCTATGAAGTCCTCAGCATCCTCAGTGGAGTTTGAAGGCTTTCAGTGACAAAGCCTTGAGTTTTCCTAAAGGATATTCATGCTGGAAGAAAAGAGGTCACAAGAGCAGGAAAGACCTCACTGTTAGATCTGTCTCATTTATGTATATATTGTCTGCATCAGACAAAACACATACATCTGTATATTTAAAAATATCCCCAGGTACCTTCATTTGCCATCATGCCTCTGAGTGTGCAAGCACCTGTCTGAACTCAGTAAACAGGATACCACAAAGCAGAAACCTTGCTCAGTTCTTGGCTGTAAGAGAAGGACTTTGGTGTTTCCCCCATCAGCGAGACAGGTAAATTCATTACCTGTGTGCACTGTGTAGACAAGCCTAAATTGCTATAATGTAACACGGGGAGGCTCCTTTGCTTCTTAGGTCAGAACCATAATGCTAAGATTGTTGTGATTTTGGGGGCTAATAGATGCTGTATAAATATAAGCATTTTGGAGTTGCCCTGTGCTCAGACAGTTACAAAGGTACATGTGCAAGTGTAGTTGGAAGCAGTTGTATGATGCTGTGATTACATACATACATTTTACAGGATTTAATGGTTTCGTGGGCATGGTGATATTCAGGTTGGACTTGATGATCTTGGAGGACTTCTCCGACCTTAGTGATTCTGTGATTCATTTTGCTTGGGATTTTTTGTTCCTTGTAGTGTTCTCCCTCATTGTCACTGTCCCTGTTTGGTGCTCTGCTTCAGGAACTTGTATTTACACACGTGCAGTCACACACAGAAGAAGAATAGAATTAATGCCCATCTCGCTTTCCCTTCTGTTCTTCTATCCTCTTCTTAGTATTGTCCTGTCTGAGGCCTGCAGTGCTGCCTCTTCCCTCTGAAAGGTTCCCCTGAGTGCTGTACTGTCTCTTCGTCCTTCTGCCACAAGCAGTGGGGTGCATCCTGTTTGGGGTTATTGCTGTGTCAGATCAAGTAATGGGCATGAGCAGGAGAAGGGGAGAGGGAAATGAAAAACCAAGGGAGCGATTATTTGGCAACAGTTCCTTTAAAAAGACCACAAAAAAGTCGACCCAACAAAACAAAATGTCTTGGTGGCATTAACAGCTATTGCTGTCTAGCACATGAGCCTTTCTTTCCTCTCGATTTCCTCAGTGGAATAAATAGCTTTGTGTGGTGCTGTGGCTGGCTCACAGCAGGTTACCTGCAGCCCTAGGCTTCTTTGGATTCCACATTTTAAGGATGCTCATGTGGACAGACTGAAATCTGCTGGCAAGCTGTGGTGGCTGGGAGTGTTTGGAATTATGTTCACATCAATTCTGTTACTACCAGCAAAAAGGGGTTTATTGAACATACACTAAATATACATACACATTTTGATTAAGTACAGCCTCTCCCAGTGGAACGATTTAGGTTTTATCAAGTGATATTGTTGATTCTGTTAGTCAGAGTTGGTTTGGACTGTGTGTTCCAGCTCAGTTCTGTGATAAGGAAGGTGTGTGTTTGGAGTGAGTTTCAGTGCTGATACCCAGGGAGGGCATGTTGAGCTGAACCTGCAGTTTCCTTATCAGAGACAAAGATTTTAGCAGTAAGAAAAGCTCTGGGGCATGTAAGGGCTGTGTTCAGCTGACGCTCAGAGCTGCCATGTATCTGTCATGTGGGGTTCTCAGTAACACTTGACCAGTTCAGTTTTTCTGCTGTGGAAAATCCCTCTAGATGGATAGCTGTGTTGAAGAGCTTGGGCAGTGGCCAGTCCTACACTGTATTTTCCATTCCTACCATGCTTGGAAACCCAAAACCGTGAGCATGTAGTGAGACTTAGAAAACTGAAGGGGATGGCAGAGAGCCTGAGGCTACAGAGCTCCTTGTGGCAGTGAGCAAAGCACAATGGAGCAAGCTCAGTAGAGCACTTTGTTAAGCTTGGTTTAAAAGTTGAGCAGGTCTTAGCTGATAGTTAAATGCATTTTTACACATTCTTCCGCTTTGGGGAACCAAAGTGTTTAAAGCCTCACAGTTTTAGTGCATTTGCTTGAAGGTGGCAGGCTGCTCCATTATTCCATCAGTCTGTATTTTTTTTTCAGTATTAAATGAAGTTCTGGCTTGTTCAAGCATCTGATTTTTATTTGTCCTCATGTCCTTATGAGTTACATAAAAGTGAAGTCAAGCAATGTCTTCAGTGTCTGCTCTATATAGATCTACCTGAAATAGTTTCAGGTCACCTTTACATGCTTAATTTGGAAAACAGTTGAGCAGCATGACTCTTGCCTTGGAGAATTGAGCAGTCTAGGCTCCTCACAGTAATGTTGGGGCCCTTGCAATATCTGCACAAACCAAGATCTCATCCCTTCTGCACATTAAGTAGGGGCCCGTTTGACTTGTAGAGCCAGTAAGGGAGGGATGTTCAGTGCATGGGTTGGAGCAAAGTTATAAGAGTCTTCCATCCTGAAAAGCAGCTGTAGGATAGATCAAGTCCACCCAGATATTTGTTAGTGTTATTTGGCAGACCTATGAAATCATTCCTAATTGTTTCAGGTTCAGAGCCTGGGAATAGTCTTGAAATGCAGTGAACTTGATGGTTAGTGGTTTTGAAGGTTGACTAAAGGGATGGGTTAAAGTCTTCTGGACTTAGGCAGCAGGTAACCAACCACTCTGTGTGCAGAAAGATTGTAGAATTGAGCCACATCAGACATTTGAAGGTGTTGAAGGATGCTTAGATGACCAGTGACCAACACTGGTGTCAGGCAGTTGTTGATTCATGGGGAGTATCTATCCTTAGGACTTGTGGGATGTTGGTATAAATGAGCATCTCATACAGATAGGGCAGTCTTGAATTTCATTCCATAGATATGAATTTGTTGTACTTGTTTGTATAATCGTCCTCTGTCTTTAGTTTGCAGTTGTTCCTCTGTAACTGAGATGGGGTTTTGGTGAAAGCTGATGGGGGCAATAAGACTGAGTCAGCCCTGTGCTTGGGCACGTGCTGTAAGTCTGTAAGTAGTTTGATTGCTCCCAATGAACCCTCATGTGCTTAGCACTAGGCATGTGTTTTAAATAAGTTGTAAAATCTACACAAATGAGGAGGGTGAGACTAAAAGCAGACAATGTTTAAAATCAAAGGTCCAGGGGGTTGTATTCTTCAGGAAAAAAGCTTTTGGCATTTAATGCATTTCAGTGACACACTGAACTTCGATGTCAACTTCATTGGAAAAATTATAATCATCTATTAATTTTATGTGACTCTCTTGGTAAATGACCTGGTAACATAGCAAGCTAAAGTTCGCTGTAGTCCTCTACAACCCCCAGGCTTGGGGGGTTTACCGCTTTGGACTGAGAACAGCATTTTGGGATTATCCCTACATCAAACCTTGTTTGAACTAAGTACATATAAATAATTGTCTGCCAGCTTTTCCTATTATAAACATACGTAGTTTGTGAAATTGCTTTACCATGTCCTGAACATTTCTTTGATATTTTTAAAGCCTGTTGCTATGGGAACCAGACCCCATAACAGAAAGGCTTTTTGGTACTAAGGAGGCCAAGAAATTCACTTAACAGGAATAAAGCCACAGAAAAATAGCTTGTATTCTTTTTCCAAAAACAAACAAACCCCAGAGGAAAGCCTGATATACTGAAGCAGCTTGGACCTGGATTACCAGATGGAAGGGGACACATTGCTCTCAGGGCTTCAGAGCCTGGCCAGAGAGCTCACCTTGTGGACACTTGGCCTGGTCCTGGCTCTTGCGGGCAAGAATAATCAGGCAATTCACAAGCATCTTTCTCTGAAATAATTCATATGTCTTTTTTTAGTTGGTTGGTTGTGGTTTTTTTTTGTTTGTTTGTTTTTTTTGGTTGTTTTGTTTTGGTTTTTTTTGTTTTGTTTTGTTTTTTTTTCTTTGTTTTTTTTTTTTTTTGATGGGGAAAGGTTGAAATTATGTGATGGATTGATTTATGGGCAAGAAAACACAAGTTTTGCTTCTCAGAACTGGATGTCCCCTCTGTGCTTTGCTAATACAGAAACTGGCAGAACAGGCATTACTTTGACGTTGGGGCTTGCAGCCGTGTTTCCTTGTGTCTCATGACTGAGTGAATCAACACCTAATTAAACAGTCACATGAGGGACAGAGTAAAATGCTGTTCAGGCACTGATCCCTGTGAATCTTTGGAGAATAACTACTTACATCTGTCTTCCTGCTTTTCCAAGGAACCCTGAACAGCTGCAGCTCTGTTTTTTTTAATTTCTTTTTTTCCTAGGGAAAAGAATAGCATGTAGACCTTGGCTAAAGCAATGCTGCCTATGCAGATAAATGAGACCTGGGGTAGGGGGAAGGAAGACCAGAGAGTCCTCAACAAAATCTTGAGGAATTGGAATGATTTGAGTTCAGTGCTGGGGATGAATTAACTGAAAGCCTAAGGTATAGTCCTGGTGCATTTGACACTCCTGGAAATTAAACTGAAAATGTGAACATTGAGCAAGGAAGTTGGAGTCATCTGTGGGCTTTCTTGATACTAAAAATATTAGTTCTAATTTTACTGCTTGCATCTTATTATGAAGGTCCATAACAATTGCTTTCCATCTCTGAGTCACAAATACTTGCGTGGAGATTTATTGGACTCTCAATTATCACTTGGTCACAAGTGCAGCAACCTTAATCAATTCCAGGACCAAGGCCTGCAGCCAAAGAATGCTCCAAGCCCCATGCTGCCTTGCCTGCACCGGATGACTTTCACCACCAAGGCAATATTTTTTCCCCTTATAAAACTCACAAAACAAGTATTACAGGATGTTTTACTCAGCATAAGCAGATGTCTCCCTGCACCCTGACACGGCGGAGGCTCCCAGGTCGTGCACAGGGCTGTTCAGCAGGTACCAGTGTCTGCAGCTGGAGGTTTTGTGGCTGTCATGTGCGCCTGGCACTGGAGGTACCAGTGGTTTGGGTGCTCCATGGAGTGGCATTTTCAGGCTGGAGGTATCCTGGCTGCCTGCAACCAGGCCGGGGTTTCAGGGTGGAAAAAGTGGGGTCGGGGCAGATGCCCTGGCAGGGACCTACTGTCTCCTGTCACCCTGGGCACAGCATCACCCACCCTGGTACAGCTCACAGGTTAAAAAGCATGACATTAAAAAAAATGCAGCTGTTTACATTCTAGTCTTTTAGCCTTTCAAAATGTATTTATTTTTAGTTGTATCTGTTTGATATAAAAAAAAAGCTTATTTAGATGTGTTTGCTTGGTGCAAGAATCAGCTGACATGTCAGGCATAGCTAGAGCACACCAGCAGTTTGGTTATGCACCTTGCAGCTTTTATTTTAATGTCTCCTGAAGTAATATATTGAAAAATCTCAGTTTTAAGTGGTGAAAAAAGAATAAAACTGCCATAGTCCTTATGGTTTCTGGGAAGTACATGAAAATAAAAGCCTTAAAGACACTCTAAGCTGAAGATAAATACAGGGAATTCAATATTTGTCTATTAAAAAAATGAAAATGTTAGGAGTATTCAGCCAAAGTACCTTTATTCCATCAGGAATCTTTCAAGGGTTTATTATTATTATTAACAGTATTATGGTTGATAGCAATAGTGGAGCTGTAGTGATCCCTCCAAGATGTCTTCATTTTCATCATGAGAGGTCTCGAAGTCAACCTTGACTCTCATTTGTCTTTTCTCTTCATTGTCTCATCTATTAATATTCACAATTTCCAAAATAAAAAGCATAATTTCACCATTTAGTTCCCTAAGCAAACTTTGTGGTTGATAAATCCGAGCTTGTGAGCTTGATTTTGTTTTGTCAAGTTAGTTTCGTGTATGGATTTAAGGATTGTTGAACCTATTGTGACATCTCCAGAATTACACAGAATAAAGGAGGGAACACAGAGTGCCCCCCACAACCCTCCTCTGCTGCATTACATAATTCTGGGCGATTTTAGAAGAGTCTTTATTTCCAACAACTATGCTATTTCCAACTATGTTCATCAAAAGCAATTTGAATCAGAACTTTTTTCTCCCCAACTTTTTATTAAATGCACACAATACCGAACTATTTACACTTTATTTTTAAAAGCTACAGCAGTAGAGTCTGCTCTGCACACCCGAGTGTGTACAATAAAATAACTGTTTGGCAGGGGGAAAATGCCCTGTTGTCTTGCAGTACCAGTTGGTATTATGGAGGTTTGTTCGGTGTCTTATAGCAGATGGCAATTGGAAATGCGATACAAAACAAACACCAGTGTTTCAGCAGACTAACCATGCCGTCAGATTTTTGCTTTGATAGTTATTTTTTTTCAGCATTTTTATCATGACTTGAAAAATTACAACAGTGGACAGTCAATCTGCTGAGGTCTCCATGTTCTTAAAAGAGAGATAATAGTTTCATGTCCTACCCTCCAGGAGTGCTCATACCCAGATTTGTTGTTGCTGATGCTCCTTTACAATGCTGGCAGAGACAGTTCATTCCAGTCGTGAGACTTCATAGTCTCATGGTAGTGAGAATCCTGTGTATGAAGAGTTTATAAATTCATTTTGTTTTGGTTTTTTATCTCATATCAAAGCACTTTCTTCAGCATTTAACAATCTGGTTTCCTTTGAAGAACAGAGGGCCCAGGTTTTGAAACTCCTGAGGGCTGTTTGCAGTGATCTTTCTCATAGTTTTGGCTCTTGCTGACCTTTGGCTGGGCTTATGTTTGTGTGTGCAGATTTGTGTGAGTGCTCCAGGTGTATGTGGAAGGTTCATGCTTTAACATCTCCACTCTTCTTCTCCAGCAATGAGGTTTTTTTTTGGTTTTTTTTTTTTTTGCAGGGATACAAAAATGCACAGAAAGCACATTTTTTTAGAAGTCTAGCTCAGTGGTAATCCTACTAAGGCAAGTATTTTGTAGAGAAATTGTAAACAAGTATTTCTAGTCAGATTTCAAATAAAATCCTAATTGGTTTTCTCTCTTTTCGTCTAGTGTGGCTTCCAGCTCCTACCTTCATGCCTTACTAAGCAATAAACATTTCTTGGCTTACTTACTGGCTCTTTGTTGTGTGCATCTACAACATGTGTGAGGGAAGCCTTCCTCCAGGAGAAAAACTGAAGAAACTTGTTAAGGCAGGGAAGACCAAAAATGGATAATTTCATGACTTTTTTGCCTGTGGTTGGAGCAAACTTTGTTGTCTGCTTGGTTTAAAATCAGATTATTTATACCCAAAAGGTGCATATGAGCCTTTGCAGTAGTTTTAAGTGTTTTCAGAAACACCTTTGGATAGAGTGAAGAAAGTGATTATTTTTGGTGCTGTTTGGTTTCAAGGGTTGTTTTGGCTTCTGTGTGTTTAAGAACATGCCCCAGCCCCAGTTGGGTGTGGGGGTCTGCAGAGGGTCCATTGGGCTCTGGGCTGCTGGATGTAGTTGAACACCATCACTCGCATCTTTCACATCTGCAGCTGGGTAGATGTGCATGGATGCTGAAATACCTCCCTGGAAGGTGATGGGCTATGGCAAGGGATTTTGATCACTTTTTTTTTTTGAATTTGAGTGTTTTTCTGAAGCAGGGTAATATTACCAGCTTTGTTTTTCAAGATCAGATTTTACACTTAAAAAAAGAGGAAGGCCTTCATGCTTCCAAAGAGCGGCCTGAATATACATTCAGAGAAGATGATGTTGCATATCTCATGTTAAAGACCATCCAGTATTTTCTCGGATATGGGAGCGGTTACAGTGTGTATAAACAAACACCAAATATCTGAAGTCCTTCCTCAAGCAATAAATATTCATCGATTTGGCTAAAGCACTGTTTACTCTGTACCATTGGAGTCTGTCGCTATTTGCAGAGAAATTCCTTCCAATATTTTCTCTGGTCAGTTGTTGGATGGAGGCTGGGTCAACTTTCAAAGCACTTGTCTTTTAATATTCATCAGGTTACCCTGAGGTATAATGGACACTTTTGATGTTACACTTCTCAGCTTTGCATGTCTAAGGGTCACTTTTGACATCAGTAACCTTTAGAGAGTGGTGCCTTTGCCACACAGGTAAAGGAAGCTACTGTGAACTGCACATTCCTTTACTAGATCTAGAAGGTAGGTAGGTAGGAGTGGTCAGATGTTACTGCTTTTATCTCCAAAAGCTTTTGGATTTTAAGCTTTAAAGGCAAGATTTGGGCTTATGGCACAGGTCCTGTCACCAGCACATGCCCAGTTTTGCTCGTGTGAGTAATTCCATTGAATTCCCTGGCACTAGTCATGTATGAAAAGTCAAGTCTGTAATGTATGTGTTTGAATCCTCAGGGCCTCAGTTCTTCATTTCTAAATGAGAAACTTCCTGTAATGCATGGTAACAAAAGATAATGATTTTATCTCTCTTTAGTTTTGCTGCTTTTGTGTCAACACACTTGTCCAGCATCAAACATAAAAATATTACCTTCCTATAAAACAGCAACAAAACCATTGTGGTGTCAAGAGATTAAGGATTTCTCTCTTAACCCAGGAGTTGTGTAGCAGAACAGGGAGCATGGTGTTCTGCTTTGGAATCCATTCCAGAGGACAAGCAACATCTGACCTCTTGGGATCGTATGGTCTTGAGACCAAAGCCCATGAAGAGGAGCATCAGCTTGCTCACTCTGTGACACAGGGGAAGCATTGATAGAGTTGGGTTGTGCGATGCGGTGGAACAGGAGATCCCTATGATAAATCTATTTTTGCTGCTTATATATTTAAAATATTGGCAAAACCTGTAGGTTTTCAGTAACTGAAAAAAAAATAAAGTAGGAACTTTGATGCTGAAGCCTTCTGTCTTTGTGTATTACTTGAGTTTTACCCGAAGATCACAGAGAATTAATAGTATGAGTGATTAGCCCCACCTGTGTCTGTGACAAGACTAGATGGCTTTTAATAAGCATTGCATTTTTGAATGCCCAATTCCCCATCTCTCATTCCTCCTCCAGAGTTTAGAGATAAAAGTTTATTAAATAGTTCTTCACTAATTAATGTTTGTTAAAAGGCTCTTTGCTCTTGTGATGTCTGGATACCCTTCCTAGCATGACCCAGGTTACCGCCATAGCACAATCAGGAAACCTTGTTTACAGCCACCCGGGTTGCTCGGGTTTTCTTTGGGGGTCATTGAATATTTTGCGTATTTAATTTTTTTGCCGTCCGTGGCCATCCAGTTGTCTTGCATATCCCCGCTTCTTCCCGTGTAATATTAACGGGCCCTCGCCGAGCACACAGTGCACCCTTTGTTCGTACAGGGGAGGGGAAGCGGGGCTGAGCAGGGTGCGGGAATCGCGCCGCAGCGGCAGCAGCGAGCGGGGGCGGCCGGGTGCTCCTCGTTCCCCTTCCCCGCCGAGCTCCCGCCCGAGGGAGCGCTCCAAAGCCGCTGTGTGAGGGAGGGCTGGAGCGCGGGGTGTCGCCGGCGCTGGCGGCCGCAGGTGGCCCGCGGTGACAGCTGTGTCACATGATGGCTGTCAGCGCGGGCTCGGCCACCCGCGCGCGCGGGCTCCGCCAAGAGCATCCCGCCGCTCCCAGGAATGTGAGGGCTGGAGGTGCCGGCTGGAAGGAGGCTGCCGTGCTTCGCCCCCGCGTTCCTCGCCGAGCGGGCTGAATTCCCGGCGGCCGCGGCTCGGAGGTGCCGGACGGCGGCCGCGGGTGCCCGGGGACTCGGGTCATGAGACTGAGCCGGGAGCGCGGTGGCGGACAGGAGGAGGATGGATGGCACTGACAGGTCCGGTCCGGCGCTGCCAGGGCATCGCTTGGCTTCCCCGTGAATTACACTGATCTTCTCTGAAGCAAACCCTAGAAGAGATAAAGGAGGGGGGAAGACGGGCGCTCTTTCCTCGAGCAGAAATCCCGAGCTGTGCAGAATTGTGGGGCAGGTTTTGGGTTATGAAACTCCAGGGCAGCGCCAACGCAACCTGGTGCAAACCCCAACACTGCTGTCCTTAATGTGGTTTTTGTGCTCCTGTTGCTAGGATTAAGCCATTTGCACTGCAACATGGAGAGTCTTTTGTTTGAGTTAAATTCAGACCTCTTGATATGTCACCTGACAGTCTTGTGGTTTTGGATGAATATGGCTCATTGCTATTATTAACCTGAGTTGGCAACCAGGCACACCAGGAGTTTATTGGGATTTTGAAAAGTGGAACTGCTCGAGGGACAAAGATGCTTCCCAGGTATGATCACTGCACAGTTCTTGAGATTATTTTAATTATTTGAAAGCTCATCATTTTCCCTGTGATGAAAATACTTCTTTTCCAGAGATGTGAATCTTCTAGAGATTTATTTCTTTATGATTCTTACTATAATTTTATGCTAAATGGCACAATTTTTTTTTGCCCGAATTGATTCTATTTTGTAACTTTGCAAAGCGAAATGCAGTCTGCTTGAATAATGTAATTTTGTTCAATGCTAGTGAATTTAACTAAAAGGAGCTGTGTCTCGTTTGCGCGTGGTTTTAATTAAAATATATTTCAAAAGAACATAAAACTTGTATATGTATGTGCAAATATTTGCATGCATACTTGTATCTAAATCGGCTAAAGCCTGAACAGGTACTTTTTGAAATGACGTAAGTGAAGTAGTCCCAAAAATATTTTTTGAAATTACTAATAGTGATTGTAAATTCTGAAAAATTATTCAACATACTACACATCTTTAACAAAACCTTCCCACCAATTTGTTTTCAGTATAACACTCCAGATTATGATTAATGTGTTGACTAGGCTGCACCTAACCTGTAAATACTATTTTTGCTTGTGGAAAAGCATCTGGCTCATATATTAGACTTTAGAGTATAAATTAAGTATCTTAATGAGAATCAAAAGACTTGGTAGAAGGGAGAAAAAAATGAAAGTGAACTAAAGTCAGCTTCGTATACAGATGAAGAATTGGACAGAGCCAAGGAGCTTGCCAGCCAGTTGAAGTTCAGGTCCAAGTTTGTTATACCTTTGAAATACCTGGCTGACGCACTTTGTTCCTGGTGTTCAGTATGTACTTAGTGTAAGCAGCACAAGTTTCCTGGAGCTCAAGTGCAGCTATTCCAGGTGAGGATTGCTAAGCTGGTAAATGAATGAGACAGACTTAGAGATGGAACAGGGAGCTGACCTCCACAGTGCTGCATGCCTGTGGACTTGTCACCCTCTTTTAAGAGATGAAAAGCAGGGGCTTGGATTTATTTTTTTGTATTTTAAAGAAACATTATTTCCATGGGATAAACCTGAAAAACGTCACCCACCACTGCAAGCCGTCAAGGGCAGTTGTCCCTGAGATGATCCACCATCTGTCTGTTCTTCCACGCTACCCAGAACCCAAGTCCTGTGACTTCTGTGAAACCCCAGCTGAGGTCACCGTGGCAGAGGGCAGAGTCTCTCGAGGCGGTGGGTGAGCTCCTTCGCAATCCACCCTTGCGAGCTCCCTCCCTGCCCTGGCTGAGGCACAGACACTGGTTTTCTGTGCCGAATCAGCAAGTGCTCACCACCACAGTCGCATAGCCCTGACGTGACCTCAGCTCTTGTAAAGACAATTATCTTGCAAAATTTTTTTCTAAGTATAGGCCCCATGGTTTCTCTGCTTTAGTGAACTTTCTTCCTCCTTGCAGCCTTATGGTTGTGTTATGTCACCAGCACTTAAACGGAATCTCTCTCTTAAAATGCCAGCTTTGCAAATCAGCCATGCAGCCTGGATCATCCTTGTCATGTGAATCCTGAGAAAGTTCTTTTGTGTTTCAGGTGTTATTGTTAAAAAAATAAATAACCTGCCCATGCCTCTAAAAGAAGATGGTCTTCCAAAGCTGCAAGCATTGTTAACACGCATTACAGTTCTATTTTCATTGCTTCCAAATTAGTTGTGATCTTTCAGAATGGTCTGTGCAGCTGTTTTTGTGCAATAATGGTCAAATAATAAGTGAATTATTGAAATGCAGTAAGAAGGTATTAAAGTATGTACAAGACCCTCCCCTTTAATCCTGTATACTCAACTTTTGTTGTATTTTAACAAAGCCAAAAGAAAAAAAAATTATAGTAACAGATAATAGAAATCTGCAGAGGTCTTTGGGCAGGAGAAGAGAATTCCTGGTTGGAAAAGGCATCTCAGGGCTGAGAGGAGTATGATAGGATGGTGGGACTAGTCAAAGACCATTTTCCTTCTTGTCTTGATCACCCTTCCCTGCAGCAAAGGAGCTGCAGGATCCTATATACTGGGCTGTATAGGTACAGGTGAATGTGCTTTGATGTGGATGTACATCTCCACGGAATGTGGAGATAATCTGAAATCCCAGTGCACTCAGTGGAACCGTCTTGTATTTACAATGTCAACTCTTCAACTCTTCTACACAAGCCTCTGTCAAAGGCTTGTGTAGAAGTTGGCTGGGTCTAAGCACCGGTGCAACACAGATAGTACCTGGACAGTCATCTGCAGGCACTGGAGATAAGGCCTGGAATCCCTGTGCCTCTGTTCTGATGCTCATCTAGCAGGAGTGAGGATGTTTCTTTCCATCAGAGCCTGCAAGGGGAACATGGGATAAGGTGGACCTGTCTGCTCTGCCGGGCTGTTTCTGTCACCCTTTAAAAAGGTGCTAACATGAAAACCACACAGAACAGATAAGATGGCATAAACTATAAATATCATTTGCGTAGATGCATTTAAAAATAGTTCCAAGTGACTCATCACCAGGCAATTTTTATAACTATGGGTAACATGATGTAGGAAAACAATAGTTTGACTGATAGTTTCAACTTACTTTTACATGTTTAGTCCTATTCTGGTTTTGCGCAACTTTACTTTTTAGAAAACTCTTTTACGGTTCGTACCTGCTCAGTATCTTCATCGTTTTGCTTCAATTGCTTTTCTTTAAGATTTCTAAAGTATCTATTTTTATTAAAAATTAACCAGATACTATCTAAGCCATGTTAATAAAAAACAGTTTTAAAAGTAAAGTCTCAGCCAGGAAGGAAGATAACACTAAGCTAAACTTTTAATGTAATGAAGAAGTGTCGTTCACATTCTAGGTGGTAATGAGAAGGAAGGAATGTACTTGGATTCAATTACAGGGGAAAATTCTGTATATGTTGTCAATTAATTGTTGGAGTGGTAATGAAGGATTTCTATGTCTTTTGTGTCATCTATTAAAACTTGCACAGAGTGTGGTTTACAGCCATTCAGTTCTTGCTGAGAAATGCTGATAGTGGTAATAAACTCCAGGAATTGAATACACAAGAAAATTCATCCGTGGAGAGCAGCTGGAATTCTGGATTGCTATGAATCTCTATGGTAGAGGCGTCAAAAAGCATGCAATGGATTTGTAAATGTATGCTACAGGTAATATTCCTAGTGACTGAGGGTAAAAAAGGCAGGAAAGCAAAAAGGATGAAAAAAGGGAAGAGCTAAACTAGGGCTTAAGTGTGAATATGCATTAAAATACCATTTTTCAGACCTCGATCTCATTGTTGCTAGTTTCTAATAATCCGTCATTAATCAAATGGAATTTTTCCTTTCTCTCCCAAGTAATTAATTTTCTTTTGCACTCTGTATTTGCATGAGTGTCTGTCAGGGGTGTTGGATCAGATGTCCTCCAGAAGACTCTTCCAAATTCAACCATGATGTGAGAGTTGGGTTTTGTTTCTGAAACATCCCATACAGCATTTACACATCAATGGATTTCTACCCCATATAGGTATTTTTGAATATCTCATTCTAGAGGAATACCCATTTGTGTAGTGGAGATTTCCACAGGAGCAGTGAGTGTCCTGCTCAGAAGGAATTTATTTATCATCAGTTTTTCTCTTGCTCTATGCCTGAACTCACAGCACAGTCTGGCAAAGTTGCAAACACTTCCACTGGTGAAAGGTATTCGGAGTTTTCTTGGTGGTGATTTTTACGTTTTTGTTTTGTTTTGTTTTTTTTTTTGTCCTGGGTTAATTTTGGGTTTTTTCTTTAATCACTTTCAAGGAAATGTTAAAGAGTGGCAGATAGGTCATTCAGGAAAAAGTCCTCATTAAGAAACTCATTTTCAGAGCAGTGTGGGAGATGGAAACTCACCTTTCATTAACCTGGCTAGAACATTTGACTCTACGTCTCCTGGTCTTCCTGTAAGAATCTCAAGAAAACATCAGTTAAATGTCAAAGTTAGTTTCCATTTTTAAACAGAACTAATTATATTCAGAAGATCTAGGTTTGTTTTCATCTGCCTGAAGAGGAGCTCTGGAGTGCTGCCCTGTTACATTTGTTTTGAGAATGCCTTTTGCATGCAGGAATTTTACATTTCTGGGGATAATCTATTCAGATATCAAGCTTAACGGTATTTTAAATCTGCTAACAACAAAAGCAAAGCTCTGTGTCCTGCTTCCCCCTCGCTGGTGGGGGTGAGTTGGAGGTGCCAGGCTGCCTCTGTTTACTGTCTGCCTGAATGAACTTTCCCCCAGCTCTCTGAAAGGCTCTTCTGGTTTGGGAAGTGGCCTGCTATTGCCAGGGAATGTTTATGCGAGGCTGAAATGTGCTTAAGGATGCTATTATGTAACAGAGATAGGGCTTCTTTGGAATTATCACAAATTATGATGGATAATAGCTACTAAATGCTTGTCTAGAGAAAGTTAAAATGTCATGTGAAGAAGCTGAGAAGTAAACAAGCTCTTGTTACCTTGATCAAATATGATTCTGAATACAGCAAGAGTTTTATATTTAGCTTTCTCTCTTCTTAGTGTGTAATCTGCTCTTGGAGCTTTTTATAAGTAGACTTTCCTAAGATCTGGAACAGCTACTGCCTTCTTTGCCAGTAATTTCAAAGTCAAATATCAAAAGTACTAAGTAATGGAAGACATGCTTTTGTCTGAGTGTGAAGGAAATTCAAACACGTTGCAAGGGTGGAGCAAGCAATAGCACCCTTTTGGCAAGCAATTCACTTTTATTATCACACAGTTTCTTTATAGGAACCACAGTGGCCTGTCTGGAAAAAAAATTATAATTTCTGGATTTCCACTTGTTTCACTTAAATATATGGAGGCTGTTCCTCCAGGAAGCCTCCTCACTTCTAGCCAAAGTCATGCTCTTTACCAGTTGCCATCCCCAGCTCTAGTGCCTTTGTGCCTCTCAGTTGGTAACACCCCAGGCGTGTGTCAAACTAGGGATTTTGGTTTTTTACATTTTCTGAAATGCAAGATGGAGTTAATTAGGAGAGCCTCCAGTAAGTGTAAGCTTTGCTCTGAATTTGTCACTGTGCTTGAGTTTTGGTACAGAATTTGCTCCATTTGGTGTCTGCACTTTGTACGGACATATCACTCTGTGAAGTAGCACTTGGCTTTAGGTGTGCAAATGAGAGGGTGTGTGGCTCTTTGCCCCCAAATCTAGACATGAAGTTATTTCAGCTCAAGTTGCTCAAGGTTTTCTTTCTTGTAATAAGTTGATTTGGTCGTTTGTTGTACACCATCTTCTCTGCAGCTTCTTTTTTTCTCTACTGTTGCTAAATGATGAGGACGGGCAGATTAGGAAATAGGTTTCCTCTCAGGAGAGTGTGTAACTATGTCTTAGTGACACCTCATTGGGACCTTAATGCTTAGTTTCACCTCATTGGGACTCATTGGGACTACACTAGCTGTGTACCTTGTAACTTGTGTACCTGTACTGGGCAGCCTTAAAAGCTTCTGATAGGTGATGATGGCTTTGGCAATCAAATGGATTTTCTGCTGTTACAGGACTTGTTGAGTTACAATTAGCGCATTGGTCACATAAAGCATGGGTCCAGAGCAGGAAACCCTGGGTGCTGAGTTAGAGGAGAGGAAAATTTACTGATGTCTTGGAATCTAACATGCCAGGTTTGCTTTAACCCATATTATGGGTGTCTTTTTGATGAAATACATGTACAACTTCTTGCAAATGGGGAATCTGTATCCTTCATTAATGGCTGGAAAATTCCAATGCCTCGTTTCTGGCTTCTTGGGATTCATGCGAATACTGCTTGCCTAAAAGCCAAGGGTAAGGAAGACAGAATTTCACTTGATCTAGGAAGTGGCTTGTAAACTAGCTGAAAGATGATTCCTTGTGGTTCCATGGATACAGCAGGTGTCTTGTTTCCTATCTTCCAAGAATTGAGATGGTATCATTGAAAATGGATGACAATGTTTGCTGGGCTTTGAAGTGATGGCTGCCTTTTTAGAGGGGAAATTTGAGATGATGGCTACAAAACACAATTAAAGGCAAGATTATGGAATGGTTTCCGAGCCTGATCCCTGCAAGTTCTCCCTTTGAGAGCTCCTGTGGAGTAATGAAACTAGGGAAGGCTGAGGCTTCAGGAAAGCTCCTTCCCTTGGAAACCAGTTTTGGAATATGTGTTAGGACTGCTGTGTGTGGTTTGCTGACCATGTCCTTGAGTCACAGTGGCTTATGTGGAGAGAACCAGGTGACTCTCCCAAACCACCCTGTGATTATTTATATTGGGGTTTTTTGTGTCTTTAAACACAAAAGCTGAGTTCTATGATGTTGATTTTAAATAGCTGGAACTTGAAGAAAACACAGCACAGGACAGAGCACAAGATCTATTCATGCTGCACACATCATTTTGTGCTGGTGTAGAGGAGTGGTACAGTTTATGACAGTGTAATTTGGCATATGTAGGGGAAAGAAAAGAAAACAAAGGGCATAGTTCTGGCTACAGGATCAAAGGGTTTGATGAAATGGCATTGAATTTGCTTGACTCTGTTTTAATCAAGTTGTATATACAGATAATGTAGAAAGAAAAATGTAATAAAGAGTTGTGGTAATTGATCCTTCTGCTCTTTTCTTTTTTAATTAAAGCTGGCCTTTGCCAGAGTTTGACCCAAGTCAGATCCGACTGATCGTGTATCAGGACTGTGAAAGAAGAGGACGGAATGTCTTATTTGATTCCAGCGCTAAAAGAAAAATAGAGGATGTTTCAGTGTCGGTGAGTATTTTGCTAATTTACATGTTAATAGTTGTATTTTTTCAAATGGCCAAATTGATAAATTGCATATATTCTGTTTTTTCACATTGACATTTAAATGTTGGTTATATGCAGGGCTATGTTTTAATTCCTGTTAAGTTGCAAATTATTCAGGCTTCAGTGGTTTCACTCTTACCAGCTTTTAATACTGTAGCAATCTCTTTATTCTGGGATTTATATACTTTCTGCTCTTTCAGTGAGAAGGATTCCTTCCTGGGGCTGCATCAGGCAATCCTGTCAGTTGAAGCAGGGTCTGAATTGGGATTTATTGATCTGGTTTTGTTCTGTGGTGGGGTCTGCATTCTTAATCAGAAAGTTCCCCCAGCTCTGTATCTTTTTGTGTCCTGTTTGCTTAGCTTTTGCGAATTGTTGTTTGTATGCTTTGCTGACAGTTTTTTCACAAAAAGTTACTTGGAAACTTTGTTTTTCCTTTTGGCATGATTTGTATGGTAATCTAGGATGAGGTCAGATGAGGATACTTCCTTCTAAGGGCTCAGACGATTAATTTCTGGCCACAGTGCTACTGAAAGTGGTGGTGTGAGGCTGGACAACTTATTTTGCTGCTTTGAACTTCCTTTTCACAATTTCTAAAAACATTCATGAACCATTTTAAGCTCTGCAAGCAGAAAGCATGGTGTGAACTGAAATTATTGATTCCTCCTGCTGTTACCTGTAGGACTTAAAGAGGTCCTTCTGTAAGCAGGAGTACGCAAAATAGTGCGTTACTCCCAAGCCCTGGTTTTCCTGTTGAGCGTTGGAATACAGCTAGGAGATTTTTCATCCAGCTTTCCAAACTCTTCCAGCCTTGCCAGCCTGATGCTCCTAACCCTGGTCTCAAGTGCTGTGTCCAATATCCAAACCTCTGGAGTCTGTGTCTTACCAGGCACAAACTTCCAGGCTTCTTCATCACTTACTCCAGTGCTTTTATAGCCATGAATCAAGATCCCAATTTCCTAGTTTTTATAGAGAATTTGTGAAATAAAGTGAGTTTCACAAATACTGAAAAAATGCATCCTTCTTTTTAATTTAAACTTGTTAGAATGGTTCTTTTAGTTCCTATTCTTTCTGATGTTCTTGCCAGGAAAACAGGTTTTTAAAGACGGGAGATCTTTAGAAGTGGTTTATTGGTATGAATTGCTGGCTGTGCTTATCACTATTACTTCATTAATTATAAAACATTACTTCATTAATGAAAATAACTTACAATATAAATCCTCTTGCCAGATTTAAATTAATTTCTTGTAAGTCTAAAACCTCTTTAAGATAGATGTGTACTTGCACACTGAACTTGCAGACTTCACTGTTTTGAGTTACTTCAGAAGACTCGTTGACTGTGGCAGCACAACAGCAGCAGGATAAATGGCTGATAATGGAGCTGACATGGTTCCATATTAATTTCTCCTTTTTCTTTGCTAAAAGGGAGGGAAACAGTTGTGGTCACCTTTTCCACATGTGGCTAGTGGAGGAAAACTGTTTCCAGGGCATTTGAAATACCCAGAAGTCACCTCTAGGAACTTGATACATTTATTTTGCATAGTATTAGGATTCTTTGAAAGAGGATATATTGAAACATTTGCTTGCCTGTTGAAACATGTACCTGCCTTCTGCAGCATTCAGATAATGTCATGTCAGGCAAAACTTTTCTCGTAAAACAAAAGTTTGCAGGTAAAACCATGTGGGAGAGTCCTGGGCTTGGCTTGCTGTGAGCTCAGTATGGGCTTGTGCAGTTAGCAGGATGTACTGACCATTTTCAGGGAATTGCATTGTTTATTTCTCTCACTCTTTATCATGATTTTCATTAGAAAAGACACACCCTGCCTATACAAAGCCAGATCTTGGTTCTAAGCACATTCCAAGGCACTCTTGCCCTTTTGCAGCCAGCCATGTGTGGGCTGGGCACTCTCCCTTCTGAAAGGGTATCTGTTCAGCACCCCACAAAAAGCGAGGCTTTCTGCATCTCTTCCTCCTCACCCCTCATTTCCTGACGTGACTTATACCTCTGGATCTACAAATAACACCAGGGAGAGATCTGCAAGGGTGCCTGACAGTGGCCAGACTGTTCTGGTTCAAGTCAAATCAGTCTAACACTGAGAATCAAGAGGGTTTCACTTTGCTTTGTGGTGCTCTTCAGTTCCCATTTTTTGTTGTTTGTGAGACATGAAAGCAATTTTAATTTAAAAGTTGTATGCCTGCAGCAAGGTGAGATGTATTTGGGTCTGTTTCATATATATAATCTCTATATATGTCAAAAGTAGTGTGTGGTGGGCCAAGGTTGAACATGGCTCAGGCATTTGAATTCTGTAAGGGAAGGTATGGCCATAAAATTTAAGGAGGATCCGAGAAAACCTTTCCAAACACAGATGTTTCAAGAAATAAAACAGTAAGCTCTGGCTTTTTGATCAGTAAAAACTGCTAAGTTTGTGCTCATGTGGAGCTGGGCTCTCATTAGTAAAGCGTTAGTAGGTTCATCTTACCCATGAGGGAAATTGGCTGAAACACAAATAAGCACGTCATATTTTCACTGGATATTAAATCAGCCTCTTCGTATCTTCAGTAAAGATGAATATTAAGTAGAGAAGAATTTGGGGAGCGTTTTGCACAGCGGGACACTGAAGGCAGTCAAGAGTTTGCAGCATGACCATTACAATATTTTAATTGCTCAGGAGAAGTCATGATTTCCCTGGTCTTGCTAGAGTTAAACTTGGCAAGGGAAGCTGAGCAGCAGTCTGGTGATGGAGGGCTGGCGGCTGTTCCCAACACCGGGAATGTTGGCCCAAGGCTGTGCCAGGCTGAGATCTGCCTCAGGCAGCTGTGGGCACTTTGCATGTGGGAGGCAGAGAGATCCCCTTTGTGAGTCCTATACCTTTTTTGGTGCTAAGCAGGAGAGGTCCTTCCCCAGATTTCCAGGGGATGGGCTATTGATCTGCTGGGCTCTGGAAGCAGAGGGGAAAGGCTTCTGCCTCTTGAGCATCAGAAAATTGTGTGTCTGAGTTCTGCCGTGGTATCCCAGAAGAGGGTGGCTGCCCCTTCCAACCCTGTGGTACTAGGTCATGAGCAAAAGCACCAAAACAGGAATTTGCACATTGAATGTACCAGGGCAGCATGTGGTATGAGGAAGAGGTATTATTGATGCCTTTACTGAATAGCCTCTGTTTTTGCCCAAGCATCCATAATCCCTTGGATTTTTGGGTGTCAAAGAACTTCTGTGGGCAAGCTTGTGGGTTTGAGCCACTGTCTCCTCTAGAGAGCTATTTTTTTCATTTCTTATAGCAGTAAGTGTCTCACTTCTAATCAGACTCTGTTACTTGTTGTGCGGGTACAACCTATGTTGTTAAACTATGTAACATAGTGTTACAACCTATGACTGGTTTCTGCTGTTAGACTCTTTTCTGTGCTCATCTGCTCCTATTGCTCTGACACCTCCTCTCCTGCTCTCTGCTCTCCAGTGCCGCCAGCCTCACTCTCCTCCCTGTGTCATGGGCTATACCGAGTTGCTGAGCCAGGAGCTGTGTGTGAACACAGGTGTGCTCCTCAAAAAGCTGTGGTACCAGGCCTGCTTTGAATTTCAAATAAGCACAACAAGCAGCTCCTTTTTCTCTTGAAGGTGCAGCAGCCAGGTGGCCCAGCCAGTGCTGGGCTGTCAGCCTTGGCTCTGCCTTTCCCTGTGCTTGGCTTCCCAACCTTGACTCAGCTCACGCTAAGGCTGGCTTACATTTTACTGTGTGGTGCCGGAGTTATGTCCTCATAACTGCCAGTGTGCAAAGGCCAGCTGAAGTATGAGGAGTTCGCCTCCAAGGGCTGGTAATTGATTGGGATAAGGATGCCACAGGAATGGTGCCACGAGGGAGGAGTGCGGAGTAATGTAAAGAAGAAGCTGAAAAGGAGAACCTTGGATCATGGCTTCCTTTGGAGCAAGAAAAGTGAGTTCAGGGACAAGGATTAACTGTCTCATTTTACTGCTCATTTTCCTTTTGGGGCTGTCCAGTGGGGATTTACGGCAAGACAGTGGTTAACATTGGGGATCTGGCTGGAGAGAGGTGCTGATGGACATGCAAGAGCTAAAAGATTTCCTAAGTCTAAAGATCAGCCTAGAGGAAGGTTTGAAGTCCAGGGAGGAAGGAGGGGTGTCAAGGGACCATGAGGAGGAGTAGGGAGGGGAAAAAAGGAAGGACCCAAACTGCACTGTGCTGAGCAGAGATCTAGAGTTTGGTAATGTGGGAGGAAAGGGGGAAAGACAAGGAATCAGAGAAGGGCAGTGATTGATTGCCAGGACCAGAGGCAGAAGGTTTTCAGAAATAGCATTTGTTTTGATTTTCAGAAGAAATGAAAGAGAGACCTGGGATGCAGAATTTGAGATGTAGAGGTGCAATAGTGGACTTCAATTTGGAGAATGGAAAGTTCACTTCTTCAACTAATTGTGTTCATCTTTGAAATAATTTCACTAAAAGGTCATATGATATTTGATCTCCTTCAGCAGCAATTTCTTTTACTCCAAATGTCATATTTATCCCAAAGTAGAGAAATGGCATGCTGTTTGAAACAAGCCAGGATTAGCCACATGTTCTAATATATTTCAGCGCTGGATAAATGTTGAACAGCAAATTGCTTTGAGGGATTAGTAATTGGATAGTGAGCCTTTTGCTTTTAGGTGAGTTGTGTGAAATGGAGACTCTGGACCCTGTCTGCCTCTCAGGACAAGTTTCCAGTGAGCCAAGCTGAGCTGATGGATAAAGCTGTAAGCACAGAGATCAAGTCCCACCTTCTTAGCTCTGCTTATTCTCTCTAAACAGACATGGAAAAATACTAGTGGAGTGGGGGAGCACGGGGTTGTCTTGACTTTCACTGACCTCTGAGTAATAGAGGAACTTGACAGCTCTAGAAATAAAGGGAGATTGCAGCACTTGGCAGCTGCATTTTAAGAAAGATATCTGGATTTTTACATGAGCACTTGAAGGAGAGGAATGAGTGCCTATTCAAGTTACACCCATGTCTTAGGTGGATACATACATTTCATTGCACATACAGACCAACCCATATTAATACAGCAAAAGAGTTAATTTGTCTGTTTTGAATTTTTTTTTTTCTGGAAAACCTGTTTTGAAAATGAGGAACAGACTTCTTGAAGAGTAGCAGCTTTGCTTGGAAATAGAGATTTCTCTATCACTGCCACCACAGTGGTATTTGAGCACCTGCTGTTGCAGAGAGGTAAAAAAAGAGTAAAGCATACTATGACATTTCTCTTCTCTTCTGTCACTCACTCACAGCCCTAATACACCTACACAGAGTCTGATTTAGTTCAACACACCAGACTCCTTTCAACTTTCTTGTTATCCCCAAAGCAAAACCTGCCCAGGAGAAATTCCTCTTCCTATTCACAGCACTGGGCAAGTTTTTCCCACTTGCTGAGGAGAACAGAGACCTCATGTCAAAGAGTTAAAAGTCACTGACAGATGTGGAGAAAAGAGACTCCAGAAGAGGAACTGAGGAAGAGAACTACTTTGTACCCATGGAGACATTTTACTCCAAGTTTTCTTCAGAACTACCTGATAGGTCTCCAAGACTTTCAGCAAACGATGACCTCTAATGTCAGAACTGGGACTGCCAGAAGTTTGGAGCTGGGTGGTATCTACGGTGAACTGGCAGGGAGAGAACTGAGTGTGGCCCCAGCAGGGAGAGCAGTGTGGCAGCCAGGAGCAAAGGTGCCCGTGGCATCCTTCCAGCAGATGTTCCTCTCTCCAGCAAAAACAGGTCTTTCAGAGCACTCCAGCACTACCCTGCCCAGGGATTGCAATTGACACAACTGTGTCTAATTGGGAAGAAAATTCGCAGCTTTGAAACTCTCTCTTGTACAGTTCTTAAATAATTAGGTTCCTTTTTTATTTTTGGAAAGCTGGCTCGAATATCTTTGGAATATTATATGGGAATGCAAGTAATCCCACTCCTTTGATACATAACATCTTAAGATTTGTAGCATCTAAAATTTCATTGACATTTGGAGTCAGAAATTGCAGAGGAGAGGGTCACTGCAAATACTTGATCTCATTGTCCAACAAGTTCTTCTTGAACACATGCTAAGTTTGTGAAAAAGCAAACACCAAAATTCATCACTGATCTACATTTTGGGAGGGATTTACTGTTCACAGGGTTCTGAAAAGTGGTAGCTGAAAGATCCTGACCTCATTTAAAGACTCCTTGCAGGAGTTTTGGTTCATTAAACTCTGCTGCAAAGACCAAACAGCCATTTTCCTGGCTTGCTATTTAACTCAGGCAACTGTTACTTCAAGTTACCGGACCCCCCAGTGGATCTGGGAAAAGCTGTGCAGAAAAAAGCAGTGATAATGAGAAGAAATTATTTAAAATTAATTAATTTGCAAACTCAGCCCATTCTTTTTAATGCGCAGAATTTTATTTTCTGTTGTCAATAAATGCATTTCTACAGTCTCAAGGAAGCTTAGTTATAGCTGTAATATTTTAGAAGGAACTTTCAACATCTGATGGAAAATGCAAGCTGAAATGTGGTTTGCCTGCAAAAGCTTCTGTAACCCTGTGGATTGTATGTGGTTTTATCACATGATGCTTGCCTAGCCTAGGACATTGTTGTTTGTGTCAGAGATAAAATGCAATTCTAGTTCACGAGTTCCTATTGAAGTCATATGATGATCATTCACATGTTCAGCCATTGTGCACTGTGCTCAAGCCACAGATCCTCAGAAGTTATTAGCAAATCTACATATTGCAGGATTTCAACAAGCTCACCACGATGTCGAAAGGAGAGGACACTGCTGTGTGTCAGGAAAGCACAGGGCTGGGGGAAAGTGAATGCTTCCCTCCCCTCTGCCGGAGGGAACGGAATTACTGATTTCTCTGCACATTTTTCCTTGAGGCTTTCTGTGGCAGTAGCTCTCTTAAGGAAGCAGCACTGCAGGCCGCCATATGAGGCTTTATAATCCTGGCCATTTTCTGCTGCTTTGCTAAACCTCACCCACAGTTAGGGCCAAATTTAAGTCACCTGTCCCTAAGAAAAGTAACCTGGACAGCCTAGGACAGAGGCACGGGATTCCCATCCCTCCACAGCAGTAAGGCAAATCATCTTTTTGTACAGTTATTGCTGATTACTGAGCAGTCATGGAATTACTATTGTGTGCCTTGGCTATTTCACACTTTTCTTTATGCCTTTTCTTTAAAAGTTGAGACATGCTCATATTTTTGGATGAAAGGGAAGCTTGTGGCAGGGAGCTGTGAGTCCAGAGATGAAGCTATGATGTACAACAGCACTTATGTGTTCCCATCTATCCCCCCTGAACCTTGCTTTCAGCAGGATTTGCTTCCAGCTTGCTCTTACCGGTTTGGTAACTGTGTAGGAAATGGTAATTAAGAAAGTCTTAGGGCAGAGTTAGTGTGGAATTTTGATCAATGTAGACTATTTCCGTCTCCTAGTGCTGCCCACCAGCAGATGTAAATAATGCCAACCTTATGTGGGTGTGCTGAAGTGTAGCGAGTGTGTGAAAAATACGTTGAGATCTTAAGGTGAAGAGGGTTGGCAGTGGTAATGTTGGTGTGAACAGCATTAACTCAGTGGATGCTGATTCTGCTCAGTGTGCTGGGATTCACAGGGGGAATCACAAATATTTTAGTGAATGAAACATAGTGAAGCATCTCCCATGCCAGTGCTTGATAATTCTTTGTGTGTGGAGTGGACACAGATCCTGCCCATCCTGTTCATCAGTTCCAGCTCCATCTGGGCCCTCTAAACTCTCTTCTCTGCTGTGCTTTCTGTTTAAATCTCTATTAGAATTTACCTTTTGGATTAATTCTCCATAATTTTGTCAAACTTTTCTGGCTTCTCTGTAACACCGTCTTTTTCAGCTTTGCCCATTTTCAGCCTCACAATTCCCTCATACTGAAAATGTAAGGAATGTGTCACCTCTGTGCCACTCTTCAGAAAGATGAGGGGGCTTAGACACAGATAGGGAGAGGTCTGTGAAAAACAGGATCTTTTCCCTCCACTTGCCCTTGTAACATGAATCTTCTGAACTGTGTATTCTTGCTTGATAATTTATGGTGAGCTGCTCCTTCCTTTGTGCCGCTCCTGTCATCTCCACTCCGGCAGGCACAGGGAGTAAGGTGGACATTGCCATTCTTCCTTTAAATGCTTCAGTACCATCCTCTCTCCTAATCCTGGGTCTAAAAAAGTCTACTTAGGAAGACGGAGTGACCTATTGACTCCTCACTAATTGGAAGTAAAAGAGCTCAGCTTTCCTTTGGACAGCCAGGCTGCAAGAGATATGGGCATACATTCTATTACCCGTTTCCTGGGACATGAGCCCTTCAGCTGTTAAATATCTTACCTAAATATGTAAGTACAATGATGCTAACAGTGATTTCAGGTCATGGGTCTTAGTGTGTCACATGTGTTGTCTTTATTTCAGAAACTCTGCAGTGATGCTCAAGTGAGAGTTTTTGGGAAATGTTGCCAGCTAAAGCCTGGAGGGGACAGCTCTTCTTCCTTGGATAGTTCAATCAATTCATCCTCCTCGTTCTCTGATCCAAAAGAACAATGCCCAAAATACCAGGTGAGTCACTTTTTTTTTTTTTTCATAACGCATGTCAGATACTAACAGCAGGTAAGATACGACTGTTTTAAAATGCTTGAAATGAGAGGCTGGTGGTGGAGAGCAGTTTTCAGTCAGAACCAAGACTTTGGTTGCAACTCAGGAATGTTTCATGCTGTAGCTTTGGGTAGTATCAAGTCTAAAACCAACCAGCTGGTTCTCTCAAGATATGTCTTGAATGGCAGCAATTTCTCCTGGGCATTTGTTCCATCTTGTGACCCAGGTGATAACACTTGTTCGATGTGATGAGACTCAGTACAAATATCTTAGCTTGGTGTAGATGAAGTAGTTCATTTTACCTTATTGTCAAATACCAGGGAAATAACAGAGAGACACATTGTCTGTAGAGATAGCCTGTGTAACAGCATTATAACAAGGGATTCAGTGCACTTGAGTTCCATTTTACGTAAGAGATTTTGGCCATGAGAGTAGCTGGAGTCATCCGATACGGTTATATTTTTGTCATCTCTCCTTCCATGGATCACAAGTGTTTTATATTAAGCCACTCTGAAATAGAACTAAGCCCTTCCATTCTTGAATGGAAGAATGAAGTATTGAAGTAATTGTGTGTTTGAGGGAAGCTGCTATTTCCACAACCTGCTCTGGAGTACAATACTACTGATGTCTTAATCTCCCATAGAGAGAAGTTAAGAACCTTCCCGTGCTGACTTTCCTTACTGTCATGTTAACTCCTGCTATATTTGGCAAGCTGTGGATTCTTGTTTTCTCTTTCTCATCACACTCTTTTCCACAGCTTGGTAAGGTGGCTGAAGATCTGTTTTCTGCTCCTCCCTTCCTGGCAGGGCATTTTAACTGCAGTTATGAAAGGAAGAGACATTTCTGTCAGCAGCTCCCTTCCAGCACAAAGCAACCTCCTTTGTGCACTGTGTGCCCAAGAAAAACCGTGCTGCCTGCTACCCAGAAACTCTCTCCTCCAGAGCAGGCTCTATGCAAACAGTGCACAATGTTACTAAAGAAAATAAATTTTAGTGTTTGGCATGAGTGTGTATTTTAAAGCTGTGGAAAGTTTTCCCTTTGAAGTCCCCATTTCCTCATGTGTATCACTCACTCAAAATCTTGCTGAGTTGAACTGAAATGACATGGCTACGTGACTGTGCCATACACCTTCAGCTGAAGTTGGTCTTCCACAGCATATTTGTTGTAAACTATCTACTGCATTCATCAGACTCCTTCCAGGCTTCCCCAGCAAATGAGCAGAGAAAAAATACAAGAATTTTTTAATGTTCAATAAAATTTAGTATGGGGTATGCAGAAGGGCCAAAGTAAGTTTGTCCATTCTTCACTCAGCCTGGCATTTCCTATGTTCTAACTTCTCTGTCTGTAACCTCAGAGGTTATTTACTGGATTTGCAGTATTTATAAGTTCTTTGTTTGTTTTTTTAATAAGGCTATAAAATGGAAGTTCAAATAATATAATACTGTAGGATTTTTAAAATACTTCTTTATGTTTTCTTGTTTAAATACACTTTGATTATATATGAGCAACTTTAATTGCAAGGTGAAATACAGAGGTTTTGTTCCGGGCTTCTATTTTTGTAATGATATCCCATACTTAACATGTATTTCTTTTTCTTTACATTTTTAATTTACAGATACTTAGTTATTGACAGGACAATATGTATAGTAAGGGGAATATTAAATGCTGTAAATATATTCAGGAATGTTATTTCCAAATCATGCAAATGTTACTACCTCTACTATGGCAATGTGGAATCACAAATACTTGCGGGTATTTTATGATCAATTTTTATGGGAGCCCTAAACTGTGACCCAGGGAGTTGGTTTGCTTCCAGACTGTCAGTGCCACAGGTTGTGCCCTTTTTGCCAGATGCTCCTTGGCTACTTTTTGTTTGAGTTTTTAATATTTAACCCCTTTCTGCAGTTGGTTGCATTCTGCTTTGGTCTTGGGCGACCTGTATTTTGCAGCATTAGAGGCCCAAAGAGTTGAGCTGTAACAGTGTTTCCATACTAAATGCATTAAATATGTGTCTTTGGTTATGCATGGTTAAATTATTATGTGTAGATGAAATGACAAACTGAACAGGCCATGTGCTCATCTTATCAATGCTCTTTGCCATAAGAAGGGCTTGTCTGTCTTTCAGAGGAAAGGGAAGCCCCTATAATTAAATTTGAAAGAAGCTGATTTTCATTTTTATTTGGTTGTCTGACAAAGAAAATCATACTTTAACATAAGGTATTTTTACTGAGCTTAACAATTATATTTTCACAACAGTAGAAAGTTGAAATCAAAACTCACCACCAAGGGCTTGACATTTAATCAGAATTGTGTCCTTCATTTGGAGGTCTGCAACAGATTTAAAAACAACAATCATAGTGTGAGGTTGCAGTAATTTGCAGTGTTCTTAAGTCAGGATTTTGTGATGCTGGCAAACCTGTTATTTCCTGAACCCATTAACATCTATGCTGAGATTTCCTTGGAGCTGCTGGGTCCTACTGACTGGTTCTAAATTCTAGTTTTTCCAGTACTGCCTACAGTGCACCTGGGCAGTGGGATATCCTGAGAGGCAGAGATGGAAATTTCATTGAGGCCCAGCTAATGATCAGCTTTTGCTCTGTCATTGAACACTTACAAACCTTGTAATTGTACTCTCATTTTTATAGTTGTGGTTGTTGCTTTCAGTCATCCCCTCTCCATGTAGGGATGGGACATTTCAGAGGTTAAAAGTATGGCTGTTAAAAGTATCATCAGCTTAATTGGCAGTCCTTGAGAAGAGCTAAACATTGAGGTGTTGTAAGTGTGTTGCTTTTTGGCTGATGAGCATTTCCTTGTTCCTGCCCTTGTTCTGCAGGTCGGTGTGAGGAGAAACACTTGAGTGGGATGTTCACAGCTCTGCTTGCTCCTGGTAGGGGCCTGTGGTGGGGACACCTCATCTTTGGTTGTGTTCCAGGCTACTGTCTGACAATGGCACAGGTTGCCCAGAGAAGCTGTGGTTGCCCCATCCCTGGAAATGTTCAAGGCCAGGCTGGACAGGGCTTGGAGCAACCTGGTTGAGTGGAGGGTGTCCCTGCCCATGGCAGTGCATGGGACTGGATGAGGTTTAAAGTCTCTTCCAACCCAAACCATTCTGTATTCCAATCCTGTGTAGAATACATGGTTATTCAGGATACTGGTTGTTCAGAGCTTGGATAAGGAATATGGAGATGCACTGAGCATCTTCCAGCAGGACTGTTTCTGTGAGTGGCTTTAGGGGTCTTTTAGGAGGATTACTCCAAGAAATGGAGTTATTACATTCTATCACACACCTTGAAGGAAATGTGTTGCTCTCTTGCACAGTGCCAAACTTCCTCACCTGAGAACTGGCTGAGCTCTGTTAGTGAGTGATCACCACATTTTAAATTATTCAGGGCAAGGCACAAGTGGAGACCCAGCACCAATACGCTGCTGGGTATTATTTCGCCTCTGCCTAGAGGTGAAACAGCCCTGGACAAAGGGACAGTAATCACAGCCATTGAAAATACACAAATAAGAGGTCTGTCAGTAGAGCAGTTGTCTCCAGTTGATTGTCCTGAGTAATTTTTTAATTTTAGGGTTTTGTTTGCAGAATTTGACCTAGCCTGTGATGCAGCATAGTGATATTGCTCCTTGGTATTTAGCCTGGCATCATGATGCTGCAGCTCTTTCCTGGTACCATCACAGAAGCACCAGAGAGAGATTAATCCCATATGAAATATCATCCATGGATAAGTTATGAATCAGTGTTTGTCAAGTGAACATTGGTCCAGTTTGGCTCCATTGCACAGCCTGACATCTCTGGTGAGCTGGTGATTCTTCTTGTCAAGCAGGGACAAGATTTAAGCTTAATTCAGTAAGGTGTGTTAACACATTCTTAAAACTTTAGTCCCCTGGCTCAGTGCAGTTGGAATCTGCTTCCTCTCACCTAGATGGGTTTGGCTTCTTGCATGGTTTTAGTGGTTGAGCTCACAGCTAGTGTGAAGATCATTTTCTCTGTTAGCATTATCTGGATTAAACTGTTCAGCTTGGCATGCTCAACAGTGTTTTAGTGAGATATTTTGCATATTTATCTTTCAAATAGGGAATATTTTCTCTCTTGTATGTTACCTTGATAGAAGCGTGCCTCTAAAATGTTTAAAACAAAATGTTGGTGGTTTGTTTTTTTGCAGGGTTCTCGGTGCTCCTCAGATGCCAACATGCTTGGAGAGATGATGTTTGGCTCTGTGGCCATGAGCTACAAGGGCTCCACATTGAAAATTCATCAGATCCGGTAAGATTAAGTTTTTGCTGCTGGTGTTTTCAGAAGACTCACTCCTTAGTGCTGATAAATAATGAACTGAATGGCACAAGTGCAGAGTAAAAGGGATTTCTGTGTTTGCTTAAAGTCAGTCTGATGTAATTTTTGAAATGAAAGGCTGTTATGTCATGCTAAGGTCACTAAAATTCAGAGGGCTGTGAAATGGAGGGCAAAGGCTGTCTTGGCACTGTTTCTGACTGGCATTTTCCCTCCTGTCCCCCAGGTCCCCTCCCCAGCTCATGCTCAGCAAGGTGTTCACAGCTCGCACGGGAAGCAGCATCTACGGCAGTCTGAACACGTGAGTCCACTATACTTTGTAGCTATTGCACAGAAGTAGATGAATGTAAGAACACACAGGACTTTTTTTGGACCATCTGGATTTTTTTGCTAAAAAAATAACAACCTTGCTACGTCCTGTCCAGTAGTGTACTCACCTTTCTGTCATGGTTGTCTTCACCTCAGTTGGCTCAAAGGGAATGAATACACCGTTCCTTCCATGCTAATATGGTGAAGCTTGATATCGTAAGGTACAAAAGTACCTCCCTGCAACCTGGGGAATTCAGTCCAAGATGAAGAAAAAGGTGTTTCAAAAATATCTGGCTTCAGAGGGTTCCATATTTAGTTTTCTGTTACTAAGTGACCCATGTGAGGACGTGGCTTAGGCTATGAAAGCTTTTTCTAGTGTATGCCTGTGTTCTTACCTCGTCTGTTCCATTTTGGCTATAATGAACTAGCACTATTCTACTGAAATGCAAATCACTGGTTTTGTTATATGTTTTATGTTTGTTATAGGTTGCAGGACAGTCTTGAGTTCATTAATCAAGACAGCAATACATTAAAGCCTGACCACAGTACAATTATGAATGGACTTCTTGGGAATATAGGTAATTGCAAAGAGATTTTATTTGCTGATATCTTTATTGAGTAATCATAGATTCTAAAATATGCAAATCTTTCAAATATAATCAAATTTTTTAAAAGCCAAAGATGTAACAAAAAATTAATACTGATGGAGCTTGAAGGAGAATAAATTGGACTGTTCAGTGAATTAGCAGTCATTCAGTATATACTGCCGCATACATAATAGAAATATTTAGATATACTTAAGTTCAAATACAGAAAATATTGGAAGATAACATTCTGTAGAAATTCCTGAACGACATATCTCGGATCAGGCAGGATTGATTCTGCCTGGCTCAGTTCCCCAGTTTTATTTTCGTTAATAATTCTCATTCTGCTCTGTACTCTGCCCACCTGAGCATGTGTGGCTGCGTGTCCTCTATGAGTCTCAGTTAACCATGCACAGCTGTGCTGGAGCTTTGGATCAGATTAGACAGAATATCTTTTTGTTTTCTCCTCTGGCTGGCCATGGGAGCTAAGCAGTCTTGAGAAGCCATCTGGCATCCTCAGTTCTCAGCTTCCCTGGAAGAGCTGTGGGTGGAGGCTCCGTGAACATTAGATAACAAAGGTTTCGGCTTTTCCTCTTGGGAACAGCTGAGCTATCTTTTAGTAAAGACACTGGACTTCATGCTTGGTGTCCAGTTTAGCAGCCTGATCCAGGGCTCTACAGCATGTCTTCCCTTTCTCTTCATTTTTGATTGTTGACTTTCCAAGCAAATGTCTTTTGTAATAAGGGGCTTCTTTTCACAATTGCTTTCCAGGATTTTGCTGTATGTAAAATATGCTTTTATAGGGTTGGAAGTAGGAAGTATATTTGATGACTGTGTTACTCTTATAAGGGTTTCTGACTTTGATGTGGTCCTAGATCTTGGTGGGTGTTTGCTGCTTTCCTTCACATTGACTTGGGCAAGACTGTGCCCAAGCATGGGCTTAAATGCTTCTCAGGCTCATGAGCTATATACCTCATTAAAATAATTTGCAGTAGTACATTTGTAAGGGAAGCCAATTAAGATTGTAAGAATCTATTATCATTAAGGGCTTCCTGAGTTCACTAAGTCAGGAAAGTTAAAAAGACGTCATTTTTCTTAATATTTAGCAGTCCTTTCAGACTTCAATTGTGGTTTTTTGCAGTGAATGAGGTGCCTGATCTAAGAAAAAGGAGATCACTTTATCTACCATTACGGTTTGCTGTGTTTGGTGCCTGGCAAAAGTTTGCTGTATCATTAGAGTGATCTAAACTGCAAGTTACAGTTCAGATAATGCAGCTCTTGGACATTAATTGATTCAGGTGTAGCCAGTGCTGCCTGTTTACCTGTGCCCAGCTCTGAGGTGACTGGTGACTGCCTCAAGAACTGACCCAGAGGTGCGGACACCTTGGAGCAAGGGTATGTGGCAAGAGGCACAAGGTTGCTTGCAAGAAGAGGATGCTGAAGTTTTCTTTGTGATTGAGCTGCACAAGTTTTCAACAGTGTTTGTTTACAGTTCCCATTTGAGCATAGAGGGAACCCTGGGTAAAAGCCAGAGAGGAGTTAATCTGTAACCGCAGCATTTCTAAGAACTATGCTCAGCAGCGGAGATGGCTCCTGACTTACCTGTGACAGGAGGAGGGTCTATGTGTTTTGGTTGAGAACTATTTACAAGGTGCTTTTTTTAGATGTGCTGGTTAAAAAAACCCAAAGCAACCCTGGTCATGTGTTCCCTTTAATAAATGGAGGCCTAAGAGAACGGAAGGGAGTTTTGAGGTGCAGCCTTTGTGTTTTGTATAATCAGAAAGGTTTGAGTGAGTGTTGGCTTCAAATTTAGGAGAGGGACTGGCAATTAACTCTTTAAAAAGACTTACGTGTTTTTTCTGGCTCTGTGTACAGTAAATACACTGTTTCCCTTGTATATCTATCCAGTATTACTTTTAAAATGAACTACTGAGACTGCTAACATTTATGTTCTATATGATCATTTCACTCAACTTATGTACTGACTATTCTCAGAACTACTTCAGCCAATGATTTTCTCTTGGTTCTACTAAGATGAATTCCTGCCTGCTTTCTCCCCCTTCCTCCTTCTTCTCTTCAGAACCAGTGTTCTCAGCCACTCCACCAGTGTGGATGTTAAAGCAAACATTATACTCTGTGATGAATCTGCTGTTTGTGGTCAAGTTAGGCTTTGAGCCTGCATAAATTAATCACTTTTCAACCTCAAAATAAAAATAAAAAAAAGCCCTTTTGAGAAACCCCACCCTTGTATGAGAGACAGTGGAAAGCTGGGTCTATTATTTTAATCTATAAATACTGTACAGTCCATCTGTGAGACTCATCCTCACATCAGCGTTCTTGTAAAGCCTCAGAGCTGTTCTGCCTGTGTTACTCTGCATTTATGTTGGCTCAAACCTTCACCCTGCCCTGGCCCCCTCCCTATGGACTATTCTGCTTTACTAACCTCATTCTCTGATGTGTATTTTACGTTTTGCCATGTAGGTCTTTCCCAGCTTTGCAGCCCCAGGCGGGCATTCTCAGAGCAAGGTCCGCTCCGCCTCATCCGGAGCGCCTCTTTCTTTGCAGGTTTGCCATGTGCTGTGTGCTGTGCTGGGGGCTAGTCTAGCTGGGGTGACAAACTGTGTGGATTTGTAGTTTAGCCCTGCAAATAAGATCTCATATTTGAAAAAAAAAAACAAACGACAGTGGTGTTTGCCTTTCTGAATACATTCTTGAAATCCCCAGAGGACAGCAGGTGTTTAATAGTCCTCTTTGGGATTGTCTGTGTTGTTTTGTTTTGGAAACTTAAGTATTTAAATATGGAATTAATATTTATGGAAGTAATATTTCACGACAGTGTCAAGCTATTTTGATCTGAATTGGTTTCAACCAAACTGTAAAAATTAAAACTAAATTAAATATGAACTAAATAATTCAAAATGGACATTTGTTTCTTTTAGTGGCTGGGTCTTATTTCCATGGCTGAGTAGCTTTATTTCACACACATACTCGTGAAATATATCACCTTTAAAGACTATTGAGCCTGACACATCTTTGATCTTGTGTATATGCAGACTGTGAATCTGGACAGCTTACAGCTTAGTCGAACAACCAATGCACTGCTCAGAACTTAAAAGTATTAATTTTTTCAAGACAGCATTGAAAATTTTTTTAAAAATACGTATATAATACCTGAGAAAGCTAGTATAGAATGAAGTTGTGTTTATTTTGAGTTTTGGTGGGGCTTTGCCTATACACTGAGTACTACATATGTGACCAACATCCTCTTGGTATATTAAAATTTTCTTGGAAATTATCTGAGTAAAGAAACAAAGTCCTAGTTTTACTTTGCACTAAAATAGGTTTATGGACTTGAGAAAAATTCATACAGGCTTCCCAGATAAGTGTTTTGGTTTGTTCAGCTAAGCAGCCTTTCTTGGTGATGGCCTTGTGCAGTGCTGTTGATCTGAATTAATGAGCATGTTTTTGTTTCATTAATTACATGGAGATCTGCAAACAAGAAAGGAACTGTATATTCCCCTGCTAATTGGTATTCCTTGTTTTACAGTTCATAGCAACCCTATGGATATGCCTGGGAGGGAGCAAAATGAGGACAGAGACAGCGGTATAGCAAGATCTGGTAATGGCAGTTCCATGTGTTAACCCTGTAAACTCCAAAAGTATTCAGTAATACTGTCACTGGGGTCTCTGCACATCATGAAGTAGTGCTGAAATGGGATTGCTCTGGTTTGTTCTGTGTGACATTAATGACACCTCTCTGTACATGTCCAGATGGTGCAGATGTCAAGGATGTGCATTGGGCACCTCACAGGGCACACCTGACAGGAGTGCCTTTTATTAAAGCAAGCTGCAAATAAGCAAGGCAGATTAAATATTAAAATGAGGTTGCAGCTTTTCTAAACAATACTTGCTGTCATCTCCTTTCCAAATCCGGGAGGCCAGGTTGGATGGGGCTTGGAGCAACCTGGTCTAGTGGAAGGTGCCCATGCCAAATCATTCTTTGATTCTGTGATCCTATGATGGTAATGTTAAAACATGAATTTGCCTCAGCAACACCCCTTTCCTTCCTCCTAATTCAGGATGTTGGACACTTGGTCTAGGATTGGAAAGGCTGTTAAAGGATGTGACCAACATTACTTCTTTCCACAAGGAATTTATTTCCTGATACTCAGGTTGCTGAGCAAGGTGCAGCCTGTGCGTTACCTCTTATGTAAATCAGTACGACTGTGCCACCCTTGTGGTACTTGTATGGCATGTTAATGTCAATATAAACTGGTTACTTTTATATTAGAAACATAGATAAGCAAAAGAGAAGGCACTTGGGAAGCAACACCAGTATATCTCGAGGGGGTTTGTTTAGTTGCTGGTGTTATATTCCAAATGCTCTTTCTTCTGGAGAGATTTTTATTCCTCTTGTTCTTTCAGCATCTCTTAGCAGTCTGCTCATCACTCCATTTCCCTCTCCGGGCTCCTCGTTTAACAAGAGCTGTGCCAGCAGCTACCAGCGGCGTTGGCGTCGCAGCCAGACAACCAGCTTGGAGAACGGGGTCTTCCCTCGATGGTGAGCTGGGGATTGGAATGCTTCTTGCTGCCCATACGCTGTTGTCAACTTGATTCTCTTCTTGCATATGAACATCTTCTCTTGCTGATGCTTTCGGTGGGGTATTTACAGAGGTGTAAGTCAGGCTGATCTTTTTTAGTCTCTGTTTTCCTCATGGCATTAATTGTTTTTTCACTAACTGGAAAGCCTAGTACAGCAACATGTAGGCTGTATTTTTGAGGATAAGAAGCCCTAAAATCCTACTCAAAACAAATTCTTGGCAGGGATGGGAGAATACCATATTCTGATCCTACAAACACTTTGAATCTGGTTCCAGACTTTTGTGATTGCAGTATCAGTTAATAGTTCTTTGTAAAAAATCACAAAGGGGTTATTATCAAAGATGATGATTTGACAACACATGCAAGCAAAAGGTGTTTGTTGAAATTAAGTGTTCAAGAATTGAATTACACAGGAAACCAAGCTACAACTTTAAGCAGTGGATTACATTAACTTTCCCTTTTGTTCATGCTCCAAGGTCCATGGATGAAAGTTTCAATTTGTCAGATGACAGCTCTGGTCCAAACCCAGGAATTGTTAGGAAGAAAAAGATAGCAATTGGGGTTATTTTTTCACTCTCAAGAGATGAAGATGAAAACAACAAATTTAATGAGTTCTTCTTCTCACACTTCCCTCTTTTTGAGAGTCACATGAACAAACTGAAGAGTGCAATAGAACAGGTAAACACAGTTGCTTTGGCTTCTTGAACTTGTACAGGGCTCTATGTCCTCACAGCCTTGTCAGATTAATTTCTAACTCCTGTTGGTAGTTACAAAAGTGGAATCAACTTGATGTTGGGTGTGGGAATTGCATCACTGCAGTTAAAACTTTGACTCCTCTTATGCCTTGAATGGTGAAAAGCATAAAAGAAGCTGAAGCTGCAAATGTGCCTCACCTGTCTTCCCTCAAATGGGAAACTTGGCACGTGTACGGTCATTTTATCACTTATAAAAATTATTTGCATGACCAGTTGAATGAAAGATAAAGTCAAACACCTGACTTGGTTTTCCATTTTCTGTGCTTCTCTAGCTCTGTGTTACTTATCTGTTTAATGATTGTTTTCAAGGCTATGAAAATGAGTCGGAGATCAGCCGATGCCAGCCAGCGGAGTTTGGCATATAACAGAATTGTGGATGCCCTAAATGAGTTTAGGTGAGCCATGTGTTTCCTGCCTTTTCTGTCTCTTTCTTCAAAAGCACTCGAGCCTCTTTTAAACGGATCTTCTTAGTGCAGGATAAGTAACTTAAAATGTCTAAAGTCTTCTGCAAGAAAAAGAACAAACAAGCAAAAGACTGGTGATACCAAGCCATTCTAATGTGTCTGAGTTTTTAGATTTTGCCAAATGTGTGTGTCCATCAGTCCTGTGTGAACAGGACACAAATATGCACGGTTTTCTGTGCTTTAGGTGATAACGAAGTTCCCAGTGACCTCTTAAATGGTCTTTTGTGGCCCTCATCAAGAGGGTGAAAAGCATTGCAAAGCCCTGTTGGGGAAAACCTCCTCTAGTCTGTGTTGTTCTGATATGTGAGCAAAGCTCACCCCTCCCTAAGCTGTGCTCTAAAGGCATTTCAGAAAAACAGTTAGGAAGAGGGAGAGCTGTCTTTTCCAACAGTAAAATGCAGTGCTGTAATCTCTGGCTATTGGTACCTGCAGAGCCTCTCTGTTCAACAGTTATTATACACAGATAAGCAGTAACACAGATAAAGTAACACAGATAAGCACATCCCTGGCTTTTAGCTGTATTTTCTTTCTATAGTTGAAGTCATGGGGAGGGAGTTAAGATGAAATCTGTCTGTTTCAAGTGATTCATCTCCTCTCAGATGGGAGTGGCAGGGTGCTTCCTTTCACAACTACTGTAGAGCTACTTTTTAGAGACACTATTGAAGACAGTTCTCTGATGTTATAAAAAGAAAGTCCTGACATCAGGGTGTATTTTACTGAACAGAGAAGAATCCTGAGGGCTCACTTATTTTTCTACAATTCCACTTCCTACCTGAATACCACAGATTAGGTGGTGCTGCAGGACCAAGGCACAGTATATTTTAAATTTTTTTAGAAGCTCACTTCCAGGCAGTCACAAGGAAAGGCAGAGGATGTGTCCTGTAGGGACAGGAGGCAGGAAAGAGGGAGCACGTGGGCCTGAAATGAGAGGTAGATGGGATAAGCTGTGCCAAGAGAGGGAGCAGAGGGAGCTCATGACTGTTGGGAGCCACTGATCCTGCCATGGGGCCTGAGACAAGTTCAGCAACTCAGAGCAGCCACGATGATTCCTCCACTCCCACAGCTCTCCTCTGCCTCTCCTTCCGGGTCGCTCCCCAAGCCATTTCTCTGCCTTCCCATCCTCTGTTAACACCAGTTCCCCAGCTATTTTCCAAACCTTCCCCCCAAAACATTCCCCCTCAAGATACACTCAGTGGACTTTGCCCGTTCTCCTTGTCCTTCCAAGTTAAATAGTTCCAGAGGGCTGGGGAGGGTGCCTGTCCCAAGTCAAAAGTAGGAAAAAAAACCCTGAAAACACATGCTCAGCAGTGCTGAGCTGGGATGGGGTGAGGAAGGCTGCTGTGGTCAGGCTGAGGAAGAAAGCACTGTCCCAGCAGACAGGGGCAGATTGGCACAGACTGCACACCAGGAGCTGGGATCATTCCCATGACATAGCCACTGCATAACCAGCACTGGGAGCCTGTGTCCAACCACCACTTGTATGCAGAGGTTTCCGTGGTGATATAAATATTGCTCTTTAATAGTGAAATGAAGTAAACTAGATCCAGTTTAATCCATATAAATTAATTTCCTGGGGCAGCAGCCTTTGGCAATTTTGGGTTTTCTTGGGGTTTTTTAAGGGATTGCATTCAGTGGTTGGCAATAGCTGGTGCCAGCAGTCTAGGCAGGGTCCTTAATGCCCCTGTGACATGCAAGAGCATGTGTCATCCTTATTTCTGTAACATGCAAGACCCCCTTGCTTTTCAAGGCAATGCAGGATGTGTCTGGTAAGACAAGAGAGGTATATTTAAATACCAAAGGCTGGATTCAAAGATGCTTTGGCATAGGTTCAGCAAGCCCATTTAGAACACTATTCTCTTTAGGTGTCTGCTTTCCCATTGAAGTCATGGGGAAGTCAGGAGCCGAGTCCTTTGGTGAACCTGAGGCTTGAGTTGATTCATGTCCTCTTAGCAAATTGTGCTGGAGAGAAGAAGGGTGCTGACTTTAATGGGTTGTTGATTCCAAAATGTTATCCTTTTGCTGGTTTAACTAGTTGCAGTCTAGTTGGTTTTAAGGAGCATATTTTTTTGTTTTTCTTTAAACCCCCCAGATTTTCAGAGGTGCTCAAGAGTAGCTGATGTGCAGTCATGTGGTAATCAGAATAACCTCAGATCACTAGGCATGGGGGATGTGCTGTTTTGCTGATCAGGGAAGGGAGTGTACCACCCCAAAGACCCCTCTGCAGGGAAGGGGCTGTGGCTGTATGTCACTCCAGTGTCTGCAAAAAGGCAGCTGGGTCAGCAGGCATTTACCTGCTGATACTGAAGAGGGAGAAGACAGCAAAACAGAGCCTTCCTTTGCTCTTTTGGTCTTATCTGGGGAAAAACAAAGCTGCCTTCTCTGGAAGGCCCAGGCTGCTTCTGAAAACGGAGGCTGTTGATAAATTTGCCATCAATTTGGTGCCCAGCTCCAGGCCTACCTTTGCACCATTAGTCACTTTACAGCAGTTTTTAATTTTCTAAAGCACTGGTGGGTATAGCTATTAACACTTGACTTAGAGACTTAGAATTCTCCGTGGATGTCAGCTGTGCAGACACATGACTTATGAAATAAGCTACTGTACTTGCATAAACATTTCAGCTCCTCCGGTCCCTGAGGCCAACACAACACATTGATAACACAGATTATGCATCTGACTAATACCTGTGTGGCACAAACACAGGCTAGCAAGGAAACAGTGATCTCAAGGCCTGGGGAAACACCTCTCTGCTCTCTGGCAGTCATATTTGATCCTATCCAGTAATTTTTAAGCAGCTTATGCTGCTGTGAACTGACTGGTGCGTTGTGCTCAGTGGTGCCAGCATGGGCATTGAATTGTGGGGGAGCCTTGCTCCTGCATTCCTTGCAGTGAGGACTGCCTTTGTTTTGCTGTTCTTTTTTAAGGAAAAATCATCTTTGGAAGAAAGGAATGAAGATAGGGAACAAATGCATGGGAATTAAGCTTTATAAACCACTGATTTTTTCTTTCTTTGCCATTATTTTGTGGCTCCTAAATAGCAAAGCAGCTCTAGGGGCACAGTGCTGAGGGTCAGTGTGTTTTCCTTGGAGAGAAAGGGGGCTGCAGCCAGATGCTGTCATCCATGAGGAGCTGTCTGGCTCATTTGGTTTGTGCAGCACCAGGGAAAGATGTTTCAGATTGGTACTGAAATCCAGGCCAAAGGCCAGGGTGGTCTGGGGTGTATGTGGGTGATGGTGAGGGTGAAGCAGGGAGCAGCCATGCCCTGGTGTCTGTGGGAGCAGGGCTTTTCACTTTGATGCCATCCGTTCCCTCAGGGCAGGCGGACTCCAGAGGGATTGGGGAGGGGTTTGTTCAGGGCTTCCTTTTCACTTGGCTGGGCTGGGCTTTGTTGGCGTTCAAACCCTGAGATGTGAAGGTTTTTCCTGAGGGGCTCCTCTGGCACCTGTGCTCGATGCTGCATTTCTGGGGTTGAGGTGCCTGGAAGCTCCAGGCTGGAATTCAGCCTCCCAGAGGTGTTTCCAAATATAAACCAATTTAAATGTAGTGGAACCCTCAATAGAGCAGTCTCTCATTGACTGAGCTTTCCTTCACATACTAGTGTGGAGGGGGGAGAGGGAGGGGAGTACTGCTGCAGATGGCTGAGAGGAGACAGGCCAATTGGGTTTTTAATGGTTGTTATTTTTAAAATCCTTTTAATTTCCCTGTAGGGTTTGAGGAGAGTTTCAGGGTGTTGGTTTTTTGTTTTGTTTTCGTTTTTGCTCTTTGCTGTCTGGCAGGAGAGCACTTCCCTGGGTGTTTGCAGAGCTGGGAAGCAGTTAATCCTTGCCCTTGGTCTCTGTGCTGTTGCTGCCTGTGCTGGCATGGAGGGTTCCCTGCACTGCAGTCACATGCCTGCTGGCCACCGGCCAGGGCAATCTGATCTGGCTCAGAGGAAACACTATCAGCTGCAGATGCAGCCAGGGTTACCAGAATAGTAAATAACGAATCACAAGACTCAGGCTGTCTTTTCAATGAAAACAAGTACTTTAATATGTTGGTTTTAGTATAGAAGTAGTTTCTTTTTTCAAAACAGCCAAGCTGCAAGAGGCTTGGCTTGGGTTAGTTTGCATAGGAAGGAGAAATAATCTGTATTTTACGTTAAGTTCTGCTGTTTATTATCTTCGGCTTCTCAGGTCAGCTGTGTCGGGGAGGTGTAAGTTTTCACACTTGTTTTGAGCTTTGAAACTCCTTGAGTTTGAAGTCCCTGGACTTGAGGTTTTTTCTTTTTTTGGGCATCTTTAACATCCACTCCAGTTAATGGGCTGTGAAGGGAAAGCTTTCCCCTAATAATACCCCCCTAGTCCTAGCTTGCCCCCTTCAGAGGAATGAAATCCCAGTGCCCCAAGACTGCTGTGCTGCTGGAGACCCTCCAGCGCCCTGGGGACAGTCCCGGTGTCCCTGGCTGAGTGCCCCACTCATGTCTAGGTGGTAGGACTGTTGTGCCCAGATCTGTCACCAGGCTGGGCTTTCCTCTTAGAACAGGACCAGCAGCAGAGGGTAACATTGAGCAGCTGCTCCAAAGTGACCCAGCAGACAGCAAAGCCGCTGGGGGCTGGGGAGTGCAGACGTAACTCAGCTGTCCCCCTCTCCAGCACACTTGGCTGTTTGTGGTGCTCTCATCGTGCTTCTGGCAGGGGAAGATTTGAAGGTCTAAGCTTTGAGGAAGACAGGGTTTATTTTGACTACTGTGAGCACAGAAAATGGATTTTGTATTTGATGAAAACTGGTAGAAAAAGTAAGGCAGAGAATGTTACTGCCCCTTCACCTCCTTCCATCTGGAGCAGCCCTGGTGACCTCAGTCACCTTTGCTGCCCTTTGGGGACCTCTTCTAGGGGTCTTGTCACCACCCAGCTATGTCTGTGCCCAGTAACTGCAGTAACTGGGGGGTGACTCCCTCCTCCCTGGGGAGCCCCTGCACCAGGGCAGGATGTGCTGTGCTGCTGCTGACATGCAGCTCTCACTTCCTGGGAGTTTCACTTTAAACACTAAACCATGGAAGATTTGGCAGCTGCTGCTCCATTGTGTTTGCCTGCCTTGTGTGCACTTCTGAAAGTGTCCATAAATTTTGAGACCACGATATCCAGAGAAGATCTTTATAAATCAGGAGTGGTGCTAGGGATAATGGGATAATGTATATCTTTGCCTTTTAAAACAAAAATACTTAGGCAGGGAGGAACGTGAATTGACAGTCATTTCCCACGTCCTTTTGGGTTTTTTCAGGCTTACATTTTTACCGTGTTAAAAATACAGCTTCCCATAGTGTCATAATGTAGGCTTTGTACTTAAAGCTAAACTATAACTTTTTTATACTTTAGAAGAGTTTAACAGTAATCTGAGGGATTTTAATCTGGTATTTTACTGCAGAGCCAATTTTTAGTCATACATTTACTGTCCTCTGTAGAGTCAAAAAGGATGTGATGAGTGTGTAATACGTACAGCCACAGGGTGACTTTGACTCTCATACTCTCTATTTAAAGCTAAAGATGTGAGCTGGTTTCCTGCTCTACACATCCACACTTGGGTGGGTTTGGCCTGGAGATACACCAGGTTTTTAAAGCAATGAGGAAGTTAAGGTATTTTTATAAGTGAGATACATATAATCTTGTCCTAGTTGTAAATAAAGCAGTTGTAAATAAATTAAATTTCATTTAAATTGTTTTAAATGAAATGGAGAACAAGCAGGGAGATAATAGCAAGAAGGAATCATCCATTCCTTCTGCATTTAGAGCAGGGCAGCTCTTGACTTGTGACAGAGAATGTTGCTGTGTTTGGGATGAGGTCAGGTGGATGCAGGAGGAACCTGTGAGGTTCAGCTCTACGAGGTGAAGGGTGAATTCATACTATTTAATGAACAACATGGTTTGGATAATGGTTGCTGAGAGAAATTTTGTTTCTGATAGAAATGGTAGCTGGATCTAAATGTTGCATAGAATTCTTATAAGTTGGGATTTCCGCTTTTCTTTTTCTTCTTTTATTCTTTCTCTTTTTTTTTTTTTTTTTTTTTTTTTTTGGGGTTTTTTTTTTTTTTTTTTTTTTTTTTTTTTTTTTTTTTTTTTAACCTCCTTGTTTTTTTTTTTTTTTTTTTTTTTTTTTTTTTTTTTTTTTTTTGTTTTGTTTTGGGGTTTTGTTTGTTTGTTTGTTTGTGATTTTTGTTTTTTTTGTTTAACCTCCTGGATTTTTGGTTTTGTTTTCTAGAACAACTATTTGCAATCTCTACACAATGCCACGGATTGGGGAGCCTGTCTGGCTCACCATGATGTCGGGGACACCAGAGAAGAATCAGCTATGCCATCGCTTCATGAAGGAGTTCACTTTCTTGATGGAAAATGCTTCTAAAAACCAGTATGGTGTATTTTAGTTTCTAAATTACATATGTGATTGTGCCTTTTTATTTCAAACCAATTTTCAAATCAGTTGTTAAAATCCTGGTAATCAAAGAATTGAAAGGCCATCCATAAATGCCTTCTTTTTGAAACAAGTAAGAAATAATCTCATTACATTCCTGCTTCTCCACAATCCTCTAAATCTTGGTAGAGGCTGAATATCTGAAACATGTCCATAGGAAGTGTGTGATGTGGATTTCTGGAAGGGGGTGAAGATACCTTACAAAATGCATTAATCCACCTTTCAGAATCAGTTATCATATGGATATGCAGGACAAGCAGGATTAGACATTCAGGAAGAGCTGTGTCTGTAATGCTGTCAGACCACAAAGTGCTCTCAAACCTTAAATCATTTTAAAATGCCACTTAAAGAACTGTGCTCATTAGTGTTCACTCACTTCTCTGGCCTCAGGCCCCAGCTGTGAGCAGATGCTGAAAACTGAGAAAGAAAGTTCCTGACAAACTGGGGAGAATCTGATAAATTTACTCTTTTGTCAACACTTCATCCCCTTTCCCCATGGCACGAGTAGGGGAAGTTTTTAGAGGGTTTGTCTCCATTGAAGTCCTAAAAGGAGCACAAATGTAGTTTGGGTGGGAATGGCACTAGCACATCAACTGTTTTATTCAGGGGCACTGCTCCCTGCAGGGTGAGAAGGAGCTGCTGCTCCCATCCTCCAGCTCTGCCACCTACCTTTGTCACCTCTTCTCTCCCCAGATTGGCAGGTGACAGTGGTCACTGTGGTCCACCTGCTCCTGCCCCACTGCAATGGGAGAAACCGCAGAGAGTTGTGCGGGCTTCAAATGTATTTTCTTAAGATCAGTTCCCACTTCAGTGGAGGCTTTTTTCTGGGATTGTCTCCTTTGATCCCTGCCATTCTGAATCCTGTACATCTTGGTTACATTTAAACAGTCATTCATTTGTCAGTCATAGTCATAGTTTTTTTTCTTTATTTTAAATAGAATAAGATTTCAAGTGATGGAAACAAGAGAAAAATTAAGCCCTGTATCCTTCCCAATCTAGTTTTAAGTCTCCTCTCCTTGTTTGGCTGTCTCTAATTATGAAATGGCTGCATGGAAGCTGTAGGGTTCCTGATGCTTGTAAATTATTCAAATAACATTCTTTTGAGCCATTTGACTCTTTTCCTCCCCACACATAAGCCACTGCAGCCACCAGCACCATGTGTTGGCATGTGGAGCCTCCTGGGCCATGCTCCTGCCAGGAAGACTGACTGGGAAAACTCCACAGAGCAGAAACCATGCTCTGTCATTCAGTAAATCAGATAGCTAATGTTTTTCAGGAAGGTTTTTTCATCTTAATTACTCAGCCAGTGAAAACTCTTTTGCCAGCATAAGAACACAGCTTGTCTGGCTGAGTTACAGAGCTTTGGGTGTGGGGGTTATTTCTGAAGAGGAGCAGGCATATGTGCTGAAATTGCACAATAATTAGGTGAAAGAACACAGCACCCAGCTATTCTACAGGTTTGGTAGCAATAGTCTTCCTTCTCATACATAGTCACAAGTCTTAAGGTTTTGGGATCTCCTTGGAGTCCAGGGGCCACACAGTGCCACTGCTTTCTTATAGTGAATGGTTTTGAGATGCTTTACAACATAAAACTTGCAAAATAGGAAGTCTCATAATTATTTTCAAACAGAGGAACTGAGATGCCACAAAGTTAAAATATTTCATTTTACTTCAAATATGTGTTCTAAAAAAGAGCTTTGCCAGGGTGGGAAGGAGCCAGCCACCCTTTCTCTCCCCAAAAGAACCAAGACTGAAGGAATGATCTCTGCTGATTTTCTCAGGCTCTTTCTTTAATCCTTGATCCATATAGACTAGAGCTGCTGTCAGTTTAACATCTTTGTGTGTGTATCTGGAAAAAACCCCAACATGTTGAACATTTTGCTTTCAGGTTTTTACCAGCTTTGCTGACTGCAGTCCTGACTAATCACCTGGCCTGGGTTCCCACTGTCATGCCCAATGGCCAGCCACCCATAAGAATCTTCCTGGAGAAGCATTCTTCCCAAAGCGTGGACATGCTGGCCAAAACTCATCCCTACAACCCACTGTGGGCACAGCTTGGTATGTGGTAAACGCCTCTAAATCACCCAGCAGCTTTGCATAAATGGGAATGCATGAGGTGGGGTTTATGATGCTTGTTACTCCTGTCGCAGGTTATTTGTTTTTTAATACAAAATGAGACAAAAGTGTGTTTCAAGCTTAGAGGTGGTCATTGTGGTTTTTTATGCTCTAAGTTTTTAAGGTATTATCCATTATAAAATGTTAGCCAAAAAGTAAAGCCCTCTTTAATCATCTATGTTGGGTCCCTTAAGGTCACTTGCCCTGGTGCTGGTGGAGGATTCCAGGGTTCCTCTGGTCCTCCTCCTATAAGGAAAATCTGCTTTTATTTTTTGGGATGCCACTAAACCTCATTCTGGAATGAGCAAATCAAAAAAATCCATCTTTTGATCAGAAGTGAACACACTTACAATACAATGGAATGATGCAGAACAGGAAGTCATAGCTTGGCAACCCCCAGGGAAGGTCTCAAAGCCCAGTCAGTGGTGTAGCTGGTCACACTGTCTGATAATTGCCTAGTAGAGAAGAGCAGGTGAGGTCAAATTGTCCTGCTCTGCATGCACACTCTCACACAATCTGACTGGGGAAGGGAAGGTTTTGCAAGGTTGTCCTATTCTTGTACAGGTAGGAATGGCCAGGGAGTTGGCAAGAAAACTTTATTTCAGACCTCATGTGACTTGAGGGACTCACAGTGGTTAGGGTGGCCTTCAAGAGGACTCCCTGTCCTCTCACCCCTGCAGTCACACAGTGCCCTAATACCTCCAGAACACATAGGCACAGGCACTTCCCCAGGTGACTGGAGTACAGCCAGAACCACCCCATCCAACCCAAAGCAGAGCTCAAGGAGGGGAAGAGAAGGAGGTTGGCTTCAGCCATGCACCTGCCATGGTCACTTTTTGCCCTCATTCCTGGCATAGGTTTGTTTGTTTTACAGCTGTCTCTTGTGGGTAAAAGTTCAGCCCAGTTTCCAGATTCTCCTGGGTAATTTGGCACAGATGCCTCCTCTCTCTCATGTCTGTATAAGTATCCCAGGAGATGAGCCTCCAAAGCTGGAGTGAGGTGATGTGAATGCTCCTTGGTGTGTGAGATCAGATGTGTGAGATCCCCTGACCAGTGGCTCACCTTACAGATGATACCAACAGCATCTTTGGGATTCTCTTATTGAAAACAAAATACAGCATAGCTGTTGTAATACTACTGCTTTAGTATTTCTGTCTTGTAGACCTGGTCTTTGAAAACTGGCCCAATGGCTGGCTGTTAGAAAAATAAATTATTGCAAAGATGCCAAATAATTGTGTGTTTAATTTCCTGTCCTAGGTGACCTGTATGGGGCCATTGGATCACCTGTGAGATTAGCGAAAACAGTAGTGGTTGGCAAAAGACATGACCTGGTCCAGAGATTGCTTTACTTCCTCACTTACTTCATCAGATGCTCCGAACTTCAAGAGACGCACCTTCTAGAAAATGGGGAAGATGAGGCCATCGTCATGCCTGGCACTGTTATCACTACCACGCTGGAGAAAGGAGAAGTGGAAGAGTCTGAGTATGTGCTTGTCACAGTGCACAAGAACAGGGGCAACTTGCTACCTACCGAGTCTGAAGAGATGAGAGCTCCCAACTGCAGCTGTAAATATTGCAAATGTCCCATTTCCCTCTCACAGAACATAGAAGGTGCTGCACAGCAAGAGAGAGAAGACATGCAAGGCACTCCTAAGGTAGAGCTGGAATCCTCTTCAGATGAGAACAGAACCATTGTTCCTGACGATGGTCAGGAAGACGCTGTGGATGTGACACAACCAAGGCCCTGCCTGGATACCAAACTAGAGACTGTGGTGTGCACAGGGTCATCTTTGCCAGAGAAATGCATGGGGACAGAATCTTGTTTGGAGCCAACAGCAAGCACGTGGAGGAGTGAGGATGTGCTGGAGCCAGGCAGCCAGGTGGGAGGTGGGACAAGGACACCCGGGATTGCTGTGGAGAAGAAGCCGCCCGATAAGGCCTTCATGGACACGTTTCCATGCAGCGCTGCCGAGGTTCAGACAAAGGTGACTTTCCTCATCGGAGATTCCATGTCACCTGATTCAGACATTGAACTGAGAAGTCAGGCAGTAGTGGAACAAATTGCCAGGCATCACAGCCCGCCAGCAGCGGAGGCAGGAGTGTCTGCTGATCAGAACTGTGAAACTAAACAAACTGTTGAGGACCAAAATAGAGACTGTGGGACAGCTGAACCCTTTCCTCAAGTTGCTAGTGAGCATCAGAGCTGGAACCCAAATCCATACAGTGCTGAGAGCATGAGTCTGTTTGATGAATATTTCACTGATGACAGTTCAGTTGAAACCCGGACTATTGATGATATTCCAGGGCAAGCAGCTATGGGCCTTCTTGCTCACAACAGTAGTTTAGAATTTTCTAAAAAGCTGTGTACAAAGGCTTGCAAACCACCTAGTGAATTTTGTAAATTCATGGACTCTGTTCGACAAGAGACCTACAAAAACTGCTTTAATGAGCAGGACCAAAGAGAAAAAATCTCTATTCGCATCCCCCATGGGGACAGAGAAAACGTAGAGAAAAAAGTTGCCCCGGGAATTGATTGGGACATTCCAAGAAATGAGAGCTCAGACAGTGCCCTGGGTGACAGCGAAAGTGAGGATACAGGCCATGATCTAACTAGACTGGGTGGTAACTATTATGGAGGAGAGCAAGAAGATTGGGCAGAGGAATATGAGATTCCCTTCCCTGGGTAAGTACTGTTCAATGCTAACAGAGCCTAAAAAAGATGGAGCCTCTTCTCATGTCACATATTTGGAGGACTGTAGCCTAACTTGGCATTAGGGGTTGGAAAAGTGTCTCTTGAGCTTGCTGATTGTTGAAGAATATTGAGAGATCAGTAGTCTGGAAAAAAATACTAATGGTATCTTGTGATGTTGGCTTGTATTCTCTGCTTCCATGATGGGCTGACTGCAAAAGCTGACTGTAAACTCTTTTTAAAGTGCTTGACTTCAAGTTAGAAGAGATATGAAAAAAGTAGAAATGCAACCTCTGTAAGCTGAATTTGCTGTTTACTTTTGTACATCTCCTTGATACGCCTTTCTTGCAGGTCAAAATTAGTTGAAGTCAACTCTGTCCAGCCCAGTATTGCCAATTTTGGAAGATCCTTACTAGGAGGCTACTGTTCATCTTACGTCCCTGACTTTGTTTTGCAAGGAATAGGAAGTGATGAAAAGCTGAGGCACTGTTTGGTGTCAGATTTGTCTCATGCTGTGCAGGTAATTAAGCTATATTTGGTAAATGTATTTCTCACAGTAGGGAAAGATAAATGTTTGTGCAGGTACAAACCTGCTGGAAGTGGAAATATTTCCTTTTACAACTCCTGTCAGATTTCTCCAGTCCCAGCTCAGAAATTTTTTCTCCTCTCTCAATTAATGTCTCTGAAAAATATGGATGTTTCACTGCAAATCTGGAGCACAAAAGATCAGACTCCCACTGAAGCCAGCTGAGAGGCTTGTGCCCTGGGAAGATGGATCTCAGTGCTAAGCTGTATCAGTGTGTCTGTAGGCTTGGCAGCTGATGATTGTGTCCCCACAGGATAGAATGACATTAAACAAGCCCAAATGCTGAGGTTGTGCCTCTTTTCCTGGGCACAGAGTCCTTCTGCAGTGGTGCAGAAGCTCCCATTGCTCCCTCCTCTGTCCCTGCACATCTGACCAATGTGCTGCTGCTAGTGCAGCAGCAGGTGCTCTCCATCAGGAACACTCAGTATGTTGGGGACATTTCTTCTTCTTTAGGATGGTAGTCCATGTGTCCAATAGCACTGGCTTCACTGGAAAACAATGATCTGAAGGGAACTCGTACTTCTCACATGTTGGAGATCATCTCTTATCCACAGAAGTTTTTCTCTAGATGAACTGGGGCATGACTAGGAAGTGTGGTATTTCCTCCCCCTTTTAGTTACCAGGAAAGAAGTAGAAAGCAGGCTGTCACTGAAAGTGTGACATCTGCTCCCATCTAGTTTATTCCCCATGGAATAAGGTAAAACAGACTGGTGAGCAGCCAATTCTGAGACCTTCCAAAAAGTCCTTTTCCCTACTTCTCACGTTAACCATGTGCATTAGACCTGTGGCCCTTCTCTGCATGCCTGTCCCCCTACCTTGTGCTCAGTCCCACGGGGGATGAATTTTTCTCCCTGAGTGGTTGTTCCAGGGGCTTGTTTAAGCTATTTGGGAAGTGTAATTTAACTTCAGGCAAGAGAGGCAGCCACATCTATGCTACTCTGGAACAGATGTGTCTGAAATACAGCCTGAGAGAGATTTTTATGCCAATCTTCAAGTAAAACAGTAACTGCATCCCAGTGCCTGTATGAAGCCCTCATGGGACTCTTTGGAGTCTCTTTGGAAGTGGATAATTGCTAACAGTTCAGTCCAGAAAACGTATTAGGGAAGGACAGTGGGTTTCCAAATACTCCCTTTTCTGAACCCTTTTTCATTGCTTTGGAGAGGTGGAACACCAGCAGGGGGGAATGCCAAGGCACAGGCTTGGTTCCTGACTCCCTCTGCTGGCCTCCCGTGAAGGAAAAACCGTGACAGCTGGGAATAATCTGACCTCGTTTAACACAGCCATGCTGAACAGCAAGTTGGATTTTTGGTGGTTTCAGTTTTAGGAGTTTAAAATACACTTTAGATATGTGTATCTAGAATTATATTTAGAATTTTTTATATCAAATACCAAAAGATGTAACTGTCAGCAAGTGACACACTTTAAAGCCTGGAAGAAAAGGTAAAAGAGCCACTATCCTTCTAAGACTGTGCCTTGCTCACAAAACCTCTCTGGTTTAATGGATGGAGTGCAATGTGGGCAGATGTATTTTAGGTGAAGTAGTGTCTGGGATGCTATCCTGCTATCCAGGGATGCTGTCCTACTGTCCGGGGTGGCGAACTTTTGTGAAAAGACTGCTGTCATTTGTCATTCTCAGGGTTCTGCTCTTCATTTTTTTTGTTCCTAGCACCCTGTTCTGGATGAGCCCATTGCAGAAGCCGTCTGCATTATTGCAGACATGGACAAATGGACCGTGCAAGTGGCCAGTAGCCAGAGGCGAATGATTGAGAATAAACTGGGAAAAGAAGTGTTAGTCTCCAGTCTCGTCTCCAACCTGCTTCATTCCACTCTTCAGCTTTACAAGCATAATTTGTCTCCGAACTTCGTAAGTTTAAATGGAAATCACGAGGGTGATGGTTTTGAAGCACCCTTTAACTTCATAGGTTAAAGAGATGTAAGGCTCTTCTTAGTGTTTGTATCCATAGCCAGTGCATCCTCTGGTGTAGCTGTTTGAGATGCCTGTTGAAATTCTACTCTAATCAAAACAGCTGCCTCATTAATTCTGATTTAACATGTAATCAAAGGCTTCTGCTCAAAAATGAAAGTCCTGCCAGTGAATATCTTACTTAGACATGGTCACAGAGCAGGCAACAGGGGCATGGGATCTGTGCTTTCTGCTGAGGCTGGTTTGGTTCTGTCTTCTCCCTGACACAATTCCCTTTGCTTTTTAGTGTGTGATGCACCTGGAAGATCGTCTGCAGGAGCTTTACTTCAAAAGCAAGATGCTGTCTGAGTATCTCAAGGGCCAGATGAGAGTCCATGTCAAGGAGCTGGGTGTGGTGCTGGGGTATGGTCACAAATTTCTCCCAACAGTGCTGCTCTGAGTGTCCTAGTGCCACACCCTCCACCTGGGCTTGTTCCTAAGCACAACAAAATGGATTCCTGAACAGGACCAGAATTCCTAAGTTACCCATGGTTTCCGGCTTCTTAGCCATTGCTCGATCCCAAGGATATCGCAGCCTTTCTGTCTTCCCTGCGGGCAGGAAGATGGGCTCAGCACTACAGAGCTTATCAGACTCCTTTCTTAGTTGGTCAGTCATCACTGAACAACATGGGGCACCTGATTCCTCCAGGTTGACTTTCCTTGCATGGCAGGAAACACCCTCTGTGTCATGTAAGGCACATAATACGTCTCTGTGGATGTGGGGCACAGGCAGAGGAACTGTTTAAGGGGTGTTTATAGGAAGGCTCTGAGTATGCTTTCCTGCAGAGGAGTATAGGGTGAGCAGGAAGGCACACAGAGCACGCATGGTGCTGGGTATGGCAGCTTTAGCTGGTCCTCTGCTCCTTTGTTGTGTCCCCCCAACTATTATTCCCTTTACTTTGAGGTTCAGCAGGAATTTTCCTCCCTCTGTCTGTTTCCTCACCAGTTTGTTGGTCCTGTTAAAAACCTACCAGACAGGTGGGAGCTCAGGCAGTGCTACCAGACAGTGTGGGAGCAGGCACATCTGGAAGAGTAGGAGGAACAATCTGGCAGCTGCAGCATGTAGCCCATGGCCCAAGTACGAGTGCTGGGGCTCGAGGAGGCAGTATGGGTTCTGACATGTGTTCAGCCCAGTGATGTTTTGGGTTGTATTAAACATGACGCTTCTGCTTCCTTTCAGGATTGAATCCAGCGACCTCCCCTTGCTGGCAGCTGTAGCAAGCACTCACTCTCCGTACGTTGCCCAGATCCTTCTTTAAAATGCCAGAGGCCACAGACTTTGACTTTTTGCCTCTCTGGAAACAAAGTGAAAGACAACTTGGTCTGTCTGCTTTGTCTTTGCACCAAGTAAAACAAACTGCTTGTTCAGCTGCTGGACCTCCATATATGACTGCACAGTGTGCAAACAGTTGGAGACTTCTCCTCTCCCACTTGGCCATTTATAAAAAAGGATAAAGAAAGGAAAAAAGAAGACTGAGTAAGCCCGAGATTTCAGCCACAGAAAAGTGGCTGAAATTTGAGCAAAGCTGAAGATATGCATTTTTTAGCAGTTTCTGCCATGATGACTGACTGTAACTCATACTGGTGAATGGAGGAAGAACTGCTCTGAGAAATACATGATGCCATCACCCCTTATAAACTGAACAAGAGAGCAGCTGCCTTCAGCTAGGCTTCAGCTGATGAGGGTCACATTAGGATCTGTAATTCTCAAGCTGCAATGATTTGTAAACAACTTCTACTTTTTCATGTCATAGTCCAATTCTGAATACTTCCCAGAGGAAAAATGGGGCAGGGGCCTGGGTTTTTTTGTAAGAAGCTTATTAATGACAGTCAGCTACAGAACTTATTTATTCTCCTTCTCCTGGGAAGAGGGAATAGTGGGGGACAGAGGGCAACAGGGAGGAGAGAGGAAGAGGCCAACAGACAAACTAGTGATGGAGATTCTTGGCTGGATGCTGTAATCAGTATTAAATGTTTATAATTAAATGTTGCTTTATACTAAACGATGCTTTTCTTCCTCAACGTAATCAAAATGTTAAAACCAAAAATAATCTAAAGAGAATGTTGGCTGAAATTTCCCTATGGGTTCCCCAGAATGACATGACAATTACCTCTAACTTTTCTATGATCTATAACGTTCTTGCAACATGATATTCTTTTTACAGCAGTCAGTCAGCTATTGAAATAATGAGCTAGAAATAATTGTACCAAAGCATTGGGGACAAAATGAGTAGACTATTACCCTTAATTGCTCAGGTAACTAATTGATAATTTTTTAAAAATTGTTCTAACAAAAAAAAAAAAAAGAACATTGATTACACCATAGTGTAGTAATATTCAAAATATTTTTTGACAAATACTCCCTTGCTGCAGATGACTAGATGACTCTAATCCCTTTTCTACTCACTTGTGTAATTACCAGCAGAAAATGTTGTTTATTTTATTCTCAGCATTTCTCTTTTACTCAGCCATCACTGGTTTGTCATTGTATATACAATAGCTGTACAAGTAGCTGATGGACCCAACCTGGTGTAAGTAATGTAAATAGACAGTGGGAGGTGGATTACGTTTTGGAAGGTTCTACTACCTCAGTTTAACTGGACACTTCATTCTAGGCTTTGCTTTGCATATTTGTCCTAGCAGCCAATTAATGTTGCTGATTTTTAGCTTCTGTTTTCGTTTATTAGGTTTAGTGTATTGAAATTCATGGATTATCCACACAAGTAGGAGACACATATTCACTTGTTTGCTAAACTCTATAAAATTTCTATAAATATGTCATTCTGTAATCATATTTTCAATAGAACAGCACACCTGCTATTGTTGTTTGCAGAGTTACTTTGAATACAAATCTATTTTAACCATTTGATAAACTTGAAAACAATAGGAGAGATCCCTACCCCACCTCTGTCAGTGACAGAACTTTCCTCCCTTCCTTCTCTGGGGCCAGGATTCACCTGGAGTAGTTTTTCAGTACAATTTAAAATCTGTCACCTAAAACTCTGTTCCAGTGAGATGTACATGGCAAACCCACCCCTCCCTTCCATGTAGGACTGAGTCTACATCAGGAAGTGACCCCAACATTAATACAGGCAGTGTCATTGGAAACTCTTCTGTGTTTAAAATCTAATGCTGACTGATGCAGGGAAAAAACTCATGTTTAATATGTGATCCAAGGATTTGTTTCTCCCATTTTTCAGATGTCCTTTCTTTGCCACAGGAATATATTACATCTGGCTCTTGGAATGAGCACAAAACGGGCCCAGTTGTGTAAACATATTTCTGATGAAATATAGGATTGCACTCAGAACGTGGTTGTTTAACTCTTTGCTAGGATATGCGGTATAGGCAGTAGTTAGGATTCCATGTTGTACATAGACTGGCAGCAGTGACTTGGCAGTGTCTGTGCTGCCAGGGCTGCTGGAGGAGGGTCCCTGCCTGTGCCTTGGGAGGTTCCATGAGTGAGTTCATCCATAGCATGTGCCCAGAGAGCTGAGCAGCTGCACCCTCACCCTGGCATTCCCCAGGACTGTGCTCATTATGATCCCTACAGGAGAACACTGGTCCTCTTCCTTTGAGCCATTATTGTGCAAATTGGTGGGGTCGCTTTGAAATGGGTTTGACTCTCCAGAACAGCAATTGCATGGCTTGCAATGAGTATTAACATGAGAGTGGAAGAAGGTGGCTCTTGGGTGGCACCTTCTCTGCTGTCCTCTGCCCAACACCACCCAGTAATAGCGTTAATTATGTGTTCAGTCAGTCCCAGACGGAGCAGCCACAGATGCACCTTCCTCGTCATCCTCCCACAGTGCCACTCCCTCCTGTCATGGCAGAACCCTCTCCACCTCTCAGCAGTATTGTGGGCAGAACACAACCAAGACCCTTGTGTGATGGGAAGTTTTCCTGTTAGTTAACTTCTTGGGTACATGAACAATGTGGTACGTATGTCAGTTTGTTAAATAATACAAAAAGGGATTTTTACAGGATATAGCATTGACTTTTTAAAATATATTGCAATTCTTTTATGTGAATAGAAAACTAATGTTTGTTTTCTTTTTCCCACTATTCCCAATCTCCATTATTAACATGTCTTAATTTTCTGGCTGAAACCTAAGTGTACTAGGCACACAAATTAGCAAATTTGATTTTGTTGCAATTGGCAAACACTGGGCTGCTGAAAACAAAAAACTGTTTAAAATAACAGATTTTACACATTGCATATGTTTTCCCTATTGGTTCTTAGAGATGTTTTATGACAATTTTTTGCTTTCTCTAAATTATTTAGATGGTGGTACTTGTAAAATGCTGGGTAAAATGTACATACTGGTTACCTCTTCTGTTTTTGTATATATTTCCCAAGATGTGCACTTGTATTATAATAACCAGTCCCAATTTTAGGGGAAATTTGTGCAATAAATACAGTATGTCAGTTTAGTTCTGGTACCTTTTGTGTCCCTTTTTTGACATGTGGTATGAGACTGTGGGCGAGTGAACCATCTCACACTTGACACCTGTCTCCTCTCACCTGCCCATTTTGGGGCATGATTCTGGCACTTGTCTGTGCTGCAGCCATTTAATTTGGGGTCTCATAAGGAATTAATTGTTTCAAATAGGAATTTGTGATTGAACTTGCTGTCCCTTCAGTTGCAAATGTTGTTGGCCCCCAGAAATTGATAGTGAGATGGGAGGGAGGTCCTGATCCTCTGTACCGATGCCTTTGTGTGAGGTGAACAAACGTAAGCAGAAAGCCATGGTCTTCCATTGGTTCATACATTCATTTCTAAAGTGATTTGCAAAGCAGTTTGTCACACAAGTGTTTGCCATTGTGTTTGTCACCATATTTATGCCTACTTGCCTGAGTACAATCCCTTTTCTGTCTCTCTGGGCTTCTGCACAGGAATGAAGGTTATTGAGGAGTCTTCAATAATAAGGTTTTATTAAATATAAGTTCAAATTTTGATAACAGTGCTGCTAAGAAAAGTGAAGTAATAATCATACAACAGGAAAACAATTAGGAATATGTAGCAGAGTGTACAAATGAGGTTTTAGAGCATCTGGATTAAATAAGGTCCCATGTTCCCAAAGAATGGAAAAGGACAAGCAGAAGCTGGAAACCTTTTCCTGAAGCAGCTGACTCTTCTATTTTTGATAAATGCTACATGGTTTCCTGCCCCAGGTGCATACCTGCCCCAGGTGCCCTTGCCACACGTGAGGTGCAGGAAGAGCTGAGGGACAAGCTGAGGTTTGATGCCTTTAATGGCTACTTAGAAACAGAGATTAGACAGGAATAAAGAAAAAAGGAGGTATTTATTTGAAAGGCTTTCAGATGTACACACTGGGGTCCAGAGGGCCTTGCCTCAGTGGATTTTAAAATGGACAACAGGTCACGAGTTTTTCACACTTTTATATCAGCATAAATTCTCCAACCAGAACTCAGCCAGTGATGGAATTTCCCCAAGCTTGCCCCCTCTCCCCAAGATGATGGTTTACAGTTGTTCGGCTTAGAACAGTCTGGGTGTTTTTGGAGAGTAAGCGGGCGAGGCTTTGTTATGTTTATCTTAGCATAAGAGAACAGCACTTAACAAGTTACAGGAAACTTCAGAGTTACACTAGCAGTACAGGATTTGAAAAATATAAAAGTTAAAACCTAAGGCATTTGTGTTTGTGTTCCCAGTGACCAGGGCAGGAGACACTGTGGATCCCATGTTCAGCACAGCCAGACAGCACAGGAGCCTTCTAGGATTTCCACAAGCACCTGCCAAGTCCTGTCCTGTAAAAGGATGCCTGTGACCGGAGTGTTTGGAATTTGTCCTCTTTCAGAGGAACAAAAGCCACAACAGCCAACTCTAGGATGCTTAAATTGGTCCTGTAGCACCACCAAAAGCTTCCCCTGTGAGCAGGGATTAATTGCTCTGACTCTGCCCTCTCTGTTCCCATCCCAAGTAACACTGTATCAGTGCCTCAGTGCGTGGTGTAGGTGAGTCAACAAAAGCATCAACACAGCACATCAACACATCCCTTGCGTTTTAATACTGGTAACCCAGGGGGTTATCGCTGGCCTGGTGTACTTGTTCCTTGATGGATTCACAAAGCAGAGTCTGCAGTCCTACAGCAGCACTGAAGGTGTCTAGTAGGCAACTCCAGCAGAATCTGCAGCAGGAGATGTTTGGCTTTAGCTGAGAGCTCGGCCATGGGACATGGGTGATGTGCACTGTGCACTATCAGACCTCTTGTGGGGCTTCTTGGGCTGAGTGCACCTGACACAGGGCAGAGAGTTTTGTGTTACCGAAGTAGATGGTCATGAGGTGTCCTCCTGACAGGGATGGCAAGGGTAACTGGAGTCATGTGTCTGCATGGATGTTTGGCAGCGATGATGTGAGCAGTAAATGCAGCAGTATAATCACTGCAGCATTCAGAAAACGCTGATGTTAATGCCCAGAATTGATTTCCTTTTTAACTTCCCAGCTAGACTAGGACATAGCACTTGCTAGCCAATATTTTTAATGTATTGTCACTCCTTTTCTGTAATTCCCTAATTTTCCTGAAACAAAAGAGAAAGCTAATTCACTTAGCTGAGGTAGGGGCAGGAAGGAAGCCACAGGCACTCGAGTACCATGGTGTCTCTCATCTCCCACATTATTCCCAGGGGGCTGCAGAAGAGGAGATAATTGTTTTTTGTGTGGCTTAGTGCAGAGTAACCACAGGACAATTTCCGGATCCAGGCCTGGGAAGCAGCTTGGTGTGTTGGTTGCACAAAAGCACAGATCTCCTAACATCACTCTGCTGACCTGCTGTTGCTTTCTTTTCTCTTAAACATTTATTGTTAAAATATACTGGCCTTGTAGTTGGAGGTAATAGTAAGCAAAGAGCCTGGAGCTAAACATGTCTTCTGAGTCTGTGTGCTGCAAGGAACATCTCTGTTTATGTGCTACAGCATGCACATTTGTTGCAGCCATCCCCTCATTTACTTTGTGGTACAGGAGCAGGGCTTTGCACACTACCCCTGCAGCCTTCTTGTCTTCCCTCTGTACAAGAACATCATCTTTGCTGTTGCTACAGGCAAATCTAAATACACCAGTGCTTCGGGTTTTGGAAAGTGTTGCTTGTGCTGGCAGGATATGCTGCTTTACTGGAAGCAGCACTTTTCTGTTTTGACAGCCGAAGAACCACGAGTTCAAATCCTATGGGATCTGTCCAGGCTTCTGGTGCAGAACCTGATTCCCCAGCAGTGGCAGCTTTGCTTTGAGAGCCCTCTGGCAGAGGAGCTGGAAGATAAATCATCTGTGCCCCATGTGCCTGGTAGCTCTCCCAAAGGGGTGGTTAATTTTCCCCTTGCTGTGGTCAGTGGGAAGGAACAGACATTGCAGGACAGGCAGCACCAAGGAACAGCATTGAGAACTCCTGCCCTGACTGGCAGAAAAAGTGCCAACATGGAGCATCCCACGGGGCTGTGGGTCCCAGTGGAAGAGCTGGCAGAGGGGTCGCATGTTGGAGAGGTGCTGTGGCTCTCCTTCCACCAAGGGACCGCTGCTGTGCAGCATTTTCTGCCTTGGCAATACCTGCTGGCCTGCAAGGCTGGACAGTTGTATGGCCTCTGGAAATTAACAGTTTCATGTGAGCCCTCAAGTTACCCACTTGGGTCTTGCTCAGGCTCTCTGCTCTCTGGCAGCTTGTCTCCTCCTAGAAGCATAGTAACAGGAACCAGCATGTTATTCCCATGTATTTGTTTATTTTCATTACCAAAAATATTTGTAAAGCGGCAGAATTTTATTTCCAAACCTCTGTGTGTTCCAGCTGTTTGTTCCCAGCTGGAGCTTAAGACATCTGCTCTGGGGGTGGGGATCACTGCCTGAGCTCCTGCTGCAGCAGGGCCTGAAGAGCTCTTAATGCCGTCACTGGTAGTTATTGCACAAGAAGGTGCAGGAGTCAATGCAGGTGACTTAAAAGCAAGTAGCTGGTCCTGTGTTTTGGGATGTCAGTGATAAGGAAAGGCTACCTGAAGCACATCAGGCGTGGTTTCTGGTGAGGCAGCCGGCAGCACCTCCTATGTCCTGCATGACCTCAGAGGACATGGCGGTGACACGGGCCCTTTCCCGTCAGTGCACGTCAGCTGACCGCCAGCGCCTGGGCTCTGCCTCTGCCCGGTCCCTGTTGCTCAAAGCCTCCGTGGGTTGAGCAATGCCCACGGTGGCCGTACCTGTGTGGGCAGGACAGTGTGTGCACCCGGATCCGGCCCATCGGCACCCAGGGAATGCCGCGATGCGCTGCGGGCTGAACAACCGGCCCCGGTGGTTTGCGGGGCGAGCCAGCTGGGACTGACGCGGGCGCAGACACTCGCTTTGTTTCAAGGCCAGGTTTCCCCGGAGCTCGATCTCGGAGCCCTGCAGTACAGCCAGGCAGCTGTCTGGGTGCTCAGATACCAGCGAGGGTAAGGGACCCCGGGGCAGACCTGCGCTGCCGGGCGGCACCGATGAGCTATCCCGGCCCAGCCAGCAGATCCCTATTGCAACATCCCAAAGGAAGTATTTGGGCCGCAGGCTCGCCCCGGATTTCCAAAGCAAAACAGGAGATAAGCAGATGCCTTTTTCTTGTGACACAGCTGCTCTGCCTATGCCCCAGCTTTGGCCAGGCCCCCGGCTGTGATAGGAATTCCCAGTCCGAGTGCTGGTGGGACTTCTGGGATGATTCATCTCTCACTCCACCTTCGTGCTTTCAGTTTGCTATAGTTTTCCTTAAGGACCTGCAACCCAGCACCTTTGGCAAGTTTTTCTGTAGATAGAGCTTCTCAGAGATGAAATTATAGACCAAGAAAAATCTTAAAGAAGAATGAGACGGGGGTGGCAGGATGGAAATGGGCTGCTCTGGCTTATCTTTTTCCCATTACAAAATCAGAACGTTGTGTGAACGAGAGGAAGCCACTTCCTCTGACGTAGGTCACAGGGGAGCACGGGGCCGGGAGAGCCCTGAGATGCCTCAGTGCCAGAGGTCAGGGCCATCCATATGCTGCTGCGTTTTAGCCCATTAAGATATTATTTAATGCGGGTATCTTTTGGTTTGAAGATTTCAGCTATCCTGTGCTTTCTAAAATGCTCAGAGAGAGGAACTTTCTCCGACGACCGTGCCTTTGCCTGCTCCCGTTGTTCAGTTTCTAGCAGTAACCAGAGTGTCTGTTTAATCGGGAATTTGCTTTTCCTTCTTCGTTAACTCCCTAAGATGAGCTTTGATTCCACTGATAGGACAGACCCTGTTTTTTTCTTCCGGAAAAGCACTAAGCAGGAATGGGGAGTCATGCAGATCATGCGCGGCTCTGCTGTGCTGGAGCAATTGCAACCAATGCTGCTCTCATCATTATTTCCTGCTTGAGCATGATGGGCTGAAGTTGCAGCTCTGGGACACATGAATGCATCACTGGTGGCATTGCTGGGGCTGAGTGGGAGAGATGAAGGTTAAGTTTGTCCTAGGTTCTTGATGGAAAACAAATGTTTTCCTTAAGTGGCATTGAAAATGAAGGCAGTGTTTCTTATGGAATTGCATGTAGCTGGGCTGAAGAAGAGGGGTGAGAACATTTCCTTGAGAAATGAGCTTCTTACTTCCAAAAGGCTCATTAATTTAGTTTTCTTGGCTAATCAAATGAATTTCTAGAATATTTTCACAGATGTCACCAAAAGAAAAGTGGTTTATGAACAGCCTGGAGACAGCAGAGAGCACAGTGGTGAGGGTGCCTGGAGGCAAAGCCCAAGTCTGTGCAGGGGTGACCCCAGCAAATCCCTTGGCCACCTCCCAGTGCTGACACTGGGCCACTGGTGGGATGTCTCCTGAGCAAACACCCTCATTTGGAGCCTTTGGGGTAGCAGTGGCAAAAAGTCACTATGCTAAAAAGGTGTCTATAAACAGTGACTTTAGGGCAGAGGCTACTACTGGGTTTATGTGCTTGATTTTCCTGCGAGGGGTGCTTTTCACTTTGGAGAACTTCAGTGTGTTGCCGAGACTACGTTCAGCATTTCTTCTATAGTTGCTTCTATAATTACTTCAAAATTATAGCCATGTGAAATTATACGTTTCAATAGCTTATTGAGTGCACTGAATCCTAAGAAATTAACTACCATATTTTCAAGAAGTAGATTTATTAATAGTAGCTGTAACTAGAAATCTTGTCTAATTTTGATCACTGCAAAAAGACACGAAAAATAAGGGCTCCTGTTTTCACGTATTAACAATAAGACAAATAAAATTTGTGGGAGATATTCTGGGCAAACAAGAAAATTACAGCTGTGTACCTTGAGCTGCAATAATTAATGATCATGCATTTTCTTCTCCAAAGCTGTTTTTCTTGTACACTTTAACTAAAGGTCTTGATCTCTGTCATTTCACACGACCTTGTTCTGAGGCTGGTTAGGCTGTAAAAGCCATCAGCCTGAAGGAGAATTTATTTTTCAAAATACAGCTTAACTGTCCAAACTATTTCTTAAATTATAGGTTAGTGAAAAGCAGACCCTCCCCACGGAAACTGAGGTTTTTAAGAACTGTAGACTTGAACTGATTTAGTATTAAAATCGAGGCTCTGTCTTGGGCTGTTAAGAACCCCCATTGATCCTGGCAACTGCAGCTCTTCAAAGCTGTGGATTCAGACGCACATTTTTCAGGGGGAAATAATCCTTAACCTAAATACAACTTTTCAGATCTTTTGAGGTTGACTGTCGCTTCCTTGTCTGTTTTTTGCCAGGTTGGCTGGCTGGGAAGCTGCTGACCCTGCTGCATCTCAAGCTCCTACAGCAGCTTATCCTTCCAGTGAAGGAATAATTATTTGCTCTGCTGGAGCCCATGCAGTGTTTGTCCAGTGCAAGTCATTAGTCTCAGAAATATGGGGTGAATTCCCACTTTTTCAGGATGTGAACAACAGAGGCAGGTCTGGGGGAAATATCTTCCATCATCACTGTCTGTCTTCTGCCTTCATCACTTACAGTCGAAGTATGAAAGCTCATTAGGTGTGATTTGGCTATTTCCTGTTCAGGCTGTCAACTAAAGACGCAGCTGAGCAGCATTGCTGAAGCATGTGGTGGTCTCATTCAGTGAGGGAAACACTCTGCAACAGAACTCTTGCACCCTCCTTGCCCATGGTGTTTAAACTAAATGGTTTTAAACTAAAAGAGTCAATTTACATTAGATATAAGGAAGAAGTTTTCTGCAGTGAGGGTGGTAAGGCCCTGGCACAGGTTGCCCAGAGAAGCTGTGTCTGCCCCATCCCTGGAAGTGTCCAAGGTCAGGTTGGTGGGGCTTTGAGCAATCTGGTCTAGTGGAAGGTGTCTTTGCCTATGGCAGGAGGTTGGAATGAGATGACCTCTAAAGATCCCTTCTAACCCAAGCCACTCAGTGATTCTGTTATTGTATAAGTTACTGACAGCTTCATCTGCTGGACCACCATCACTGCACCTCTAGGTTTTGGGTGTCCCTGACACCTGTCTCCACTCACAATCTTGCCAGACTTCAGGACATGACTTTACTGGAGATTCCCACCCTGGGCCCAAGGTGCTGCAGAGCTCTGCTCTCTCAGTTTCTTATTGCAATATTCTTATTGCCAGTTTTGATTGCACATTCTTTACCATGTGTGTGCACATCCTTCTTTAGACCACAACTGGAAAAACTCTAGGGTGGTTCCTGCGCAGTGTCTCCTTAACTGCAAACCCACAAACTGTTTCCATTTCTCTTGGTAGCTTCTTCAAAAGTACAGCACTTTTGTAATAACCTCCTAGAGCGAGACCCAATGATAGTTCACAAAGTAGAAACTACTACAGCATTAGTTTATATAAAAGAAAACACTTCTACTGCAAAGGCAATTTTGCCTTGGATAAAAATGGCAATGAAATCCAACTGTTCCAATGCAATGGCATGCCATGGAAAATGTCTGCCACTGGCAAAAAGCTCCAGAAAAAAAAGTAAGTCATTAATGCAGTTTGAAAAAAGGTAGTGAGATATCTGCTGGTACCATCCATGCTTTTTAGCATGCTGGTATGGCACTGGAGAGTATCCCTGACACACTGAGGGGACGTAAGGGCACTTGTAGGGCAGCTCCATTCAGCTTTCTAGAAAAGTCAAAGGTTGCTGGTTCCACTTGTGCAGGTACTTCATATGCAGCTATTGAAAATTATATTTCCTTGACAAGATTGTTTTTGGTGTCAGGGTTTTTCTGGAAGTCAGTGTGCTTCCTATGGGCCAGGCAGGTCACTCACTGCAGGTATTCCATTGTGCTTCCCTTTTTAATGGAAATTGCAAACACATTTCCAGACACAGCTATGGAAATACCCTGACAGCAGCCTCTGTTACCTCTTCAGTGTTTTGGACTGAGGAGTGCTTGTGTCTCAGCTTTCACCTAGGTGGAGTGAAATGCCTAAAAACCTCAAGAAATTGCATCTGCCTTAATGTCATCACTGCTGTCCTACCTAATAAATATTTTCCTGATTTTTAAGTTCACAGTATCACAGTAAGAAACCAAAGAAAATCCCCAGTCCTCTCTCTCTGAGGAAGAAGACTACTTCCATGTGGGTAAGCAATCACAGGTAAGTGGTATTTCTGTACTTAGGCGGCATCTGGATTATTGGGCGGAGCACTCAGCTATGCACTTTATAACTTGCATCATCCTCTGATTCATACAGTCATCTGACCTTCATCTAACTGCTGCTCTGCTTTTATTTCCTTTTCTCCCTATGAGTTACAGTAAAGGAAATTCTTCCTGTGTTCCATACACAATGCTTCCTTTCATTCAAGGGTTGGTTGTGCTTTTAGCATTTAAAAAAACAACCAGTACAACCATCTATTAGAAAAGCACAGGATGAAATGCCACTTCTCTCTCCCCTTGCATTTACGCCCCCACAGACCATGCACTCCAGGAGTTGCTGTACCTTTGACATAGCCTCCCCTCCTGGGTGAAATCCCAGCTGGGAGATGCTGCAGCCTCTCAGGGTAGGACGATGGGGTTTGCAGTGAGGGTTCCTCCCCATTTTGTGTATGGAAAAGTGAGCAGGTCTTCCAGGAGGAGTCTAACTCTGCTGGCTTGATCTCCTGCTGTACCTTCAGCTTCTGCTCTGCCCCAGCAAGGCCATTCCTCTGGATACACACTTTTGTCCTTCTCCTGCAGCTGAGGAAGGACAGCCATCTCCCTGGATGTCTCAGCTTCCTGAAGCATGAAGGTAAAACAGAGTCTGGTGGTCTCTGAGCAGGAGCATCTCAGCTGTCTGCTGCAGGAGAACTTCTGGGTGGTTGGAAGAGGCTACCACAGGCTTTGGGACACTGTTAGGAATCAATATCCCTTGACACAGAATTACTGTATGATGTTACCAAGGGCAGAGCCTAGAGGGAAGGGAGGAAAACCACACTGAGTGGAAGAAATGTCATCTGCAGATCTTTCTAAAGTTAAAAATAGTTAGGATTTTGTCTGCAGAAGACAGTTTGTCCTGTTGAGCTGCTGTCATCATGTGAGCGGGCCATACACTTCTGCATTTGAAGACATGCTGAAAACAGGAACTTTCTGGAAATATTGCATGCCTGGGATTTAATGGTTTCAGCGAGTTTCCTGATATCATCTTATCCATATGGTTGTGCTTGGATGGGGGAACTAAACATCTCATTAGCCCTGTAGGGTCATTAAAAGCTGAAGAAGAGATCATAAGGAATAATAAGGATGGATGGCATCCCGCGAAGACAGATGATAAAAGGAACCACCCCTGCCAGTGAGCACTTCAGGGCAAGGGAACCCAGTTTAAGAGTGCGGAGGAGCTGAGCTCTTGCTAACTCATGTCAGCAAGAGCTGTTTATCCTCTCTTCATCAGAAAAATCAGACTGAAATCAGTATCAAAATGTGACTAAAACCAGAGGATGATACAGGGAATTTTGGCCTACATAACTTTGCAATGAGTTCACCAAGCATTCTTGGCTCCCAGGCCTGGACTGAGTCCGCTAAAGTGTGCAACATTTCTTCATAATCAAATTACAGTTTATACACACGCACAAAAAAACACAGAGACCTGTATCTTCCTACAAATGCACTAAATGTCTGCACACAGTGGAAAGTTGATCAGATGCTGGCTGACTTGTCACTGTGGTCTCGGCTACGATAGCAAAGCTCGTGGTTGCAAAGAATCTTGACACCAGCAGCAAGAGAACAGTAAGAAAAGCAAGTCTTCTCCAGCCTTGGTCTCTATTCAAATGCTGTAATAGTTCTCATAGGATTTCACAAATAAGTAGCATGTACTTGATTGCATAAAGCAATTGCCTATCAGGCGTTTATTCACAATTTCTTAATCTAGATGATTGCCATGTAAGAAAAAGTCTAGACTGTTGGCCTGTTCTTTGGCAGAAGAGAAGTAGTTTATTATTTTTCCACATGCTCAGAGAATTAGTCCATTTACTTAAAAAAGGGGAAGGACTGAAATCCTATTTACTCTAATCTTTATCATATTTAAGCTGGCTGCTCTCTAGGCATGCCCTGTTCTTTTACCAGCTCAACGTTGTCGGTCGAAGTGTTGTCCTGTAACAAATGCCACAGATACACAGAATGGTCACATCGAGTTATGCAAGTGTTTGGCTTTTTGCCTCTGAAAATAGCTACTCAGTAGAAAAATACAAATCCCAGTTCTCTCTGGGTTATAACAGGTTACAGACACAAAATCCTCACTGTTTGTGAAATCTTCTTGCAGTTTAGAGTTGTACAACTTTTAGCAACCCTGAAATATTAATGAAAGAGACATTAAATATTTGGAATAAGACATGTTAAATTGGCAACTGATACCAAATTACTGGTGGAGATTTTCCCATGCTGAGACTGTTCTTTCTTTTTGTTACTTAAGTCTTCATCTTTATCTGTGCCCAGCCCATTCTTTTACCCACCCTCCCCTTTCTAATGGTTTTTGGCATGAGGTTTCCGATGACAAATGAAAAGAAAATCTTTCAACTGAAGCTGTAACCTGATTATAGCAACAAAGAACTTGCAAATGGGGCAGTCACCAAACTCCAGACTGCCTCCTGTCAGGACAGGTTTTCCCCCACCACCCTCATCTTTAATTTTTTTCGGCTTGAGCGCAGACATCTGTATACTGTTTCTGGGTATCTCCAATATCTAGACAGGTCCAAATGCTCTTTTGGGTTTTGCCAACAAAGTGCTGTGGCTGGAATCCACTATCTGTAGGTTGTGTGTAGTAAAAATAAAGCTGCAGAAGACACACAAAAAAATTTATGTAAGAGCCTGTTTCAGACAGAGCTGTTCCATTGAGGAGTGTGTAGCAAGACCCTGTGGCTTGGAGCAAAGCAGCTGGGGTTTAGATGTTATTTTGTAACAATTCTGAATGTTTTCTCAGTTCTTTTTCTGTGTTATCAGACACTGTTGATAATGTTGTACACTACACCATGCCTGAGGCAGTTTGGATGCTTCAGTGACTTGGCAGAAGTTCTTTCTTTCCTCATCCCACTCACTCACATTCACCAAGGCTTGGTAACTGTAGCAGGTTGGTGGCAGGCCCTGGACCCTTTCAAGTCAATCAGCAGTAGCATGGGAGACGAATGCTCTTTTTCATACCTGTTGTTTCCCATATGGACAAGGAAGTGAAATGAGTAAGATGAGAACATACATGTCAGTGTCACTGGACAGCCAGTGTTCTTTCAACACAAACAGCTTTCACTGTCCTCACTGGTAACTTTCAGAGCGTGCATCAATGCCTGTCTTTGTGTCCACAGAAACCTTAGTAAATGAATAGCAAATAACCCAATTCACTGTTTCCTTTTCAGATTGCTCCTGACTTGGAAATCAGAACTCCATAAGCACTGGCCAAGGGTGACCTGACACAAAGATCAGGGTAAGATGTTCCCAACACACTGTGCATCCTCAAGCATAAAATATTTGTTATTTCAGAATTTCCACCTGTCCTCCATGAAGCCTTTCCCGTGCACACCACATAAATTGCCCTCAGCTGAGAGATGTCCTTCAATTGGGAACTAAGACATAGGAAATTGTTACTGCCACCAGCTGAGCTATGGCTCGGGCCGCTCCTGGGAGCAACTGGCCTTGTCATTCCCTCTCTTTGCATGTTAATATAATCTTAAAACCTTTCAATCTTAAGGCTCACTGCATTCCCAGTCTATTCACAGCAGCACTCAGCACATTAGAGACCATCACAGATGTGTGACAGTGAACATGAAATGCAAGGAAAGTTGCCACTGAAGGTAAAATGTAAATAGAGAAAGTGGTCCATCCCCATGTTTAGAAGGTGCCAGGCTCCCAATTTGTTTCTGTATTGTTGATAAAGGCTGAAAAATAAGTGTTTGACTGTCACAAGGAGATCTGCAATTGCTTATGTGTACATGGTTTCTACTCTTCAGGAAAAATCTATACATGTAAGGAAAGTCCTTCTAGAAAAATCAGTGCTATTTTTTTTCTTTTTTTAGGGAAAGCTGTGCTAGTCTTTTGTTAAAGAAAAGACTGAGGGTTTAGTTTAAAAAAACTAAATGATAAACTAATGTTAATATAATACAGCAGAAAGATAATGATCTCACACTTCTCTTTCTTCTTTTCTAGTTTTACCATTATCCTTTTAACTGAAACTCTGGGAATATGCACAGTGGGGAATTTTGCTTTGGAAGGAGCAGAATTAGTGGTTCTATATTTGGACCATTTCATTCTTGCTCTTGATTTTGCAAAAATAATTTTGTATTTCACTTTTAATTTCAGAAATGGAAATTTTGAGCTGCAAGATGCTGTTATAGCCAGGAGATCAATGTTCTTATGTAGCTACCTGAGCAGTGTTGTGCCGTTTGCAAAAATGTAACTTTCCTGCAAAAGGCGAGCTCTCACAAAATTCCTAATGATTGCTTTGCCTCCCCAGATTTTCAGGAAGTTCATCATCAGAATAAGCATATATGGTAAAACTGTCTGAAGAAGTTCTTCCCATTGGGAATCCCAGAATATTTTGTTTTCCTCTAGTCAGGCAGAAAATTAATTTGTGTAGCTTCCTTGTGGTGTGTTAACCACATACTTAGCTAATAGTTGTTGCCAAAGATGTGCATGAATGTCCAAAGGGAATTTTTTTTTCCAAAGCTAAGAAATTAAAGCCAAGAGCCTAGCAGCTGGATTGGAGAATGAGAGGAAGAAAATTGCCAGGCTCTAATAAAACTCACAGGACACTAAATACATAAAAATAAAAGTAAAAAATATTTCAGTGCATGAAGATTTTGAATCTTTCCCAATGGGAGAGGTGAGGAAGTTGAGTTTTACCCTAAGGAATCTGGGATGTGCACATGGTGGCAAAAGGCCTTAGATTAAAAGGCATCTTTGGGAGTGCCAGTGAAGCAGAACAATTGTGGGAACATACTGGGAGGAGATGTACTCTGTAACTCAGCTGGTCTTCCCAAATTCACGGAGGTTTGAAGCAGAAACATTTAATCTCCTGAGACTGCAACACATCCATACTAATAGCAAAGTACCTCTGATTCTGACATGACACAGATACTGTTAGTTTTCAATTAAAAAACTCTGCTGTAAGTGATGATGCTTTACTTCTGTAGGATACAATCCAGACAAAAGGAAAGCAAATTTTCCCCTCAGCATGGACAATAGGTGTCCTGCTTGGCCACATCCCTTAATCCCAGCCCTGGAATTACTCACTTGTGAAAGCCTTTTAATTGTGTTTAACTATGTTGGCTTTTCCATGTGGAGACATTGGCTATAACACCAGTGAGCAGTGAGGATCACGACACCTATTTCCATTGTTCTCCAAATATTTGGGAAAATAAACCCTATGGCTGAAATAGCCCTTGAAATAATTGCAGCTATTAGAGCCACTACCTACCCAAATTCAGGTACTTTTGGAGTGAGGAAAGTCTTGTTTCACAGGTCAGTTGAGCCAAGCAATTAAATTGGAATGGCAGCTTTGGTTCCTATGGAATATTTCTGGCTCTCTCACTGCTCCTGTGCCTGGCTGTAGGCTGGTGTTCAGTATGAGAATTTGTGTGCGAAAGAAAAAGGAATTTTTAGGCTACTAAGTTTATTCCCACAGCGAGTGTCCACTTCTGTGTTATGTTCATTGCAGGAATGAGTTCCCTCCTAAAAACTAAGAATTGAGCTTAAATTATTTCAGATCCATGAGATTTCATGCACAGATTTCACCAAAATCTGGAGTTTTTTTTCTAGTTGTTCATTAATTTTTTTCCAGGTACCTGCACCTAGGGAGTATTGATGTAGAAATGGCTTGGCCCTATTTCCAGGGCCTTTCTACAAACGAGACTCCGTGCTCACAGATTTTCAGAAGGCTTATTTATTAATATCGAGAAAACAGCAAATCTTTCTCTCCCTCCAGCCATGCTTGCTGTGTCTCTCTAGCACAGTCTGAAAGTATGAACAACAACAAACAAAGACAAAACTCTTTCACTGGTCAAGGAAAGCACCTTACCAAAACATTTCATATTATTTACATTCTTTGTCAAGGATTTTTCCTGGGAAGCTACAGAAGTTCCCTTTAGAAATGGAGTTAACTATTAGATTTGAGACAAGTTAAAAGGAATTGCTCTTCTCAAGCCTTTTTCTGAGATTTCTCAAAACCCACCAAGGAGGCAGTACCACATATTGACTAATCTTTTACATTATCTTTAAATATAAACTGAGCTGGAAAAGCTCTTGTTTTGTTGTTACATCTCTGATTTAAAAAAAAGGAAAATATAAGAGGAAAAAAGAATCTCCTAATGGAGAAAGATTGATGCTTCAGTTCTCTTCTTCTTTTCCTCTCCTGAGTTTCTCAGGAGAACTTTTTCTCTCTATCTTTTCCATTTGGTTTCCTGGCAGGGAAACTTTATAGATTCCCACACCATGGGAAGTAATATTTTATATACAAAAACTGAAAGAGGATAACATGTTCTGCAAAATAACTAGAACAAACTTCTGACCTTTGGAACAATAATAGACATGATATTTGAAAATCTTGCATTTACAAGAGAAGTTCAAAGAAAAGGAAAAAGAAAATAAAGAAAATGAGTTTTGGTAGACTTTATGAGACTGAAACCCATGTCTTTCCTGTCTGTTTTTGGAGCATCTTATATTCTTTACCTTGTGGATGCAGTGTAATGACTGTGATGTTAAGAGTAGCTGCTCTTTAGATCCTGGCTGTCCTTCCCATTGTGGTTGTGCCTGCAGTGATACCAGGCACAGCATCAAAATAGTCTACAGTGGAGGAAATGTCATATTTCCTCAGTTTTTTTTTTTTTTTTTTTTTTTTTTAAAAAA